>NC_061164.1:48513187-48578187 GCF_022113875.1 Hydra vulgaris | reverse complement strand
GACCCACTGCCTTCCCATCTCATATATGCGAATTGCAGACCCCCAAACCAGACCATTCCACTCAAAGCATACGTACTTTATGGATGATCCCCTTAATATTCTTTAATATTACTATTTTGCTTAGATATGACAATATATAGATGTTTAGACTTGACAATATTTAGATTTCTAGACATTTTGCAAAACTGTAAACATAAATGTTCTTTATTTGTATACTTTTCTTCATTTTCTTTATTAAGTTTACTTTATTATTCTCATTTTTTAAACCTTATGTTAACTGTTAACTACTTTTTATAACCAAACAAAAAAAACTATGGGATGTTTTTAAATATCCCATAACATTTAAATATTTTAATATTTTAATATATTGAATGCAAAAATTTAAGAAATTATAGAAAACTTAAATATTAAAAATACGTATAAAATACAATTTTTAAATCCAATAAGATTAACAAATAATAAAATTTAAATTAAAAAATAAAGTATTAACATTATTATATATTAATAAACAAAAATAAATTCACCTCAGCTTGAGACACAAAACCTGGTCTAAATATCTCATCCCATATTGAAATAGGTTTCCCAAAACATAAATCACATTTTTTAAGCCATGGATTTTCAAAATCTTCAGAAACCTAAAAATTTTAGAATTATTAGATACTTATTAATATAAGTATCTTATGAACATATTAAATTAAGGATTATATATACTTGTATTGAAGTTGAGAAATGAGATAAGTTTACCAAAAAATTTTTATGACAAGGTAAAGGGAAAAAATTCAATTTTGCAACTGAAAAAAAAACTGTGCTAAAGTTGACTTTGAAAAACTGTGCTAAAGTTGACTGTGCTAAAGAGAAAACGTTTTCTAAGACCAGTTTCTGGTCTTATAAAACATTTGGCACAGATTCTGTATAGCTAATTTGTTTAAGATTCTGTTTTGAAATTGAGAAAATTCAGCTAAATCCGAATTGCATACAAAAACTTTCATAACAACAGATCACAAGATGAAATTAATGAAAACAAATTAAACTCATATTATAATATGTTAAAAAAATTAATTATATGAATAAACAGGTACAAACCTTTTGCCAATTTTTATTTCAATTATACTTCTTGAATATTAGTAATAAGAATATTAGAAACTTTAAAAAAAAAATCTTTTAGCTATAATCTTTATATAATTATAACTTTAAATCTAAAGTTATTTTATATTTTAGATGAATGACAAATCTTATACTTAATTTTTATATTATACTAAAATATAAAATTTAAGGTAAAATTTTATATAAAAACAGTCACCTGGTTGTTGGCATACAATTTAACATTTAAACTTTTATAAAATCCAACACAATTAATATTAACCTCAAGATAGACAATATGTTTAATGATATAAAAACTGAAGCTTTTATATTATTAAAGGCATGCATGTTGACTAAATTATTTAGGAACATCAAAAAGCTTCATTGTGGATACAGGCAGGATATGGTCTAGATTATTGATTAAGCATATTCATAAGCAATTTTACTTTAAAATCAGAATCTTAAGAAAAAAAAAACTTACAGAATTACCAGGCAGAAATAAGTTAAAAACACTATCTTGTATAGCCGACAATCCTTTAATGTTATTTACATAAGGAAACAATATCTTTATACCATTTTGAATTTCTTCTAAACAACTAAAAAAAATACATAAAAACTAAAAAAAATCAAAAATCTATATCAACATTATTAATGCAAGAAAAGAAGAGTTTTCTTTTCATTAAACTTTAACTATGTTTTTTTTTCACTGGTCATTAGATACAATAACAGACAATAGTAATGAATGACAGACAATAGTGAAGCTATAAACAATGCTACAAACATTATTACAATTTTTATTGCATCACTATTGGATTGTTGGTAAGTAACAAATGTTGAATTTAGTAATTCTACAAAAAAATTTTTGTAACATGGGTTATATAATAAAATTTATCTTTTAGAAACTAGATAAATAGAACTGGAGTTAATGAATTGATATTTAATTTGTTAATAAAATATCTAATTTATTAATAAAAATTAATTTCACTAAATATCTAATTTAATAATAACAACTAATTTCACTAAATAAAAATCTAATTTGTTAATAAAAATCAACTTCACTAATGTGTAACAGTAATGTAAACTTACTTAAAATTTTGAGAAATTTGATCAGAGAAACTTGATTAGAGAATTTTGGTTGGATAAATTTGATTTAAGAAATTTGATTTGAAAAATAGATGCAAAAAAATATTTAGTTTGATTAAAAGATTTTGAAGATATTGAATTGATTAAAAGAATCAATTTCAAAGTATAGTAAGAGAAAGCAGAAAAAAATAACTAACTAATAATAACAAGAACATTGTTTCATTTGCATAGAAAAAGAGGACATTTCTAAAGATTGTAATGTATGACATATGTTATACTTCTGTATGTAAGCGTATGTTATACTTCTAGTCAACAAAAAGAAGTAAACAATATTTTTATGATCCCAAACTAAAAAGAACTAATACAAATCATTGTTCATAACAACAAATTACAAATCATTGTTCATAACAAACAATATTGATACAAACAACATCTGTTTTTATAAAAATTATAAAAAAGAAACAACTTAAATATTACTTGATGGTTATAAATATTGCAACACTTACAAAGAAATTAAATTTTTAAGAATATTACAACAAGAAACAGTTTGATTGATTGATTTTCTTTATATGAAGGAGTTCTGAAAATATTAAATGGCATAAATGGTTAAATAAATTTAAAAAAACTTAGCAGTTTAAATAGTCCAAGATGTGTATTTATTAAATTTCAAAGAAATAACCCTACTTAATGGAAAACAAAAAACACCTTTGATGATGTATAATGATTGATGATGAGCAAAAAACACCTTTGAAATAATAAACTTTGATGATGAAATAATAAAATTCGACAATGAAATAATAAACTTCGATGATGAAATAATAAACTTTTCTAGCAGCTCAGAGTTAAAACATCAAAAACAAAAACTTAAAAAATTAAATGAAATTGCTGATTTAAAAAACTGATCAATCCAAGATTGATTATACTGTTCCTAGTATGCTAGAAGACACTAACATGGTAGGTCAAGCATTAAAACTGTTAACATTACAAGCACATAAAAACAGGCCATGCTGAAATAAGCAACAATTTAAACAAAATACAATTATGGTATTGGGTTTTTAAAAAGTTAGCACTGCGTTATTTGCAAAAAGTAAAAGATAAAACTATAACTGTTTATTCTTCCTGATTATCATTTAAGTATTGATTTCTGATACAGAAGTTGACTTTGCCATTTTACATGGTTGTCTATATTTTACACTTTACATAAAAGTTGTCTACCCCATTTCACATAAAAGTTGTCTACTCAGACACCAAAATAAAGTCTACCTGCTTTTATTTGCATTATTGACTAACATCAATTAAACCTGTACTATGAAAAGTGATGGAAACACTCACTCTTGTAAGAAACTTCTTGTCTAAAATCTACTTGGTTTCCCCCTGGTCTTGTGTAACAAATCTATTGAAAACATTTAATTCTATTATTGAAGCTATTGAGTCATGTTTTCATTTACTATGCTTCACAAAAGTGTTTGACTCTCAAAATGCATGGTTTCAATGGGCGCATCTACCAGCACATAATTGCATACCTCTCGAAAAGAAAACAGTTAATTTTTCATGGAAATTCAGAGCCTAACTTATTTGATATGCCTCAAAATAAAAGACAACTGTCATTCCTTCTACAATGCCTACTCTTATTATCCACCATTGCAAACTTTATGCTGATTTTTTTTATTGTTATTTAGGTGCCCCAAGAAGACCTATCGGACTTATCACAGAACACTGCTGAAGTGCATTTAACCAGGAAGTTCACACCTCCTTCCTTACCGTGACACTTACCATGACATGAAAATATGTCCAAGGCTCGTTTTGAACCTGGATCTCCTGCTCATAAAGCAAGCGTTTTTACCAATGCGCCACGGCCACACCAAGACCAAAACTATTAAAGAGCATATTGACAATAAAAAAACCAAATGTTTTGACTGGACTGAAACATAATCTATAAGCTATAATGAAGACAAATGCGAATTATAATGCAAAAATTTAAAAATACTTAAAATTATTAGATTTTGATTTTAAACTTTATATACATAAAAACACTGATCTTACTTTGTTTATTAAGAGTTTAGTAAGTTTAAAAAAAAAAAAAAATTGCTTTATTTATCTGAACATACATTACTTGAGGTGAATTTAATTTGAGTAAATTATGTTAATTGAATCATTTGATAAAATAATATAAAATTAATTCTATGAAATAAATGTTAATTTTATCAAACAAATTATTTAATTTAATTAATCTATCATTCAAATAATTCATGTTAATGATAAAAAATATTATTTTTAAAATCTAATGAATACTATTTTTCTGAAATCTAATAAAAAAAAGATTATTTTTTTAATGCTCCTTATGTAAATTCTTCTATAAAAAAAAATTACTTTTGAAACCATTCTGTTAGATGCTGTTGAATGTATTGTTTAGATATAGGTAGAGGGGCAGTTCTTAGTTTAGGAACAAAACCTAAAAAAAACAAAAAAAAACAAAAAAAAAAAAATGTATACAGTCTAATTATATATACCAATGTATTTAAAATTATTTATTCAACATACCTGAAACACTTTCTGGTAGATAAGGAGCGACAGTTGATGTAATTTCATCACCAAACAATTTTAATACTATAAAACAGGTCATGGTAATGCTAATTAAAATACCTTAATTTATATCATAAAATAAATATCTGTTATATAACAATAATAATAACAATAATAATAATATATAATAATAATAATTTAAGAGGTAATACTTGATTTATTCATTATCATTACTTAATAAAGCTTGGTTGTTATTTAAATGCATACAGGGTTGGAGAAATTATAAACTTTTTAGATAACTAAATATTTTTTATTTATCACAAAAAAAAGATTCCAATCATATTCTTTTAAAATTTCACTTGTATAAACCATTGCATTTTTCATAAATATAGGTCATGTGTCTAAATATACTTATGCAACTGTACAAACCAATTTGATTCAGTTTACATCAGTTTAAGGTGGATCTACGCTTTAAAAAGCTGCATTGATGAACAGAAATAAATCTATTAATTAGTAAGTAATTAGTAAGGCATTATTCAATGATTTACTATGTAACTTTACAAATAAGGTCCTTCATAGGCCTATAGTTTGTGGTTAAAGATGGGTTTCTTTTTTTAAAGATGTGGCATACTACAGCAGTTTTCCAGATACCAGGAATGACATTTTTTGACATTAAAAATTCAAACAGAATGGAAAAAGTAATAGCAATGGCATTTGTGATTTATTTTTAAAATAGTACCCATCAGGTAATTTGGGAGACTTCAATGGATGTTTTTGGAGAGTTGAAACAACAGAATTGTAAAAAAACATAGTTTAAAGACTTGATGTTCTGCAAATCTAGGACAGTTGCAATACCATTATCTTTAACAAAAACAGAACTGATAAAATCATTCATAAAATATGATTTTTTTCATAAGATAAGAGAACCATCAGGCCAGAGTAGAGGTGCAATAGAACTACCGGATTTAGATTTTACCTTCAGAAATTTTTGCCCTGAGGAAATTTTTTTAAGAATGATTTGATCTTTATTTTGTTTGGGTAGCATTTGAAAAATCCTAAATTCAGTAAAATACCAACCAAACAAACATAAAAACCAACATAAAAAACAAACCAAACAACTTTCTCAAAACTTTCCTTAATTAATGTAAGCAACTTTCTCAAAGTTTTCCTTACTTAATGTAACAACTTTCTCAAAGCTTTCCTTACTTAATGTACTTACTTAAGGAAAGTTTTAAATTAAGTAATTAAGCAAGGTAAATATTTTGTGAAAATAATATTTGGTTGGTTTTTACTAAATTTAGAATTTTTCAAATTACTATTGAAACAGTGGTCAAAGAAACTATTGCTTCATTCACAAGATGCTTGTGAATAGAGCAATAGTTTCTTTCATTAAACACATTTTTATAGTTGTTAAGTATTAGACCTAAAAAGGTTATTATGCCTAAGTGTTATTAGATACATGTGGCTTAAGGCATTTGAAGAGCATCTTTCTACAAATAAATTATGAGATCTCCAAAACTAATTGGGATTGATAGATGATAAACTGATGATTGTCACCTGATGGCAGATTAAAGTCATCTGATATTATACATATAGAACTGCATGTAAGAAATGTTGTGATTATCTTTTACAATTAAATAGAAATAAGACTTCTAGAATATTTAAATAACTTGATACACCAGATGGTGGTGTATCAAGTTTTTTAAATAACTTCATACACCAGCTGGTATCAAGTTATTTAAATATTCTAGAAATCTTATTTCTATTTATAAAGATACAATGAGGATTTATATGATATCATGTTGTATCTTTAGCCAACTAAATAAAATGCTTTTATTTGACAGAATTTTATGTTTCAGGTAATCTGACAGAATTTTATATTTCAAGTAATTATACCAATATTTCAAGTAATTATGTCAATGAACAGAAATAAAAATAAGGTTAAAAGAGTTTCTTTCTTTACTGTTTAAATGAAAACATTAAAAAAGTTATAAAATATTAAAATTAAAAAAACAAAAAATAATTAAAAAAAAATGGTATTAATATAAAAACTACTAACAAAAATTATAAATGAAATTAAAATTATAAAGCAATATTAAACAAAGTATGAAATATTAAAACATCTAGAGTAAAAAAAAACCTGTCTTATTATCTGATCTTTCTTCTGTTATTTGTGATAATATTGCATAAAACAAAGACTTTTCTAAAGTAAGAATCATTATTATTATGAAATATTCTAAAGTAAGAATCATTATTATTATGAAATATTCTAAAGTAAGAATCATTATTATTATTATGAAATATTCTAAAGAATCATTATTATGAAATATTGTTATGAAACATTGATTAAATATTATGAAAATTTTAAAAATATTATGAAAATTTTAAAAAAAGTGTTAAGGATGTGATTTAATGAAAAAGTAATTAAAAGAAAAAGAAAAAGAAAGTTTTTTTTCCTCTAATGTTTCTAGATACCTATTACCTATTTTATATTATTATTTTATAGAGATTGCAAGCACTCACAAACCATGCTAACATCATACATATCATCCTATCAACACTCTATCTATTGTACCTTTGCATTAAATCATTTGTTAAGTATTTTGGATTAAAATTTTAAAGAACTATTTTTAACATTAAGCTGTTTTTTTTTTAATACAAGTAAAAATCTAACCTACCATTCACTTCTTCTTCAGAATAAAACAAAGTCATCTGTTCAATTGTAAGTTTTAAAATGTATGCAATTTCAACAATCTGTTTTTTCACACTTGTTGCTTCAAAAAAAAAAAAAAAAAGGATAATAAAAAAAAGTAATGGATTGTTATCAAATTAAATTGATTGCTACCATGTGATTCAAATCATACAAAAAAAAAAATACAAAAATCATACCATATATATTTGAACGAAAAACATCTTGAATAGCAGCCTATAAATAAATAAATAAATATATAAAAACTATGTAACAATGTTTAAATGGAAACTTCAACATTGTTACATTGCTTGAGTAATAACTGAACTTTTATGGTAAAGAAAGTTAAAAAACTATTAGAAAACATTTGGAACTAGTTTTTTTTTGTTATTTTTTTTAAATAAAAGTTTATTAAAATTAGAGAAGTTACCTTTCTAGCAAGCAAAAGAGTTGCAAATACTTGTCGTGGAGAACAATTGTCCAGCAATGCAAGCGAGCAAAGACTTTCACATAACTTCTAAATAGTAAGTAGTGATGGAATAATTTAAACACTTTTTTTGTTTTTAATATTTATCTAAAAAATAAGTTTCTATCATTTTATATGAAGGAGTAAAAAAATAATTCTTACTAAACAGATATAAAAACCGTTTTCAATTATTTTTAAAATTTTAACATTTATATATTTTTTTGGAAATTACAAACTTATATAATCTTTGAAATGTTAGCATTAAAGTAAAATGTACTTTTTTGTTACAACTGTCCTTTTATGTTTTTAAAGTACAATTGTAACATAAAAGTACAGTTGTAACATAAAAGTACAGTTGTACCACAAATACGATTAGGTTATGACTGTACTTTAGTCACAATTGTATTTTTATGTCACAACTGTACTTTTAGGTAACAACTGTACTTTTATCTTATGACTCTAATGTATTTTTATGTTATGACTTTATTAATTGTTGTGGTAATTCTTATTAATTTAATTTATTTAGGAAAAAAACTTTTTATTTAAGATAATAAATTTTTCTAGATATAATATTCGTCAAAAATATTGCAAATACACCAATCACCAAGTTTTTTGCTTAAAAAAAGTTTTCATAACTGTTTGATAAAAATCATTTTCTAAAAAATTTGATAAGAATCATTCTAAAAAAATTATAAAAATCATTTTATTGCAGTCAATGTTTATATTCAATGTTTCTGTAGTGGTGCATAGGGCAATGTGAGAAGCAAATGTGAACAGCTGTTCCAATTACATGGTGGATTAAGGTGGTCCAATTAGAGATTTTTACAGGTGATAACATTTGAATTTAGGACGCTTTTTAGATCCCCCAAAAAACATTGGATATTAGAGTAACAGATTAAACAAATGTTGTGTAACATTTTTATCCACTAATTGTAATTGTTTCTAGTGGGATTCACACAATTAAATTATAATACATAATATTTGTGCATATCCCACAGAAGATTTAAACTATTAACAAATATACAACTAATCACGTTACTAAAAGCAGACTGACCAGTTCTAATGTTAAACATGTAGCTTTTTATTTTACTTTTTTTTCTTGTCTTTTATTTTCAGGAATTTTTTTTAGTATCTCATATTCGATTACCAAATGGAAGATCTGATCAACACAATCATTCTCGCTAGTTTTTGTTGGAATATGAACAGTTAACTAAAAGTTTTCAATAATCTGATGATTTGCATGTTTTTTATGATCATTTTCTCTCTCAAAAAGATATTATTGCAATACAATTCTAATCAATGGTAGTTCTCTTCCTTTAAAGTTTGTAAGGAAAAAAACTAACAATCGAATGATTTAAACAAAAATGTCTGCTTATTTTAGCAGCAATATTTTTATTCATAGCAATAGCTAGAATATGTATTGGATCTAATGAACATTTGTTTTACTGATCTGAGTATTTTCTCTACTGCTTCAATTGATACATTTCAATTGATACATTTCCCCCACCTTTATTAAGTCTATCAACCTTCTTTGGAATGAGAGCCATTGCCATTATTTAATACAAGACTGAGGCTTGTAAATCAAACACTGTTAGTAACTATATGTTTAGACATTTGCAAGATTAAAAGGATATAGGATAAGGCTCATTAAAACGTTTTACATTAAACTGTAGCAAACAAACAAACTGTAGCAACTTATACTTATTAATATTGTAGCATGTTTTTAAGAACTACTTTTGCCTCAAGAGAATTAAAAACTGAAGACTTAATGACTTCCTTAAATATAATTTCACAATATTAAATGCAAATGCAATGACATGAAAGTATCAATGCAATGACATGAAAGTATCAATGCAATGATATGAAAGTATCAATGCAATGACATGAAAGTATCAATGCAATGACATGATTCAAGATGTTTGTAAAAGTATAAGAGTGAGAGTAACTAATTACACAACAATATGTAATAAAATATTTAGTTTTCAATGAATCCTCGTGACCTTTTCCATAAAACTTCTATTTGCATAACCTCTACATTCCTAAATATATTTTCTGCCTAATCTAACTGATTTTTATCTAATAAGCAATGTGCAATATAATATTTGTTTTTTAATGTATGCTCGTGTTTTTCTCCAGGATGTTTTAAAATAAATCTCTTGTGCAATAAGTACAAGTAGACATAAATTAATAAAGTTTTGTAGAATTATTCCTTAGTGATTAACAACTAAATTGAACTCCACTAGAAATAATAACAGTTAGTAGGCAAGAACATCGTGCAACATCTACACAACTCTGTTACTTGAACTTTTAATGTTTTGCGGGGATCTATAAAATGTCCAAAAATTGAATTTTTTAGTATTTAGCATTTTTTGACTAAAAAAAAACAAACAAACAGGGTTAAAATTTCAAAAAAAAGTTTTAAATGGACTGCCCTAGTAGTGGATAGCTTAAACAAGATGCAATGAAAAAGACTTTTTCTTAGGCTACAAGATTAAATACAAACTTATAAAAAAAAGTTTAAAAATTGTCAAACTAGTCAGTAAACTTGGAAATCAAAAAAACAAAAAACAAATTAATTAATAAAATAAAATAAATAGTAAATTAATTAATATAGTAAATAGTAAAATTTTCCATTTACACACACAAAAAAAGTTAAATTTAAATCTGTTGAAAAAATTCAGCAGATTATAAAATTTCAAAGTAATACCTTGTCTGGAAGAGTTTTATCTTTTAAAGAATACTCAGCCCCCTAAAAATATCCAAAATACTTACAAAATAATTTATCCTTTAAACAATACTATTTATTTTGTAGAATAATATTCAATGTGCTACAACACTCAAATACAATCTTTGTTGCATAAAAGTATGAACAACACGTTACAATCAATTATCAACTAAAAAATAAAACAATTTTAAAACAAAATAAAACACAGGGGCAAAAAAATTAATCGTTAAGGCTCGGCAACCGGAGGCAATTGCAACACATTAACCAGATTTTTGCTCTAAACTGAAAACCTTGCCTAGCAGGTTTTTTTTCTGAAAAAACATGCTAGGCAAATTCCTGTCAAATTTTGACATGTAACAGATAATAGTTCAAGTTAAGGAGGACTTTCTTTATTCAATGCTCAATTTTTCAATGACGTTTTTTGTAGTACTTGATAATTTATTTAATGTGCTAAACATAAAATGTAGCTAAGTACTAACTTTTAATTTATTTATATTTTTAGTCAGACATAAAAGATGTCTGATGATAGTCTGAGCTAATCAGACTAAAATATCACATTGACAAATTAAAAAGTAGTACTTATCTGTATTTTATGTCTTATATATTAAATAAATTAATTTAATTATTTTCAATTGTATTAAGATTTGTTTTGTTACATTAATTATTATTTTCAGCATTATTTTACGTCCGATAATAATCTATTCTATTCAGATTTAAAAACAAACGTAAAAATATATAAAATATAAGGCTACTGTTATAAATATAAGGCTACTGTTATATTTATGTTTTATATGGACTTCTTAAGAATAAATCAAACTAATTTGATTTCCTTATTTCCTATACAAAAAGTTTGAGATAATTGAAGAAATTTGCTAAAAGGGTACAAAAAAGTGGTTCAAATTAATAAATTATCTGAGGTTCGAGTTAACAGGAGAACTCTAATAGTAATCAATTAGACAAATTCAAGAAAAAAAATAAAACAGTTAGAGATAACACAAGTTTGAGTTAACCGGTGTTTGACTTACTGGATTAACTTTAGATTACATACTGACAGAATCTTTCAACAATATTTAAATTTTAAAATACTTATAATAATCAAAATAATCCAATAAAGGTAAGTAACACTAACTTGAAGTATTTAGTCAACTTTTTTTTTTATGATATTTTTATATGTTATTTCATTTCGTTTGTTGTTTAATTTTTTGTTATTATTGTTTAATTATTTTAATATGAGATTATTAAATAATCTCAAATTAAAATAATTAAATAACAAAAATAAATTTCTTACCAACAAATTTGCTTTTGTAATTTTGGCTTTTCTGTTAACTTAAATATTATAAATTGTACTATATTTTTACCTTATAATTTTGCAAAATACAAAATTTTCAGTTGAAAATATATTAAGTTATGATTAGTATAAAAATAAAAAAAAGGTTATTGAGTTGCCACAAAAAGGATGGATTCAAACTAAATTAATAATGAATAAAAAAAGGTGTTACTAGACATTAATAAAAAATTAATATTTAATAATTAATGAAAAAACTTTTTATATTTATTTAGTTTGAGCTTTTTTTTTTTTTTATATTTAATTATTTTGTTTGCCAAGCCTAGGTTACCGGGTTTAACAATTTAAAAAAAAAAAAAAACTTGTTTTTTGAAATTTTCTGGTGTTTTCCAAGCCCTAGTTATTGTGAATTGCAAAATCTGGAAATCTTTCTGGTTTTTAAACTTTTATCATTTTTTAAAGTTTTATCATCCTCATAAAATACTGAACACTATTTTAATAAAAGAGTCAGTTTACAGCAAAAACTGACGAAAAAACAAAACAATAAATTTACAACTTTTTTACAATTTGTTCCTTTAAAGACCAGTCAATATAAGTATTAGAAATAAAAAGTTAAAATAATAATTACTAATGGTCCATAAAATGCACAGCAATTCTAAAATGAACCAGTAAAAAATAATACTAAAAATTGACTTAATTGACAATTATATTAGATTTATAAGAAAATATTGAAAATAAGATTTAGATAAGATATAAAAAAAGTCAGATTATTTATTAATTAATACATTTGATTGCTGCAAAATTCCATTTAACTGTTATGATTTGCAGATGTTTCATTTTTAATATTAAATTGTTCTGTATTACTTTTTTAGTTTTATCTAATGATTTATCAAATAAATTGAGCTATTGAAGGTTAATTTATAATTTTTAGTAATAATAATAACAATTATAATAATATGGTTTTATAATGAGATTTTTCATCATAATTTCAAGATCAATGCATAAATATTTCCTAATGGATAACAAACTATTGAGTTTTGTGATAAAAACAGTTAATAGTTTTTTAAAAAACAAAAAATTAAAATCAGAAGCATATCACAATTTGTGACTAGTTAATCCAGTCCTGAAATTTAACACAACCAATTATCAATTAAAAAAAAACAACTTGATCAATTACCAACAAAAAAACAAGTCATTAATCCAACCTTCATTTAAAAATTTATAAATTAATTTTATTACTTTTTTTTTTCTACTTTACTCTTATATATTCTTGTTTTATTATCATTTTTATTAATATTCATGATTACTTTATTAGGCTATAAGAAATTATTATGATTATTATCAGCAAGAATATTATTATGATTATTATAAGGAATATTATGAGTTGATTATTATAAGGAATATTATGAGTTGATTATTATAAGGAATACTATGAGTTGATTATTATAAGGAATATTATGAGTTGATTATTAGAAGTTTAATAATAACCTCTATATATTGATTATTAAGATTCTGGAGCAGACTTAAAGATATAGCAAAGAACCGAGAAAAAACCTTTAAAAAAAATTAAAATACCTTTAAAATAGATGTCTTAAAGTGACTAATTGCTGCCCATTGGTGATGTAATACTGGAAATGAGGCCTTAAATTTAAAATAAACATTTTATTAAGCACATGAAAAAGAAAAAACTCTTTAAAAATTATAAATATAATAAAAAGAAAATGAAGAAAATACACAGCAACACATAAAAAAACACACACTAAGTGAAAGTAAAACACACAAAGAAAAAGTAAGCTATGTACTGAATTATACGCAGAGACACAAGGTACTACACAGACAGAATGTTTTCTCGTGTTAAATTATCAATTATTAAAAAAAAAATGATTTTATATATCAAATAACATATAAGTAAAGTATACTGCATAAATCACACTAAGCATGATTAAAAAAAATCACATTTTATGTTTCTGTATTTTTATAACCATTAATATAACAAACAAAATAAATTTTGTACATACTTACATAGACATCTTGACTATTAGATGGCTTCGGATCATTGACCAAAATATTTAAACTCTTGTTAACAATATGATGTGAAAACATATACAGTTGAGTTGCATTTAAATACTCATGATTGTCAAGTGCATTCCATATCTTTAAAATAATTAAAACAAATCAGAAAATAATTACAATATTTGCAAATACAAATCATTATTAGTAAATAAAATATCATCATACCCATTTCTTATTTCTTACATTTTCAAAATAATTCTATAATAACCCATTTGCAAAAGAACTACTAATTCCCACTAATAGAAAAGTATAACCATTATATATATATATATATATACACCCTATAGTATCATTTACGGGGGCAAATACCCTGACTCGCAGCGGAGGGTTGCGAGTCAGGCTATTTGATGCAAGTTAGGCTATTTATATATTGACTGAGGGTTTGATTTGGGTCAGCATCAAGGTCAGGCTTAGGGTTAGGCAAGGTTAAAATATGGTTTTTATTACTGTAATTAATTGTTTTTGTACTTAGATGAAAATAAAAATGAAATATAATATATAACAAATAAATAAAAATAACAATAAATATAAAAAACATATTTAAAAAAAATAATAATAAATTTAAATATGTATAAACAAAAAGAAAAATATGATAAAAATTAAAAAATTATATTTAAGATAAAAATAGTATATAAAAAGTAAAAAACAAAAAAACAAAAAACGGGAACAAAAAAAACATGTCTCCGTAAGTGCTGACTAGGAGTGTGTGTGTGAGTATATATATATATATATATATATATATATATATATATATATATATATATATATATATATATATATATATATATATATATATATATATATATATATATATTAAAAGTTTGAATTAATAACTTGATTTTTTAAATATTTAGGTTGCATAAGAAAAAAAAAAAAAAAATTTTATTGCATTTTGTATCAAATTATTATTTAATTTGATACAAAATGATTTGCTTTTAAGAGGAGTTTGTGTTAAGCCGTAACAAATGTTGGCAGTTCATGTCCAACTAAAGATTCTTTATCATTTTCATAAAATGGATATTGGTATTTGAGTAATTCCATGTCAATTGAGCCAGGTCATGTCACCATACATCTCAGATTTTGCTGATTTTTATACAGTTGAGAGTACTTAGTAAAACAAAAAATCCTTGAAAATTTTAGCTTCTAGCTCCAAGAGGATCATGAAATATGATCATTTTACTTTTAACTGATCTTGGCCAGGCCCCTCTTGTCCCCTCAGAAGTGTGACCTTTGTTTAAAGGTTCCAAGTCACATAGCTTTAAAAATATTTGATCTTTTGACTTTTGAAAAATTTGTACGTGGCTATTTTCAGGGTCGAAGAATCCAATGAAATAATCAGAAATGTAAAAAAATATTTTTAAGTACTTGTAATTATCAATTTAAATAAATTTAGGCAATTTTCTATATACCTGATTTTGATGCTCAAGAAAGCCATGTGGCCTTGATGATATAAAAAAAAAAAATTTGATATAATTTTTTTTTTTATATCAACATTGATGATATAAAAAAAAAAAATATTTTGTAGCAGAATCTTGCCATACATTTTTCACTACCTTTCAGACTAGCTGGAACGATGAAAATTTTAGTATTTATGTAGTGTCAATAAATGTGCATTTTAAAATTAAAAAAGGGCCCAAGACACTAGGGGAGGGGGCTGGAGGGATGTGCCCCACTTTTTTGCCCGGAATCTTGAGATGGATTTTTCAGTATCTTCCAGACTAGTTGGAGCTTTGAAACTTTCAGCATTTGTGTAGTCCTGATAAACATGCATTAAAATAGTTTCAGGTCAGACGACCAGAAGGTCCATGGGGCTGGGGCACCAGGGGCCATGCCCCACTTATTTTCTCAAAAAAAAATTTTTTTTTTTTTTTTTTAACACATTTAAGATAACTTTGAAACTATTGTCTTCAAAATTTTTTTTTTAAATTTTCATTTTTAACAACGTTAAACATATCTTTGATAACATTACTTCCACAAATTTTTGTGAAATAAATTGCTTCCACAAATTTTTGTGATTTATATTTGTTCAATTTGGTTTTTGATCATTCTATGTTCAATGATCTTTCTTAAAATGTTTTAAGAAAGTTAATGTTTATAAGAATTTTGATTTGCATGTATAAGATTAAAAACAGTCTAAAATAATGGTTTTAACAGAATTTTACTTTGTATAATTTAAAATTTAAATTGAAAAAGATTAATATATCTTAATGCTAAAATGGTAACAGCAAGTTGTTTAATTAACTTCCAACAGAAAAAAACATCCTGTCATAACATTATATCAATAAAAAAGAAATTTATTAATTTTTCAAAATCATTATTTTATTTGATATTTGCTAATTCTAAAATGTTAACAGCAAGTTATTTTATTAAATAAGAACTATTTACAGTAACAAAAAACATCCTGTCATTACACTAGTATAGATAAAATTTGTTACCTATTAAAGTCATCATTAACATTTTTAACATTAACAAATTGATTATAATTAAACTTTGTGAAATAGAAACTTTCTTTTTGTCAAAGTAAGATAAAAGAAATCAATCACTGTTTAGTTTTGTATTACCATAGTGATTGCTTAAGTTGCTTTCATTGAATTAATTACTATTGGTTTCTCATTTTTAAATTAATCTCAAAATGTTTTTAGTGTTACAGTAAGAATAGATTCATGTGATTTTGGAAAAAAATTAAATGATACTTGTCATAAACTAAGTTATTGTAGAAAGATTGATTTAAAGAAATTTGATTGCTATAGAGAAGATGCCAGAGAAGAATTTATTTGGAGATCTGGAATAACAGGTGATAAAATTTTAACAATCTGCCTTCATCATGAAAAGATTTTTGGTACACACTTTGAAAAGAAGCACACAAAATGTTGTAATTTATCGGACAAGCATAAATCAAAAAAAAAAGCAATCAAAGGTAAATATTGTTGATAAAAAATTACTGCAAAATCTTTTTTGAATAATGAAATTAAAATCTACTAGTTTATAAAAGTTTGAAAAAAAGCTGATCTGGTTATGCAATGTATATTGAAATAAGTACAAATAATTTTCATATTCATAGGCAATTACTAAAATCAAATTGTTCTTTTCTTTTCAGGGAGTCATGTAATAACATTAGACATGGCAAAACAATTGAGAATTAATTTTCCAAACGTTGTGCCTGGATATCAACTTTGTCGGAGCTGCTTTGACGCTATAATCAGTAAATTTCATGAACAAGATAATTGTGAATTTGAGGAATCTATTTCATGTGCTACTTCTGAAAAGTCACGAGAGGCATTAAATGTTAGTTTGGAAACAATAGGTGTATCCCCCATAAAACTTCATGGCATTCCAAAGCATTAACGGCTATCTGTTGCTAAAAGTAAAGTTATAAAAATAATGTCAAAGTATGAAGAGCATATTTCAAAAGTATATAATGTTAGGGAAGAAGAACTGAAACATAAAATTCCTCATACGAAAATTATTGACAAAAGTAAATGTGATGATTTAGACAAACTAACAGCAGAAATAAAAAAAAAGTTAATTGTTTCTGACCAAAAAACTAAAATTCAGTTATTAACATTTACACCCGAGTCTTGGTCAAGAAATTTTGCTGCAAGATATTTTAACATCACTATATACCAAATTAAAGAAGCGCGCAAACTAAAGAAAATAAGTGGAATTTTTTCAGTTCCAGGCACTAAGAAAGGAAAAACATTTTCAGAAATAACATTAAATAGAGTCAACAATATATACCATGATGAAGAATTTACTAGACAAATGCCTGGTAAAAAAGATTACGTAAGTATTGGTAGAAAACAACACATGCAAAAGCGTCTTATTTTATGTAATCTTAAAGAACCTTATGTTTCTTTTAAAACTAAATATCCTCAAGAAGTTATTGGATTTTCTAAGTTTTGCAGTTTAAGACCAAAATGGTGTATAACTGTTGGAGCATCAGGCACTCATTCTGTTTGTGTATGTACCCTCCATCAAAATGCAATACTCTTGACCAATGCTATACAAATGAAATGTACTTACAAAGATATGATGACAAAAGTTGTTTGTGATGTGACAAGTAACGAGTGCATGGTTCATCGATGTCCGAACTGTCCAGGTATGGTTTCTTTAAAGAAATTTCTGGATGCACAACTAATTGATAATGACAATGACGAGGAGGTGTCATTCAATCAGCGGCAGAAAACAGACAGAACAACATTGATCTATCAGACAACAACAATTGAAGAATACAAATTGATGTTATCAGAGGCAATAAACAAGTTAACAGCTCATTCCTACATTTCAAAATGTCAATCAAGATACCTAAAGCAACAAAAGGAAAATTTAGCAAAAAACTGCTGTATTGTCTTAGTTGACTTTGCAGAAAACTTCACTTTTGTGATTCAAGATAATTCCAAAGTTACCATTGCACAGTGGGCCAGTAGGTGGACAAAACTAAAAAAATTTATGTCTGAAAACTGAAATTCTTTTTAAAAAGTTTTTACTTAGATACATTGAGGACCTTAAAAATAATTACAATAAATTAAAAAAATATATATTCTCAACAAAAACTCATTTCAAGTAAAATTTTTGCAAAAAAAAAATGGCGATAAAGTGAGAAAATGTAGTTTTTAAAAAAGCAAAAGTGTGTAATAAATTTTTAGTATATTGGTTAACTGTTTTTATTAACATATCAAATAATTGTTATTATATAAAATTTATAAAAAAAAAAAAGTTAAAAAAAAATTTAAAACCAGTTTTAGATATATTTTTTGGTAAAAATTGGACTTTTTTTTTAATTTTTTTTGAAAAGACAACAAGGAAAAATTTGTGCTCTATTTTGCCTTTATCTCTTATACATATTTTGAAGGCTATATGTATATGTTTTTATAAAATTATTAATTTAGCTGCTAGTGTCTGCTACTTTTTTTAATACTTATAATACTTTTTAATACTTATACTTTATAAAATCAAAGATGTTTCTTTTTCAAGTTTCTTTTGTCGCAAAATAACAAGTATTTATATATATATATATATATATATATATATATATATATATATATATATATATATATATATATATATATATATATATATATATATATATATATATGTTAATACAACTTTTTAATGTTTATATTATTTTAGTCTAATAATATTATTATTAGTAATATGTCAACCATCACAAGATATCAAATTCATCAATTCATAAGACAGCATGGTTTATCTATGTCTAATGAAAAAGACAAACTTTATGTTTACAATTTTATTCGTGAATACTGTTCTGAATTTGATGCTCAGTTTGTAACCTTTTTGTCCAAGTATCGTAAACGTTGGTCTTTAAGTAAAAGAATTGATGAAAACTTTATGAAACATAATTCAGTATGGCTTCAAAAAGACTTTATTAAGTCATTTAAAAATCAGGATAATAAAACTGAATCTATAGTTAGTGGTCGACCTGTAAAATTATTTGATGATTCATCAAATAAGACAAAGAGTCGTAAAGTAGCAGCTATGGACTTATTAACTTGTTCATCAAATGAACTGTTGTATACTAGTAGTTGTAATCTTTTTAAAGATAGCAGAAGAAAGGATGCAAAAGTAGTTCGAAGTTTATCTATTAAGCAACCTTTTGATATAGAACATACTCAAAACACTCTAAATGAAGCTCTAGCACTCATATTAGATATTGATATGAGCAAATCTGATTACCAACGCTTGAGAAATAATGCTTTGAGCAAAGGTTGTAATCTCTATCCTGCTTACAATGATGTTCGTGCTGCTAAAGAACAGTGTCTTCCTGAAAAAACATTATGGACTGTAAATGATTTTTCAGCAGAAATAAACTTTCAAGCATTAGTCGATCATACAGCAATACGCCTAATACAGTTGCAGAAACAAGTTATTCATTCAATGAATGATCTTGAAAGGTTGACTTTATATTCTAAAGTTGGGTTTGATGGATCAACTAGCCAAAGGATTTATAATCAAGTAACAGTTGAGAAAGAAAACAGAGATCTTTTAGAAGAAGCTAGTTTGTTTATTTCTTGTTTTGTTCCACTTCAGTTGTTTGGATTCATTAATGATAAAAAAATAATAATTTGGTCTAATCCACATCCATCTTCAACTTTATATTGCAGACCAATAAGATTTTCATTTAAAAAAGAAACCATTGAAGTTTTGAAACAAGAGAATCAGTTTATTAACAATTCAATTGCAAATTTGTCTTTAACATTTTGTGAAAACTTAACAATACTTCATAAAATTGAAATAACGATGGTGGACGGCAAAGTTGCTACAGCATTATCTACAGCAACTACATCTTCTCAGTGTTGTTCTGTTTGTGGATGCAGCCCAAAAAAAATGAATGATCTTAATGCAGCTAAAAATATGCCATTGACAGAGATAGGTCTCTGCTTCGGTCTTTCAACTCTCCATGCTTGGATTAAAAGCATGGAATGTCTTCTTAAAATTAGTTATAAATTGACAGTGAAAAAGTGGGCTACAAGAACTATATCTGAAAAGAAAATTATTCAAGAACGAAAACAGAAAATCCAGATAAGGTTTCGTGATGAAGTTGGACTGATAATTGATATGCCAACATCTGGTGGCTCTGGGTCTTGTTGCATGTGATTTTGTGTACATTGTCATCTAACTTTCTAATTGATTCTTTACTATTTAGAGAATACTGCTACAAAACAGCTGAGAAGTATGTAATCCTTTATCCATGGTATCATATGCCACAGAGTCTGCATCACATTCTTATTCATGGTTGGCAAATTGTAGAGAGAATGGCTTTGCCTATTGGCATGCTCAGCGAAGAGGCACAAGAAGCTCAAAATAAAAATTTTAAGAAATTTCGAGAATCATTTTCTAGAAAGTGTTCGCGTTCCAAAACAAATGAAGATTTATTAAGGCGACTAATGTGTTCTTCTGACCCTTTGATAAGTAGTTTGAGAAAACCCCATCATCCTAAGAAAAACGCTCTTCCAAATGGAGTTTTTGATCTTCTTAAAGAGGTTCCAATTTTTGACTAAGTGTCAATGACATAGTTTTGATTTTCGTTGGTGTTTAAGATGGTGTTTACTTTATAAGTATTTAATATTTACATAATAAAATAATGAATATAAAAGTTTGTTTTCTTATATATTCGTTATAAAATTTTTTGTATCTCTAATTGCATAAAAACTTGCTTATTTTTATATGGTTGCTAAGGGTATCTAAACTACACAGTTAAAATTTAATTAACTGTTCCTGTAAACCTTTATAGTTAAGAGTGTTTTAAAAGTTTTTATTTCATTTTTTAAAGAAATTTTGAATTAGAAAAAAGTTTCAAAAAAAATTACCAAATGGTTTCTAAGAGCACATAACAGCATAGTAACACCAAAAATTGATAATTTTTTGTTTGTGTTATCATTCAAATAGATAAAATAGCAATGTAGCATTAATATCAGTTTAGTTTATAACTTTGATATTTTGAGAAAGTCTTTTTATTTAGGTAACTATGCAAAATGCCTGTTGACATGAAATATAGGTATCCATGGCAACCAAATAAACAATCTAATGGTGCCATTAGATTTGTTATATGAAATATACTCAAGCTGCTAATTATGGGAAAAACCTGATAAATATTTTAAAAGTTATTAATTTTGTCCAGCTAATAATGATTTTGGCCCACTGTGCATTGGTGCAAAAGTCAATGCACATTGCACCCTGTTGCCCTCTATTTATTAAACGAAAACGACCAACTTGAAGAAAAATCGTTTTGTTCTATGTCAGAAGATAATGAGCATGACACTGGTTTTGTGTATGAAGTTCAAACACAAATAGTAAACTATTTAAAAGAATATCATCCTAAAATTTCAAAGATTCTTTATTTTTCTGATGGCTGTGCTGCACAGTATAAAAACCACAAAAACCTTTACAATATCTGTCTCCATAAAAATGATTTTGATATTGATGCAGAGTGGACATTTTTTGCTACAAGTCATGGTAAGTCATCATGTGATGGTATTGGTGGCATTGTAAAATGATTAACTACAAATGCAAGTCTACAAAGGCCCATAAATGACCAGATATTGAATTGTAACAAAATGTTTGACTACTGTACTAACAATATTAAAGGGATTATTTTTTTCAAGATTGAAAAAGAAAGACTGACAGAATTGCGCACCACTTTGAAAACACGTTTTGAGATAAGTAGAACAATCCCTGGAACTAGGAGCTATCATCAATTTAAACCAAAATCTATAGATACTATTAGCTTTAAACGAACAAGTGAAGATGTTCATATAACAGGCATTTTTTCTTTTTCTGGTATTCAAAGTTCTCAAAATGATCAGCAAATTAACATTGATGCCTTGAAATTCGGTGAATTCATTATGTGTAAATATGATGCATTTGATTGGATTGGTATGATCAATGAAATTGATATTATAGAGCAAGATGTTATGGTAATGTTTATGCACCCGCACGGTCCTTTTAATAAACTTTTCTGGCCATCTAGAGTAGATGAGTGTTGGGTTCCAATTACCAACATAACTTGTATAATTAATGCACCTGTAACAACAAATGGATGTTTGTATACTTTGACTGTCGATGCATCTAAGTTAATCTTAGCATTATCTTGACAATTTCTTTTATTTGTATTTTATTTTGTAAATAATGAAGTAAAACGGAACAAGCATAAAGCAATAAAATATTTGAATACAATATTTTCAAAGTTATCTTAAATTTAAGACACAAATAAAAAAATTTTTTTTTGAGAAAATAAGCGGGGCATGGTCCCCAGTGCCCCAGCCCCATGGACCTTCTGGTCATCTGACCTGAAACAATTTTAATGCATGTTTATCAGGACTACACAAATGCTGAAAGTTTCAAAGCTCCAACTAGTCTGGAAGATACTGAAAAATCCATCTCAAGATTCCGGGCAAAAAAGTGGGGCACATCTCTCCAGCCCCCTCCCCTAGTGTTTTGGGCCCTTTTTTAATTTTAAAATGCACATTTATTGACACTACATAAATACCAAAATTTTCATCGTTCCAGCTAGTCTGAAAGGTAGTGAAAAATGTATGGCAAGATTCTGCTACAAAATAGTGGGGCCTGTTCCCCGTTAACCATATATGGAAATCAAATATTTTTAAAGCTATGTGACTTGGAACCTTTAAACAAAGATCACACTTCTGAGGGGACAAGAGGGGCCTGGTCAAGATCAGTTAAAAGTAAAATGATCATATTTCATGATCCTCTTGGAGCTAGAAGCTAAAATTTTCAAGGATTTTTTGTTTTACTAAGTACTCTCAACTGTATAAAAATCAGCAAAATCTGAGATGTATGGTGACATTTTTGAAATTTTTTGGCTCAATTGACATGGAATTACCTAATATTAATAATATATATATTAAAACATAAATTAAACTTAATTAAGATACTTAAATGCACTAGAGAATCAACTCTACAATTTTATGACTTTACATGAAGCTACTCATTTTTTGGAACTCCTCAGATTTGACCCCATGCCATAAGCCAAAACAGGGTTGTGGAGTTGTTTCAAACTATAAAACTTTCAGGTGTTTGACTGGCTTGAAAAATCCCCCAGATCTGAGCAGTATAGAGAACTGTTGATATTATATATAAAAATAAGTTGAATGATAGAACAAATAAGTAAAATGCAGGTAACTGACATGTATAGCAAATATTTTAAAAGCTAATAACATACTAAGGAGCATAAATGTGAGTGAACGTCAACTAATACTGATTAGTTCATAAGGTAAAATCTATTTGTGGGGGCTTCAGTACATCAACAAAAGGTTTGGGTTTAAGCAGCAAAATTTTAATATGAAGAACATGTATTTTTTTGCAAAAACTTTTTTTGCTTTGCCTGAAAAAGTTTATTAAGTTGGAATTTTAAAAATTAAAGCAACTAAAAAATAATAACAAATTAAAAGATAAATGATTACAACAAACCTTTTCAGGTGTGTTAACTAAAAGATCCATTTGAGTAGCTAATGAATAAAAGGCAACATCTCGTGGAGATCTATTAAATCATTAAAAGATATTAAAACTAAAACTTTAAATCTTATGGATATCAACTTATTACAGTTTATAGAATTTCTTTAAAATATATTTAATTGTACAAAAATATTTTATTTTAAATTTTCAATTCAACAAAATTGTTTCTTAAATAATAGTGTTTTTATAAATAATTGTTTTCAAATTACAAAACTTATTAAACACAACTGTTAAATTAAAACATATCAAACTATTTTATAAAGTATTTACTGAGTAATCTCGCAAGAACATCAAACACTTACTGAGTAATCTTGCTAGAACATGAAGACATAAGAGAAGTATGAAAACTCAAACATAAGTTTTGTATATTTTTTATACCACCAAACACCTAAATAGAAAAATAACTATACTTTGTTTATTACTTATTACTTATTTTTATTGTTTATAAACAACATAATAGTTTTCTTTTTATCAACTAAAAGTACATCAGATCTTTTTTTTTTTTTGCAACATAAATAAGTAGGGCAAAGATTATTACAAATCACTTTAACAAAAAACAGCCATCATTGTTTTAAAGCAAATAATGAAATGTACATCTTTAAATAATATGATTTAGTAAACATAATCATTGAATTAAGCAATAAATAAGTTAACCTTGGCAAAAAAACAAAAAAACTAATAATTTTTAATTTTACTTTTAATTTATTTTATTGATTTACGCTATACAGCTTAACTGACACTTTTAGATTTGTCGATGCAAATATTAAAAACAAACAAACATTAAAATATTAATGTTGAACATTCAAGTTAACTTTAAAGGGCTTATAAGAATTAAATTAACTCAAATTAATTATTCTTACTTTGTCTACAGTTAGAAAGTCAGTTTTGCTTCTTTTCATACCTGAAAAGCAGCAAAACTGACTTTCTTTCTATATTTCATACCTGCACAAACTCTAGATCATTTCAACAGCTAATTTAAAATGATCATTCACAACAAACAATATTTTGGTAAATTTTTTTCAATAACTAAACTACATTAATCAGAAAAATTCTATTAGGTTTCCAATAGTTGTAGAAAAGATTTCAATAGTTGTAGAAAAGTTTTCAATAGTTGTTTTGATTTTAAGTTTGTTTTGATTTAAGGCATAATCATCCACTCCTTGATTTGTGTCTTGTCTCATTGCACTACTTACTACTATCGGGTGGACACAGAAAACTTGACTTCCAGTCAACTTTAAATTGAGATATCTCTAAAACCACAAATGCTTTTTATTTATTTTATTTTTTTAATTAAATATCAATTCCTTATCTTTAATTGTGTTGATAATTTTTTATTACAAATCAATGATTTGCAAAATGTTTCGGAAACAAATTGAGGTGCCTAAAAAAAATGTGAACTTTTTTTTTCCAAAATCCATCGACTTGATATTGCTTGATTGCTAAAAGAACAAATGTCCCAAAATCTAAAGTCATAGATATTATAAATAAGTTTAAGACTACTCAAAGCTTTGAAATAAAACCTGGAAGTGGAAGAAAGAATAGTTTACATAAATGCAAAAAAGTTGATTCATAGTTCAATAACAAGAAGTTCGAACCAGTCACAGCATGCAAACTCAAGACTTTGCGCTCTTATGTTAAAAGTACTTAAAAAGGCTGGAATTAAAGCATTTAAAAAAAAAAATACACCTCAGAGAAACATAAATGGTGAAATTAAAGGAATTCAACATGCAAAGAAGTTGTTTAAAATAATATCGGATAAAAGCATGCACATAACTGAAGACTACGAAACATATTGCAAGGCAGATTTTTCATAACTTTCTGGTCAACAACTTTACTATGAGAACAAAGATAAATCTGCCGATGATCAATTTAAATATATTTGACAAGAAAAATTTGCATATAAGTCTTTGTGTGGCAAGCAATTTGTAGCTATGAAATATGGTCAATATCTACATCATATTCTTTGATGTAGAGATTGACAGATTGTCTGCCAATCTCTACATCAAAGAATGCCTCTATAAAAGACTTTTGCCATTTCTGAAATAACACAAATACTGATGTCTCTTTTGGCCAGATCTTGTTGCTACTCACTAATCTAAAAAAGTTCTATAGTGGTGAAAAGTTAATAATGTAAAAATTGTTCCTAAAGATGTAAACCCTCCAAATCGTGATGAAGAGCACAAGTTTGAAGATTTTTTGGCAATAGCTGATGAAGTTCTTTGTAAGACAGGTTGAGTAAAAGAAAAAAGAAAAAATCTGCTAAATGATGACATCAACTTGCTATAAATTTTGATCTCTTGCCAAACAGCCCATCAAGCCCCTTAAAATTAAGTTGAAACCCTAATTGATATAAACACATTTCATATAAAAAAATTGAAAAAATAAGTATTTATGGTTTTAGAAAATCTCAATTTAAAGTTGACCCAATTTTTCCATGTCCATCTGATACCTTAAAACTTACAATCGTACTACTTACTACTACCCTATAACTTACCTTCACACAACTTACTACTACCATAAAACTAATCATTGCATTACTTACTACTACACTATAACTTACTTTCACACAACTTACTACTACCATAAAACTAATCATTGCATTACTTACTACTACACTATAACTTATCGTCACACTACTTATTACTACCATAAAACTGACAGGCTCTCTTTTTAAGATTTTTTTTGTGATGGTCCATGTGCTGATATCTTTTCTCTCTCCACTGTCAGTTTCGAGTCAAGCATCATTCTACACTATGGTTTTTACCTTTTATTTCCCTACTTTTTTTATCTTGTACAGCTGCTAAATCTAATCATAACCATATTTTTCATCTTTTACAAAAAGAACAACTTTCTTGAGAGCAAACACCTTTTTACTATTGCAAGAAATCAATGTAAAAAAGTTGCTGATGTATGAAAGGCATGATGCAAGCCCCATTATTCCTCAGTTTACTAAATATTGTATCTTATCTCAGAAGTTAGGCACTACAGACTTTTGGAAAATCTTAAATAGTGTCACTAAGGTGAATCAAAAATTCCATATCTAATTTATAGGTCTAAACTTATCACCTCTCCCAAGGGTAAGGCGAATAAATTTTCCTTCAACTCGACTCTTGAATCTAATGGTTTTACTCTTCCTGCTATTCCAGTTAAACAAGTTAATCCATTGTAAGATATCCAAATCATTCTGACATCTGTTGCTAAAGTCGTATCTCAATTAAACTCTTCTAGGGCAATTCTCTCTAAACTATTAGATAAGTGCTTGGATAAATCTTCTTTTCTTGACTCCTGGATATTGGCATTTGTATTTCCAATTTTTAAAAAATCTAGAGAACACTTTAAACCCTTCAACTATTGTCCAATCAATTTTCCTACTATTATTAAGGTTACTATTATTATTAGCAAGGTCTTTGAGCCTTTCATCAACAAATTTCTAACATAATTTCTAACGAGTCTAATAACTTTTTTTTAAAAACTTGTTTTATATAATCTAGAAAAAATTTGAGATAATCAAATTATTTCTTTTTATATACAGTATTAAAGTCATCCTCAAATGCCAATTTCTTCACTTCCAGTAGCTTCTGGGTACCTCAGAATTATTTTATCAGGAAGATTTTTTAATGTAATAAGAGGACCCCTGTTATTACATTAATAATTTTCCTGATTACATTAGTAATCTTCCTGATTATATGGGTCCTGTTATTACATTAATAATCTTCCTGACAACCTTACATCTTAAGTGGTTCTATTTGCTGAAGACTCACCTTTATACTCATTTCTTGAAAAAAAGTCTTCTTTTTTTCGATCACATAGAACAAGCTGCCAATCTTGAATCTGATCTTGGGGCTTGCAGTGGCAAGTAAATTTTAACTCCAACAAAACTCAGTTAATTACTACAAACATTTATTGCAATTCTGTCAACATCCCTAGGACTGTTAATGGGTTAGGTCTACACCCAAACCTGACCTGTATCAACTGGGTCTGTATCTTGTTATTATGGACCAAAAAACCTGCTAGACCCAGCCCTGTTAGACCTATTAAATTAACGGGTCGGGTATGGGTCTTATAATATCTGGACCCATTATACCAAGAGCTGATCATTAATTTTTAATTAATGCCATTAAGAACTTTTAAATTATGCAAACTTACTAATTTTATTTATTATTACATATATATTCCAATAAAACAAATGATATTTCATTGGTTATAGCCTTAAAATCAAGAGGTGCGAGATTCGATTCCTGCTCTGACCATATTTGCAACACTATTGAGGAAAACACTATGGATTTCATTGATAAGTGTTCTTCTGTGGTGTTCTATGACAAGACACTTAATAGTGGTTGCTTGCAGATCACTATTATTGTTGGGAGTTTGAGAACTACTTCTTATGATTAAAATTGAAAATAAATCTGAGTAGAAGATTGAGACAAATATTTTGAGCTATCGATCAAATATTTATAAAGGATAGATTAAAACAACTTGACAATGTTGTTTTTTTTTAATAATATTTTTCTTATTTTACTCTGTTTTTATTATTTAAAGAATTTGAGCGAACTATATATAGTGAATGACACTATGATTGAACAACAAGATGTTACCAATGTAAAGTTGTAACAATGGGTTAATTAATATTTTTTAGGTTTAATCCAAATCAAAAGTATGACCCTCAGTAACCAATAATAAATAAAATAAAAGTTGTTAAAGCACTCTTATGCTTTTATATAGAAATTTCTTGTAACAAATAAAAAATTTGAATTTCTTGTAACAAATATTATTATCTTATATAGAAGTTTCTTGTAACAAATAAAAAATCAGCAAAAATTAATGTTTTTTTTACAAATATTTTTGACGTCATATTAAAATGTCTGACATAACTAAAACAATGGGATTAAACCTAACTGTTAAAATTAATACTTATCATATATATATTAAGTATATGATAAATTTTAAATCAATTAGCCTGAGGTTCTAAATGATCAGTGGCGGAACTTCAAAATTTGGGCCCCTCCCCCCCCCTTCCCCCGCAAAAGAATGTTTTTTTTGCGGAAAAGATTTTTATAGTATAAATATTATTGAGAGTATAACTTTTTTTATATGAGGGCCCCCTATAGCTGGTAGGCCCCCCCGCAAGGCAGGGTCCTGCGTCCAGTAGTTCCACCCTTGTAAATGATGAACTTTTGCCTATAAATCACAGAAATGACATTGATTTCACCATACCTTGAAAAAACTTCCCGCACCTAAGACAGTTTCATATTTAACCATACAACACATAGCAGCCCAAAGGCTATTAATTATAATATGTCAACTTTATATACAATACACATGAGAAATACATGAGAAATACACTGTCCTACAGCATTTGTAGTGATGTTAATATTCTTTCAGATTTGTGTATTAGTAATAATAAATTTACAGTTAAGATATTTGTTTGTTCTGCAAGAAGAACGAATGCCCCCCATCAACTTTACAGCTCTCTCGGCTACTATGTTGGTTCAAGGCACATCAAGCACTGATGGTTCCTTCTTCCAGTGGGTAAAGAAGCATTTCACAGCTTTGGAACACTTAATTTGGGATATTGCTGGCAGCAGGTCTTCATAATGCCGCCTCTGCATAGTGCTGGTTTGAAAACCAGGCCCGCGACCATGAAGTTGCAACGAAATCGCAAGTTATCCTCAGCTGTTCTCGCCAGTTTGGAAGATGAAAAATGCAATAAGCGCAAAAATGCCTCTTGAGTTCCACCTGAAACTGTGCAGTGATGTGCACTGTGCACTGTGCAGTGATGGCAGCTTGTGCCATTTGATACGAGGCCATTTTTCTTCATTTTTGTAAAACTTGTATGCTTCACAAAGCTGAAAAAAAAAATTTAAAGTCATCTCTTCAGCCAAGGTTCTCATACTCTGCTACCACTGCTGTGCTCTTGTAGGCATTTTTTAAATCAT
This sequence comes from Hydra vulgaris, assembly GCF_022113875.1. Lineage (NCBI taxonomy): Eukaryota > Metazoa > Cnidaria > Hydrozoa > Anthoathecata > Hydridae > Hydra > Hydra vulgaris. The sequence goes on along the minus strand of NC_061164.1, from coordinate 48,548,334 downwards.
CGTAATGCTCCATAATCTCATCAATAAATTTGTAGTTAATGTTAGGGGACTGTGACTGTATAGGAAAAAAGAAATCCAACACATGTCGTAGAACAAGATCAAGAATGTGGTGTTGGCAGCCGATGTATTGAGGTTCATCAAATCCCTTGTCTCGAAATGTTTTCTGAAGCTTGGCTTTAACTCCATTCTTGTGACCAGTATTTACAGCTGTTGTGTCAGAAATGATCATCTGAATACTGTTCCATGCATTGTAATCACCAAGTAGGTCCTGTAGTGGTTTATATATGCTTGCAGATGATCCACTGTCACAAACCAAAATGCCAAGTTGTAATGTTCTTTTGTCATTTTTCAAGCACACAACTTGGTACTCAGTCTTGTCAATTTTCTTACCATCAAAATGCAAAGAAAATTTCTCTTCAGAAATCAGTTCCATGAGGCGGTTCTTAACTTCTTCTGCATCTCTGATTGTTCAACGCCAGACTCCAGACTGTGATGGTTATGGGACACAAACTCCATCCTCAGCCAGACTTTGAAGCACCCGTGACGTTTTTCTGGTTGACAAAGAGTGACTAGACACTAGTTTGGCAGCAGACTTAATTGACTGGCGTGTTGCACATTTTCTGCGAGATTCTCCTGGAACTGCCTCCGAGTCACCACTGCTGCTTCCTTCCTCAGAATCCTCACTACCGCAGGAAAGTGGTACGGAGATAACCGCTTGGTTTGTCGAGGGTTCTGATGTGCTTTTGGCCCTTTTTGATGGATGGATTGTTGACATAGGAGCCACTTTCATAGTTGCATATCCCACCCTGCCATCTGATTCAATTTGTACTTTGTACAGTTGTTTGTCCTCACTACAAAATCCATTTCCATCTGGTTTTGTTATATCGAACAGATGAGCAAGATTTTTTATAAATACTGCATTTGGTCGCTTTCTGTATTTATCAAATGATGTGATAAGTTTGTAAACATTAGCAGACACTTGTTGTTTGAAAAGAACAGGAAAATTAAACTTCTGTCAAAAATTCATCAATTCCTCTGATATTTTTGTTAGTTAATCAAGTCGTCCTTTTAATTCATTAAAGAGTCCCAAGAATCTTCCAACGATATCTCTGTTGGAAGGCATTTTACACAATTTGTCGCTCATATCCTGTTTTACCTGTGGTATATTAGGACAGCGCTTCGTGCTTGATTTCAAATTTTATGTTCATATTTTACCAGCTGCTTCCACTGCTGATTTTGACTTTTTATTTTTAAAGGACATATTTTCAAAAAGAAGCACTAAACAGCAGATCTTGCAAATTAGTACTGCAAATAATGAAAAAAAAAATTTAAATACTTCTACTCAATATTTTAATCGCGCGAACATTAAAAAATACTCAACAACAAACAACAATAAACGCACATTAATTTGAAAAACAGTTGTTAGAATTTGTAATTCAAAATTGAGTTACATAACATAAAAACAATTTAAAACTATCGAACTTTTTTATTTTATGTTAATTAACTTTTTAAACTGTTTGACGCTCTCCAATTTGTAGTTATATTCAAGCATAGTCAAGCATAAGGAAGTAAGAACTGGGAACAAAATCAAGTGAAAAATCGAAAGTTAAAAGTGGTGAGGTGCTAGGTGCGGGAGGTTTTTTTGTGATCCAATGAAATAAACCTCAAAACAGTGATCTATTGGTAAAAGTTCATCAAATGCAACATCATGAAAATTAAAATTTTAAAAAAAGTTTTTTTGTCATATACCTAATATATATACTAATATTTTTGGGCAAGAAAATTGACAAAAAAAAAATGTTGTAAACATTTTATTATTATAACGGTAAACAATATATTCACTCACTGCTATATAACCATATTTATTTTCATTTGTTAAATTTTTGTTTATGTAAATACCTGACTACTTTCAGATTCCATGTCTTTAATTGTATCTGCTGCATTAATAAGGTCTCTATAACGCTCTCTAATAATAAAATTTTTATGATAGAGACAGACATTAGTAATAACAGAAAAATAAAATAAGTTAAAATTAAATTAGCTAAACTAAAGTTTATTAGTAGTGTGAAAAACATTTATTGCCTTATGCCAGATTATTGTGTCACAGACTTAAATCTGTTAATATTGTAATTGAAGACATAAAAGCTGCAAGTAATTTAAAACTATTGCATATATTGCATCATTCAGCTCGCATTGTCAAACTTACAAAAACTTAATTTTTCACAATTAAACACTTTTTACACAAAAATTAAAAATAACATCATAACTTTTTTTCTTAAAGTATTTATTTATAAAGGTTTATTATGGTACAGCTAATAAAAAAAAAAACCAAGTACAGTAGTAATTTGCACCATATAGGGTTTCTGAAAAACAGCAGTTTTTAAAAAACAGCTGTTTTACTGTTTTATAACTTTCAAAAACAGCTGTTAACAGCTCTCCCTCCTTTATTATCCCCACCCTCCTCGTATTAAGCAGGCAAAGGTAAAAATTTTTCCAATAATATATATCCTAACATAAACTTTACATTTTATAATAGTATTTCAAAAATACAAGAGCTGATAATGACTTATCTGAAAGTCGTAATTTTATTTTTGTACAAAAGTCGGCACACACAGAGAATACTCTTTCAACATCCATAAATGTGGGCTTAATTGTTAATAATGCATCATAAAGCTTTTGTAAGTTTTCTGTACACTAGCCTGTATTCTTAAAAACTCAGCTTGTAACCACCTGAAATTGTTCGTCCAGAAGGCACTATTGGTGATTCATATTCTTCAGCAACACATTCAGTTCCTCTTTAAGTTAAAATTTTATCTAATGGATTACTGGAAGTTTTTTCAATCATATTAACATCATGAACACCAAAAAGTCAAGATGTCAACATTCCTGCAAAAGTTATCGTATCTCTGGATCAGTGTACAGTGTATTGTAGAGTTCTTTAGACAGCGTAATATTTTTATGACATCTGTATTCAGGCGTTCATTAATCAATTTTTTGCTAATTATTTCACTGTTAACTAAAGGAAGTTTCTCAAACATAAATTCTAAATTTTTGTCAACGCTCAACAGAGTTGCATCTTCTCTACTAAGATTCTCTATAGCAAGTTTTATGGGTTTCTTTGCATTTAGTAAACCTTTTAAGGCATTGAAATCTACATTATTGGCTAAACTTATATCTGCCTAAAATTCTAATAACATTTCTCGAATTGCTGTCTCTGTCTTAATCAATGGCTCAAGCATTTTTGGTATTGTACTCCAATGAGTTTTTACATTAAGATGAAGTTCAATTTCTTCTCCGATAGAGCTTTGACTTTTGAATGAAAAACTAGATTTAGAACACTTAACAGTCTGATGTATTTTATCAGTTTGCATGAGTTCTTTAGTAAATTATTGTAGTCAATATAATCTTCCCAATCATCATTTATAAATTCAAAATTGGTACCTTTGTCAAAAGAATCATTTTCATTGTTATCATCATCACAGGAGTTGCTTAAATCTTCAATATCATGTTTTTTCATATAAAGTGTGTCACACTCCAAGATGTATACTGATTAAGACAAAATTGACCAAAATCATCTAAATTTTGAATATACTTCTTGTTTACAGATGCTCCATCCTGAGTAGATGTAACCAAATTTTTTTTGCCATTGATATTCCAAACACATTTAGATGTTGTTTTATTATTTCAACCATATAAAGCGCACTGCATGAACCCAAAATTGGAATTAATTATGTTTTATAAGTGATATTGTCAGTTTTATCATGAATATTAACTCAAAATTATATTCATCCTCTTAAAGTAGTAACCTCATCGACAGTCATGCTAAGCTTCACTTTATTGGCTACATTTAATTTTATGGTGTCAATCATTTTTTTTTGCTTTTCATCAAAATCTTTGTGCAAAAACTTCATTACATCACTTTCGTTAGCGGGAAATTTAAATCTCGAGCTATTAAATGGCAAATGTATTTATTTCTGGTTATAGCTCGAGCTGAAATGCCATCCATAGCCGAATTAGAAAAAATATTTTGAAGCTTCTTTTGTGCAAAGAAGTTGGTTACAGTTTCATGCCTCTTCTTGCTTGCTCTCTCATCTGTTAGTATGATTGATTCTGTTGCCTTATCTAAACAAAGTCTGTAACTTTTTAAGTAATTTTTCAAGGTAGTTGTAGAAGTTCCTGATCATTTTATTATTTTGTTATAACGCTGAAACTTTTTCCAATTCTTTTCAATTGGATTTTTCTATTTTGTTGCATATATCCAGACTGACATTGCTAATAATATGAATTGGAAGTAAGGATATTAAGTAGCCATTTTACCCACCGTTAAAAACTAATTCATAACTAGTAACAATGCATTTATTTTATAGTCAATGTAAATAAGAAACTGGTGCTAGAAGCCCTATTTAAAACTCTAAAGAATCTCTTAAGAAAGAAACTCCTTAGTACTTGCCTGTGTGCTTAGTTTTTTTTTATAAAATATGATAACTACTGAACTAAAGTTATTTATTCAAGTTACTTATTATCCTATATTTTAAACTATTTATTAAATTGTTATTGAAAAATAAATCAAATTAAATTACCATTCAAATTGCTTTAATAAACGTGTTGTTATATTGTTAATAAAAAAACTTTTAGAAATTGTTAATTTTTAAAATATAAATAACTAAACTTTTATCTGAAAGTGATTGAATAAAAAAATTTGAACATTTTCAGGTTTAAATGAAACATTATGCAGTTAAAACTCATTATAATATTGAAATAGAATTTAATCTTTATGCAAATGCATAAAAAAAGTTTCAGTTTTTTATTTTTGTTGCTTTAATTTTAATTAAAAACAGTAAAAAAGTCATTTAAAAAATAGCTATTTGCTATTTTTGTTTTTTCATAAAAAAAACAGCTGTTTTACTGTTACTATTAAACAGTGTTTAGAAACCCTAGCACCATACACTACAACTTTTGAAAAAAATTAAAATGTATTTAATTTTTTTATTTAAATCTCTTAATAATTTTATTTAATTAATGTAATATTAATTTCTAAGTTTTTAGTTATATATTTTTTTATTTTTAATATTTTTTATCATTATTAATCTGAACAATAGCAAGTTTCTAAATTTCAAAGGTAACAAAGAATTCCTTGTGGTTCGCCAACTCACATTAAAAGACATCTTCTATGCGTGACTTAGGGCTAATAATATTTTAACAATTTCCAGCTGGCGATAAAATCAGTCCCTGTGAGTTGAGGAAATATCACTACCATCCAGCCTTAGAACTATTAAACTGAGTTTTAGAACTGTACCAACTATCAAGGAAGCACAATCAAAAAGAAAAGAAATTCTAAATCTGTTGAGAAGAAGTAAATAGGTTGGTTCTATTAGTCAATATATTGACATTGCTTTTATGTATGCAGAAATAAAGATGCCTAAGCATTTTTGTTTCTGCGTACATAAAGCAATATTTTAAAATATCTCTTTTTGTAGGTATCATTGCTGTTGGAAATTTAGAACTTTAATATTGTTCAGATTAATAATGACATGAAATTCTATACTAAAATTATGAAAAAAAAAACATATAAATAAAAACTTAGTAATTAGTATTACATGAATTAAATAAAACTATTAAGAGATTTAAATAAAAAATTAAACCAATGACAAAAGGTCAAGTTCTGCTCATGTACGTTAACAGAAATTAAAAATGTATGGCACAATATTTGAATCAGAAAATCAAAAGAATTGCACTAACAACAATTAAAACAGAAGGAACTTTCTCAAACGAATGTAGATTAATGGAAAAAGCATTTGAATAAAATTTCAAGGCTTGATTTTATGATAACTTTCAAGATAAATTTTTTGCCAAATAAAGCAAATTTGTTTTGACAACGTTTGATATATGTTTGTGCAATTTTTATGATACAGGAATAGAAAGAGAGAAATACAGATGTAATTTAAAAGTGAAAATGAATGAATGGGGTGTATTTGTTACAAGGCAACAGCAGTTAAATAAGATAAAAATGTTGAGGAAGAGATGGATCACATTACTGATGATAACTTGTATGAACCTGAAAAATATATGGATCACATTACTGATGATAACTTGTATGAACCTGAAGAAAGTATGGATCACATTACTGATGATAACTTGTATGAACCTGAAGAAAGTATGGATCACATTACTGATGATAACTTGTATGAACCTGAAGAATGTATGGATCACATTACTGATGATAACTTGTATGAACCTGAAGAAAGTATGGATCACATTACTTATGATAACTTGTATGAACCTGAAGAAAGTATCAAAATAGATGAGCCTAATGACAAAAATGACAAATTTTATGATAAATCTGTCTTATATGTAATTAAAATTGTTTTTAACAGTAAACTGGCAGATGGTGTCAGTTGCAGAGCAACTACTGCTATTGTTAATTCTGCTCTAAAAGACAGGAATACTAAAAGACATGCGGATACTAAAAGATATAGGATTGAATCTAAAAGACATGGGAATGAATCTAAAAGACATGGGAACACTAAATGAATCCATCTTAATAGGAAAAAAGTAGAACGAGGAAGACTTTGTATTGGACAAAAAAATGTAATTGGAGAAAAGGAGAAAATTTAAAATTACAAAAAATTACAAAAGAAATAACAATATAATAACAACAACAGGGATAGTTAAAAAAGAACTTATTACAATAGTTAGAGAACCAAGCAGCAGTTATATAGATCATCTAACAACTGATAATGGAATTTTTCGCTGCGTTGCTTATGAAATTCTCTACTTATAATTTATCTAGCAGTAGTGGTTATTTTATTGCTATCTTATGGAATGCAACTGTAGTTAACACTGGTTAGTTTGTAGTGATAAAACTAATAGAAATAGAATACGATTCTATTTCATTTAAATAAACTTCTGTTTAAACATGTATTTTAGTTGATTGATGGAAAAACTTCTGGTCCAGCATCATTTAAGAGATATTGATAAAAAAAATGACAGAAGAATTAACTAATTTAACAGTAGTTCCTTTCAAAAAAATAAAACATGCTTTTCATTTACTTGTTTATAACATCCTCAGAACATTAAGCTCAGATCAAAAATATCTTTAAAGTTTATTCATTCAATCAGGAGCGGTTTCAAATAAATTATGCAAGAGTTCTCTTGGAAACATTCATTATGTTCGATGGTTCACAATAGGATACCGTGATCTACAGTAATGCTGACAAAGAAAACTTTTTAACTTGGTTACAATTATTATGCAATGCACCAAGATGGTTCTAAATTATTTGGCAATAAATGGTGCTTAAAATTTATGGTATTTAGCTCAATTGATAAGAATTACAGTTATTGATATAAAATACAAGGAGGTAATGGAGCAAGTTTTAAAACAAAACAAATTTTGCCAATACTGAAAAATGTTATTGGCAATGATAAATGAAAGAAAATAAGTTAAAACTACAGCCATACAAAGGATACCCAAGTCTAGAAATACTAATGAACACAATAAAAATTTTAAACTTGTTGCAACACTAAATTTTGAGAATAACATAACATATTGTAATAAAACTGCAATATAAATAATAAAAAATAAAAAGTTAAAATATTTTATAACTTAAAAAAAACTTTATATAAATGATTATTGGTCAAAAAAAAAATTCATATCAATTAAAAAATAAAAAATGTAACAAATAAATATATCAATTTTAACGATAATGAACTAACAATAAAAAAAGATTTTGAAGATTATTTTAAATGGAAAATCTATGTGTAAATAGAAATAAAGAAAGAATAAATGTTATAACTATTAGTGACATATATGCTATAATTTTAACTAAGATCTAACCTGTGAAAACTATTTAAGCAAATTATAAATAAATTTTGATAATATAATTGGAATAAATGAAAAATATGTATATATGCACACACGATTCAGCACTAAAAAATTTTAACACATACAAAAATATGAAGCCCTTCATGTATTAATAAGAAGAACATACTTCATGTATGCATTTATAACTATAATCATAACTATATCATTTATCTAATTATTAACTTCAAAAAATTTTGGCCTACCCAACCATAATACGAAGATCATCCTTTTTCTTTTCTATTTCTCCTCTAAAAAAAGTGTTTCATTGAAATGTAGGAATTTTTTTTCAGATGTAAACAAACAAACATAAAAGAAAAAAAAAAAAAAATTTAAAAAAAAGCAAACCTTTATGTTTAATAAAAATCTTGTATTAGTACAGAAAATAAAAAAAGAAAAAGGTGAAAATGACAACAATAAATAAATATATTTTTAAATATTAAAGATTTAAAACTTTATTTAAAAGTGTTAAGGTGAGTTTCCACTCATCTGTTTTTCTACGGGAAAGGGAAAGGGAACGGAAAAATAATCATGTGAGCATGCGCAGTTTTCTTTCGGACAAATAAAAACTTTTATTACGCATGCTCACGTGATTATTTTTTCCTTTCCTATCCTGTTCCGTTGAAAAACGGATGAGTGGAAACTCGCCTTTAGGGTTAGGGTCAGGGTCAACAAATTTTATTAGACAGTTTACATAGAATAATAAAAAAAAATAACTTTGATATGTCTTCGACTATTAAATTAAATTTATGGATTCATCAAAAAGTTTGTTTAAAAAATCATTTTCGTTGCTTTTATAAAATTAATTGTACAAATTGTTTTAAGAACATTTACACTCTTCATAAAAAATATACTTTTTAACAAAATAATACCTTTTGATAATTTAAATGTCTTTTATAGCATACAATCTTTAAAAGCAATTTATCGATTTATTACTTTATACTTTTTTTTGCACATTTTTAAAATGTTTTCAAAAATCTAAAAAGCGGTGGTTAAGTTGTCGCAAAAAAATAATAAATAAGTGGTCAGGAATAGAGGGCAATTGCACACTTTTCTTGTCCATGACTACCTTTAATGCCACTACTTTACATAATATAACCAATCAACCCAAAAAAATGACATAAGTAAATAAGATACTATTAGTTTTACTATGATCTTTGGTAATTCAGTCCTGCCATGCTGAAGAGACTTCCTTTATTTGTGGTATATGATCTTGTGTAATGGAACTTTTTGAGGTAACAAATTGAATGGTGCTTATCTTATCATAATCTTATAAAATTTTCAAATATTTAACTAGGCGAGAGATAATAGGTATTATCAAGTAATTGAATATCAAAAAATGATTGAATATCCTCTTTAATGATTGCTCCTGCAGTTATTAAGATTTGAAATGGTTCTTTATTTTTATTTTTTGTTTCTGAACCAAAAAAAGTGCACATCAACAGTGAAAATTTTTGCAATGAACTTAAGAAGAATGCATCAATGATTATCTAGGTCATATTTTCAAAATCCAAAAATATTTTCCCAAAAACATATAAAAATTTTTTTTTTTATATTTTTTAAGAAAAAAACATGTCTAAACTTCTCATAGTATTTGTGTTAATAAGCTTATCATTATTTAAAAAAAAAAACTCACTACGAGATAGTGATAGAGATAGAGAGTCCACTGTTATTTAGAGTGGTAGCATTCTCAGTTCAGAGTTTCAGATAGAAGGTAATCTACCAATTTAGCGTGGTAGCCCTCTGATAAGAAGGCTACCACACTTAATAACAAATAATTATAAACATTTAATCAGTATTTCATCAACATCAAACAAAAAGTGACTTGATTTAACTAAAATGACTGAAAGCGATACAGCATTAAAAAAATTGATAAATTATGCAAAACCACTAACATTTTTGTTCCTATTTCAACTTCAGGCAGAAAAGCTAGTGCAACATAGCCAAAAGTTACTAGTTATAGCAAGAGTATTAGAAAAGATTCTAGATGAAAAAATACAATTAAAAAATCAATTAAATAAACTACAGAGAAAAAAAAAACGTTATGAAACCTGCATCACTTTGGAGTAACTTCCCTAAACCCACATCATTGCCTAAATCACCCAAACAAATTGCTGTAGTTAAAGCAATAACTAAAATAAACAATGACTTGTCAAAAAGAGAGAAAAATATAATTATTTACGGCCTTGCAGAAAATAACTCAACTGAATCACTAAAACATACTAATATTGATAAAACCACCACAACAAAAACTTCATCATCTAAATTAACTTATTACTCAGCCCGAACTTCATTGAACTGTTACCAACACAACTGTTACCAACACAACATCATTAAACAATCAACTGCAAGAGCTTGGAACAATCACCCTTCATCATAATTTCAACATTATTTTCGTTGCAGAAACATGGTTTACAGAAAGATTCACTCCTTTTATTACCAACTATAAGTTATTTAGAAAAGATCGTGGTAGTTGTGGGGGTGGAGTAGCCATGTTAATTCGAAATATACCTGTACTGAAACAAATAATAAGATACTAAATGAGGAATTTGTTGAGCAAAGTGGTGCTGTTTATCGTTTGGCAAAGAAAAACTGCTGCTAGGATGTATATATAGACCAATAGTTCTTGATTCACAGGACAACCTTAAAACTTATCTAAACAATATAAGAGACAAAATAATTTATGAACCCTGCTATAAAGCTGATTGCTACCTCTTGTCTGAAAATCTCGATGAGGTAATGATTGCAGGCAATTTTAATTATGTTGACATCAAATGGGACACATTACACAACCTATTCAATTCAAACGGTCTCAAAAACAAATCAAATTTTATCAATACTATGAATGATTGTCTCTGGGACCAATATTACACATAGTCGCTGTGGTGTAAAATGAGAATATATAAGACTCAAAATAATCAATCTTTTCATCATTTCTCTAACCACCATCACAATTACACTAAAGGTGATTACGAGAATCTGAGACTATATATAGATAGCATGAATTGGTCACAACTCATCGAACCCTGTGATTGTATTCAACTATGTTACGAATCACTCTTATCAATATACAAAGCAGCATGTTGATTATACATTCCTGTTAAAACACTAAACAAGCAAAAAATAAATGCACCAAAATGATTTGACTCATACAAAAAAAATTGTTAAAGACAAACATCATGTATGGAACAAATTTGTATAGAAAAATAAAGAATATGAAACTGCGATTTGAACTGTCATTAATTAATAAGATAAAAAAAACTAAAAACTTTTTGTATGTTAAATGAAACTAAAATTAAACTTGAGTGTCAATTTAATACAAGACAAACACAGTAATTTAATTAAACAACAAAAAGACAATAGCTATTATATTTAATTTATATTTTCAATCAGTTTTCACAAATAATATAAAAAATGAGCTTCCTAAATTTGAGAACTGTTCCTTAAGTCAAGCAAACAATAATGCAAATCTTCTTTTTTGTGAAACCACAATATTACAGAAACTAGAAAATTTAAATATTCACAAATCGATCTTAATTAATGGCATAAATTCATACGTTCTAAAAAACTGTGCAACATTTTGTATTCCACTAAAAAAAATTGAAAAGATGAAAAGTTTAAATTCAAGTTCATTCAAGGCAATGGAGCAAGGCAAATGTTACGCCAATACACAAAAGCAGTAGTCAACCTACTGCAAGTAATTTTAGGCCTATTTCGCTCACATCAGTCATAAGTAAATTAATGAAAAGTATAATTTGTGACTTGATGTGATGAAACATCTAATAAAAAGTAATCTTACCAGATTGCAACAACATGGTTTTGTGCCAAAAAAGAGCTGTTTCACAAAATTGCTTGTGTCAAGACTTTGTTTGTATAGCTTTAAATTACAAACATCCAGTCGATGCCCTATTTACTGATTTTTCAAATGCATTTGACACTGTATAGCATAAATACATAACCCATAAAATTAAATCGTATAGTTTTAATAATAACTTTGCTGCATGGATAAAATCTTTCTTAAGTAACAGACAACAATGAGTTGTACTTGGTGAAAAACAGTCTGACTGGAGTCCAATCAGAAGTGGTGAAATACAAGGATCAGTACTATGGCTAATTTTATTCACAATATTTATAAATGACCTTTCATATCAATTTTTCCACGAAATGAAAATATACGATGACAATAGTAAAACTCTTGCTAAGCTGGACGAAATGGAAATATTAGGAAACAAATTTTAAAATAATATAGATAAAATTGCTAAATGATGTCACGTACAAAAGATGAAACTTAATATAAGTAAATTAAAATAATGCACTTTGGTAAGTACAATCAAAAAAGAAATTATACTATCTTTGACTACGATCATAACATAAGAATTCGAATTGAAGGCTCAGATTCAGAAAAATCTAGGAAAAATCAGAAAGATCTAGGCGCTATGACATCTGCTATTGGAAAATACAACCAACATATCAATTACTACACCAACAGAGCTAACAGAATGCTAGGTTTAATTAAACACACTTTTGAATTCTACACCACCGCAATTGCTGAAATATCGTATAAAGCCTTTGTTTGACTGCTTCTAGAATATGCAGCACCAATCTGGAATCCATCAAAGAGAGGATACTTTCAACAACCTTCTTAGTAGTACATATAACTTTTTACCAGAATATGGCAGAATATTTATTATTTACTGTATTTTAGGCCTTGTTATGAAGTGTTACGCAGCTTGCATTCTACATACAAAATGGCGAATATTTAAATGATCTTTCAAAATTGTTTATGGGGCATTTATTAAGAAAATATTTGTATAAAAAGTATTTAACGGCAACTGAGTATTTTAAATAACTTTTTTTTAAGACATTGAATTTGATTATATGATTTAAAAAATTTAAATTCAGTTTTGAAGGAATGTAAAATAGTAAAATATAGAATGTAAAAATTAGTTTCGAAGAAATGTACAATAGTTTTACTTATTAAAGAAAGAATTTTTTTTCTTGTTTACTAATTCATTACTTAAAACATAAATCTCTTCATCATAGAAAAAAACATGTGAAAGCATATTACAAACTTTACTTTTTTTCTTTTAAACAAATTTAAAACTTTTTGTTTCTTGTTTATTTTAATACCGGATAAAGTTCTTTGAACGTAATTTATTCATGAACATAAATTTCATTTACAAATATCATATTCAAGCTTTCCCAGGAAGCGTGTGCAATTGCATGCCTTATTTCTCCATGCTTAAAGTAATTTTCTTAGACAACTTGACCAGGTTTTTATATAGTAAGCTTAAAGAATTTGCAGCAAAATAAATCTATAAGAAACTAGAGAGAATGAAAACCGCAATACTCAAAAAAAAAGAAAACAAATACAAAACGAAATAGAAAATTTAAATAAAATAAATAAAAATAAATAAAAATTTTGTCAAAAAAATAGTACAGTGCTAGAAATAATTATTTATAGGCGATCAAATTTTTGTTAGTTTGTATAAGAAATTTATAAGCTTAGCACTTTTTGTGTGACACTTTTTATGTTCGTGCTTGATAGCACTGAATTCCCACTTAGTTTAAAATTCTAAAACAATAAAAAAATAAAAATAAAAATTTATAATGGGCCTAATTTTAAAGGGTCATGTTATAAATATAAATGAGCCTTTTAAATAAATTTTTTTAAAGTGTTATTTACAACGGCACTTAAACGAGCCTTTAAAAAAATTTTTTGCTGATAAGTTGTCCCGCTTATCCTAACTTATCATAAAAATAAACAAATAAGAAATTAAGTCAATCAAGTCAACTTTTGATTCGTCATTAGATTATGCAAAGTCATTCATTCAAAACGTTAAAAAAACTTTATTTTCTAATCACCATAAGATATTTTTTTAACGCATTATGTCATTAACTTAAAGATTTTTGTTTTGAATATCTCGCCCATTTAGGAATGATTTTTTATATTATAATTATATTACAAAATACATTTGTTACATTTATAATATAAATATTTTTATTATATTTTTAATATAAAATATATTTTTATACTCATTTAGTTAAAACTATAGTTTAAATTTAACGACTGTTTGCAACATTATAAACGACTGTTTAGTAAAAACATTTAAAATCAACAAAAAAAACAAAAATCAAATTAGATCATAGTACCAAGCTCATTCATACAAAGTTTAATTGCAAAAATGTTTTTTTCTCTTGCGTTTTACACAATGAATGAAACTAATCAAATATTAAGGATTGAACTTTTACGGTTTCAGTTACCAAAAAAAAAAAGTTAGTTTTCTTTACAAAAATGATACAAGAAATATTAGGAACAACAAAGAAATATTAGGAATCATTAATTTTTAGTTAAATATTTGTTGATTGAAACTTTAACGCAAGAATATTTATATAAAAAACAAACAAAATACTGAAAAAGGTTTTAAACTATTCGTTATTTGATTCTTCAGATGTCGAATCCAAATCAATTAATGTTTTTAAACCAGTTTTTTGCGCTCTTTTTGAGTAACTTTTTCTTTTTGATTGTGTTGGCCTTCGCACTTACACCATTCACCAATAACTCTATAGTAGGACTTTAATCAAATATATTAGAATTTTTTACTTGCAAACTTACTTGAACCAAATTTTGAAAACGTTTCTTATTCAGAGAGTTGTGTGTCCATTTTCACTCTATTCAGTATTGAAAAAAGGCATTCAACTTTTGCTTAGATACAGGCAAAGTAAATAACAGCTCAATGAGAAGTAGAACTGGAACACATTCATTTTTCATCCAGATGAAGAATATTTGGTTTTAACTTGCAATAACTGGTATTATGTGGTACTAAGTACTTTACAGTGTAAATTACTAAGCTATGCCAAGCATCCATAACATCATTTACGCTTCCGGTGAAATCAATACTGAAGGTTTTCTTAGGTTGGTAACCATCAATGTTATATTCATCATTTTCTAAAATAGATACAAGTTCACAAAGCTGCCTTAACTTTTTAGGTGATTTTTTGTAAATGCAATACATTCTTAAAAAAATGCAATAAACGTCATTAAAAGATTCAGTCTTTCTTAATTTATCTTTTAATGATAACTTGAGGCAATGTGCTACACATCAACCAAACATAATCCATGGAATTTCACCAGTAAGCAACATTTTAACATCTGAGTTGCCTCCTCTATTAACAGATGCACAATCTGCCCCAAAACTAACTAATTTGTTATTGCCATTTTCAATTTCTATACTCTCAAGTGATTCTTTAATCGTGTTAAAAATTCTGTGCAATGTCCCATATTCAACTTCTGAAAGTGAAAGAAAGTCACATTCAACACATACTTCTTATTTTTCAATTGGGATTGGAATAAAGGTGACAAAAAATATGGCCTCTTTTTCCATAATTGAAACGTCGTTAGAACTGTCAATTAGAATAGTGAAAAAGTTTTGATTATTCAGTTTTTTTCTCAGAGTAATGTAATCAATGAATGTTTTCCAAGTATTAGCACTCTTGTAAGCTTGACCAAAGACTACACCATATTTCTCTTGTAATTGAATTGTTTTTGGATGTAGACTAAGCAAAAGTTCTTCTTTTGCTATGAAGTAAGCAACCTCAATTTCTATTTGGTCCAATCAAGATCCTTACTATGCGTGGTTTGAATACTAGATAAAATGTCTGTTAGCTGCATTTCCTGCTGCAACTCATTTTATTTTTCAATTCTATCAAACAAACTCATACCTGGTGTTTTCATTAATATTTCAAAAGTATTTTGGTGCAACATTCCTTCTGCATGTATGATTGCAGAACTGTGTTGCAATCTTTTTCCAACATCCCATTCTGGTGTGTATCCTTTTAAAATCTGAATTTGAGAAGCATATTCTTGACACTGCATTTTAGCGAAGTAACTATTCCATCAACACTCTCTATTTCAAGCCAATCGTTAGCATTGTATTTTGCAAGCGCAGAATCTTTCCACTTATTAGCTGTTTGTAATTGTATCTTTCATTTGTAAACTTTTACTTTATTCTTAGCAGGTGTTTCAGATCCTGATTTCCTTTTAATAGAAATAATTTTCTGTCGCTTTTTTCCCGAATATATATTATGATTATTTTTATACTTTTAATATAGTTTTACTTCTAAAACTTATTTTCTAAATATTTTAAACAAAAACAAATTTGTTTTGCTTAAAGTATTATGATGTTTTCAAGTCAACACTTTTTCTATTAATCATAAACTTGCTTTCTATTAATCATAAACTTGCATTATTTATTATTTTTCAAAATTTTGTGTAAAATGTATTGCAAATTCGATTCATTAAAAAAAAATTATTTCAAGTGGTTCCCTAATGGGTAATAAACTTTTTGTTTATATAAATTTTTGTTAAGGTGAGTATACTTCCATTTTTTAGATATAATTAAATTTTAATCAAAATAAATGTTCTTTTTTTGCTGGATGTTATAGTTATAGCAGGATTAATTTTCTACTTTATAAATGTTTAATTCTAATTATTTAGCTTCTTTCATTATGGGCAATCTTCTAAAGTTTTCATTTTTAAATCGTTTCTCCTCTTTGTTTGATATATTGTAGCCATTTTTAAAAACGCCTTATTAGGCTTATTACGTATTTCAAGAAAAACGTAATTAAAAAAAATTATTTGGAGAAACTCTTTGTAAAACGCTTTTTGAAACTAATAATTTTTATGAATATTTTTAGAACTCTTTAAAAATATGTATTCAAAAACGTTTGTAAACATCTAAATTAGCTTATTTGGTAAAAAAGTCGAATTGATTTTTTTTTACATAAGACGCTTTGAAAAACAGCTGCAGTAAAATAGAGAGAAAACAAGAACTAAAGTCAATTGTTTGCTGTTTTAATGAATGTATTATTAAATTTTATTGAAACTTTGATCTAGATCAATTGCCTACATCGCTTTTTTAATACAGTTTTAAAAGGTTTAAACAATCAGTTCTGAAGAAATATATATTGACTATATAACTATTTAAATACTTTAGTATTTTAAAATACTTAAAAAACTTTTTTGCAAATTTCGTATTGTTCATCATATTTTATATTATAATTTTTATCATTAGATAAATTTAACAGTTAAAAAACTTATTTAAATCAATAGCTTTTAAATGAAAATTAAATGAAAGTTTTCGAAATCTTAATAACTTTTAATTGAAAAACGTGGTTGGCTCGCCGATTTCCGTCAAATATAATGTTTGTTAAAAGAACTTTTGTTGCAATATGCTACTTTAATTTAAATAAGTAACAAAAACATATATATGCCTTTGTTACTTATTTAACTTAAAGTAGCATATTGCAACAAAAGTTCTTTTAACAAAAATTATATTTGACAGAAATCGGTGTGGTGCGGAATGCAGTGAAAAAATCTCGCTTTGCCCCCTTATATATAGGGGCAAAGCAAGATTCTTTTACCTCACGAGGACAGCAACTAAATTTAATTGGCGTATTTTAAATATCTAGTAAATTAGGTATTTAAATAAAAAAAATGTATTTAAATATAAAATTATTATTTTTTTTTCAATTTACATTAAATTTATTAAATATCTACATAAAGTTTGTATTTGTAAATTAAAAAAAAAATTTTGTGTTTAAAAATATTGGTTAATACCTAATATTATTATAATATTATTTGATTATCTTCTTTTACGTTTTAGGTAAATATAACATAGATAATACGTTTCATTGTATTTTTTATTTTTGATTAATTTTGTTGTTATTTTCAATTTACTTTACTTGCTAATTTATTTTACTGAGAGTATTAATAAATCTTTTATTACAAAAACGTTATTAACTTATTTTAAAGTATAATTATTATTATACATATTTCTTTGTAACTTTACTAACTTAAGATAAACAGCAAAAACATAAATAAAGAGTTTGAATAATAAAAATAAATTAATAAAATAATTTATTTAACTTTAAAAAATCTTAACTCAAGATTAACTAATGTCAATAAAAATAAATAAAAAAAGTTTTTTTAAACTTTTGAACGAATGATCATGTTAATGCATGGTTGCTTGTTAATGATGACACATTTTTACACATTAAAAAAATCAATCAATTTAATTCATTTTTTTGCCATGCTTCTAATTGCTTTTTTTTTTTTTTCTAGCGCGACACTTGAAATCTGGGACTGATTTATTTTTATTTTTTTTACTATGATCTTATGAACCTTTGGGAATTTGAAACCAATTGGGAATACCGCGTTATACGCTGTGCCATCAGGCTGGTTAACACCCTGATACTTTAATTGTGACTTTTGACAGTCAAGATATTAGGGAAATACTTTATGATTTGCACTAGAAATATGGAAAACTCTAAAATTTGTTTTTAAAATGATTTTGTTAAACTTTACTGTTTTTATCAAGCTAAAAAAAGCGAGAAAACTAATTGCTATTTATTTCTCCCTTTTCTAGACATTTGCATTAATTAAAATATGTTTTTTTTTTCCTTATTTCTTAAAATTACAGCTTCGCAAATGATGATTTTTTTACTTTTAAAAAGTTATTAACAAACCAAAAATATTACTTGTTGCAAAGAAAAAAACTCAAGTTAATTACTTTACCAGCGCTTCTTTTTTGTGACAAAACAAAAATTTAAGTTTCCAAGCATCATTTATTAAAAAATATATACGATTGTGCTTTCACTTGCCTCAAGACAAACATACAAAAGTTAAGCGTACACTTTACCTTAAGATAAACGTACGAAAGTTGAATGTACCCTTTATGAATATTTTGATTCAGCTTTTTAAGTTATAACATTTAGATATATCATATATATTACAAATTTTCAAAGCTAACATATATGATATAAATATATAAATTATATGATATATATATATATATATATATATATATATATATATATATATATATATATATATATATATATATATCATATAATTTATATATTTATATCATATATGTTAGCTTTGAAAATTTGGCATTTTTCAAATAAATTTTTATAAATAGTTTGTAACTTTATTGGTAAAACTGCAAAAGGTTGTGAAGCTAAATACTAGCTAAAAGTGAGACGAAAATAAAAATTAAGCACAGTTCTAACTCTAAAATAAGATCACAAGAAAGAGTTATTCAGAAAGAAACATGAATCACAATTTGTGATCATAAAAGATCATAAGAAATAGTTATGCATAACTAAATTAGAGGTCAGAATATAATTTAGCTGAATTATCTTTCCAAAATCAATTCATAAATCATTTTGAGAAAATTAAAAAACAGATATTATTTTATAGGAATTGAATTTTTTGTAAAAAATAGAAAAGGATGAAGAAAACCAAGGAAAAAAAAAAAATTTTTTTAAAACTTAAATAACTTTATTAATCAAAATTCTTTCTTATTTATAAGGAAATTTCTGTTTTTACTTTTTTGATATTGCACAATCTGTTATTTATATAAAGCTGATGTAACTATTATAAAATATCATTTTGCTAAACTATTATTTTTTGCAAAATAAAACTTATAAATATAAACAAAGACATTGCAAGAGCCATATTGCTTCAAGCGTAAATTCAAGCAAAAAAATTAATAATAGAGTTATACCCATAAAAGAATTTTTTTTTTCAATATAAAAAAATAAGGTCTTTATAAGATGTTGTTTAAAGTGTGTAATATTTTTTTTTTTTTTTTTTTTTTCATCAAATGCTTTAGAAATGCCAAGAGCGATGGCCTTAACCTCTCCACCTTTATCTAATGCACAATAAAACCTATCAGTTATTACTGTTAGCAATTCAGCTGTAGAACAAGAAGATCGAAATCCATACTGATGATCAGAAAGTAAGTTAATAGATTCAAGATTCAAGATTAAGTGTTTGTTAATTAAAGATTCAAAAACCTTGCTTATGATAGGAAGAAGACTAATGGGAGGGTAGTTAGACGAATCAGATCACTCTCCAGAATTTTTAAAAATAGGGATAACAGATGCTGCTTTCCAGCAGGCTGGAAAACAAGACTCTGATAAGCACTTGTTGAATAGTTTTGAAAGGTAAGACGACAACTCCAGAGAACACTTCTGAAGACTATAACAGGAATGTTGTCCGGGCCACAAGCTGTAGAAGAGTTTAAGCAGAAAATCAAATTAAATACAGAAGCTGTAGTGATATGAATGTCAAGCAATGGATTAACCTGTTTGACGGCTATATCAGGTAGAACACAACTAGTGGAATCAAGAGATGATATCGATGAAAAGTTTTTAGCAAACAATTCAGCTTTGTCCTAGGTGAGGTGAGAAAGTCTGAACCATACAAAAGAGGTGGAATTACAGACTTGCCCTTATTATTGATACTATTAAAGATTCTCCAGAAGTAAACTAAAATTCATTCTCGTTTTACTCGTCATTTAGCTAAGTCTCATTCGTTTACTGTATCTGTCCCAGCATGCTCTAAAAACTTTTATTCATCTAGTTTTTTTCCCCGCACTTCAATCCTTTGGAACTCTCTCCCATCTTCATGTTTTCCTGACTCCTACAACCTTCAACTTTTCAAGTCTTCTGTCAACCGTTTCCTTGCTCTATAACTCTGTTCTTTTTTTTCCTAGTAACTCCCAACTTAATAGTGGTTGCTTGCAGCCTTGTTGGGAGTGAATGCAAATAAAAAAAAAAAAAAAAAAAAAGTCACGAGAGCCTAATTTTTGTGATGAAATACAAGATTTCATGACCTGAGAATAGCGGGCTTTGGCATTATACAAAACCTTTTTACAATGGTTCCTAGCAGTAATAAACAGACGTCTGTTTTCTGGAGAATTGTTTTGCTGATAGATATGAAAGTAATGGTTTTGATTGGCAATTGCAACAGCACAATATGAGGAAAACCATGGAGAAGAGTGAGACTTGACCTTGAATCGTCGAGAGGGAATAAAGGATTCCATGCCAGTTATGTAAGAAGCACATTTGTCAACAGGGAGACGAAATTTTCTACCCAAGGGTCATCACGAAGAAAATCATGGAAAGAGTCCTAGTCAGCTTTAAGGTAGTTGTAAGATGCACGATGATAGGGGGATTCTGATGATAAAGAAGAATGAGATAATAGTTTTAGAGAGATCAAACTGTGATCAGAGGCACTAAAGGGTAAATGTGGAGAAACTGAGAACTGACAAGGATCAGAAACAAGACATAATTCGACTAGAGAAGGTAAATGATTTGGGTTGTCTTGAAAACGAGTTGGAAAGTTGACAATTTGAGTTAGGGATTGAGAAAGGCAAAAGTTGTGGGCTTAAATGCCTGCAGAGCCACTGACACTAGAGCCAAGCCATTCAGTGTAATGAACATTAAAGTCACCGAAAACAACAATATTGGCTGATGGATAAAGAGAGAGGGCTTAGTCAATATGATCAGAAATAACATCAAGAAGAGTGCAGTCTTGAAATAAAGGAGAGTAATATAAAACAAAGAGAAAGGTGATAGAGTGAAGTGTTACTAAACGAAAGCATATAAGTGGTTTTTATAACTTTAATTACTTCTTCTATCTTACTGCTTGAATGATTTCTTTAGAATATTTAAAAATGATGGAAAATGGCTTATGTGAAATGGCTTAAAACTTGTTATAGTTTACACTTTAAAGCAAGGCCTGAAATGTGATTAATACATTTATAAAAGAAGTCATGATATTTAATTTAATTTCTTCTGTCCTTACAATATTTATTAGCCAAATAATATACTTTACAAACAAATAGCAATTGATTTTCTTTTTTTTTCATATAAGCAGGCTTGGTCGGGAAGCAGGAGCGACCGCTCTCGATTGCTGACCATGTAAATAATATTTAGTTGCAAAAAGCTGGCCAGATTTTTTAGCCGTTTTGAGAACATTTTAAAAAGCAAAAAAAAAGCGATTAAGATTAATTGGACCAATGAGAGACAATTACAAAAAAAAAAAAAAAAAAAAAAAAAAAATTGCTCTTTTACAAAAAAAAAAACATCGCTCTTTTAAAAAAAAAAAACATCGCTCTTTTACAATTTTTTTTATAAAATTAAGCGATGTTTTTTATATAAATTAATAACTTACGATTGTTTAAAAGGGAAACAAATATTCTTTATTTAACTAAGTTTGCAAGTTTTAGTTTTACTTAAGCTAAATTATTTTATAAATAAAAAAATTAATTTTTTTAATACCTATTTTATATTTTGCGTAGTTTGAAAAGTTTAACATATTTGAAGCGATTCTTCTTAGTAAGATAAACAAAAATAAAATTACTTTAAAATACTTAACGAACAGGAAGCGAAACTGCTTCACAATATTGCTGATGTTTAGTGAGTGGGCTTTTTAATTTTAATTAGTATTTAAAGCAGAAAAAAGTGTAATGAGTTTTAATAATGGCAACTTAAGCGAAAATAATTAGAGTTAGTAAACCAATATCTAGAAACTTTTTTTTATATCTAATTATTTGTTATATATATTTGTGTTCTGTCGTGACCTCAGGCGCGATGCTTGTTCATCCGCGAGTTACTTTGTATGCGTTGTTTGTGTTTAGTAACCAGAAACTTCTTATATGTTTGTTACATAATTAGTTTAATTAACTTTAACGATTATAACTTCATTGAAAACCAACTATTTTTGTAAGTCTTTGTTTAAAATCATGAAAATTGCTTTAAAAGATACATTACAATAAAAAACAAATACATAAAATTACATTTACATAAAGAATACAATCTCTTTTAAAATAAAAAATAAGAATATACTAATAAAATCAATGATTTATAATAAACTTTTAAAATTTTAACAATTTAATATATATATATATATATATATATATATATATATATATATATATATATATATATATATATATATATATATATATATATATATATATATATAACATTTATTTTCGTAAACAAATAATATATATTCTTAAAACAATGCCAAATTTCAAAACGTAACAAATCGTGAATAGAATTTCTAAAACATTTTCTAGAAATTTATTTCGCTTAATCAGCATATTTTTTGAACCAATAGAATTAGTTTTTAGTTAATTTGGCAGGTTTTTAGAGTTCACAAACATTCTTTTTATTCTTTTGCACAAAGATGTTTTGAGAACATTCAAGTTTTTTATGTTTCCATGTATGTTCGTAAAACAAAAATTTTTTGTTTTGTACATAAACCTAAATGTTCTCAAAACGACTAAAAAACCTGGCCAGTTTTACGCAACTAAATATAATTTCTGTGGTCAGTATTCGAGAGCAATCGCTCCCGCTTCCCGACCAAGCCTGTATAAGCATTGAGAAAAAACATCAAATATAGCAAAAAACAGTTTTAGAAGTGAAAAGTGGTGAAAACGAATAAACGAAAGAAAAAAAAATTAACAAAATTTCTAATTTTCTAGCATTTATAGCAAATTAGTTTCTTAATTATAAGAACTGATAAAAATCATGAATAAATTGCATATCAAAACTTTCAATTGTTGATAAATTGTTATAAATTATAAGTTTTTTCATCAAATTATATCAAATTTGTTAAAAAAAAAAGAATATAAAAATTGTATAAATATTTTAGAAAAAGTTTTTTTTTTAATTTTTTCTTTTCTTTATTAGTAATTTTTCTAGTCTAATTAATTAAAATTTGATATTTTGTTGCCATTTTATTTCCTTTTTTTATTATTGTTTTTTTTTCTCAGTAGAATTTGTTTTTTGCACAAATAATTAAAATGCTTTAAATGTTAAAAGATCCAAACTACACTGGTCTGTGTCTAAAAAAATTAACTTAGATGTGGACGAACAAGGTGTGCAACTGCACACACTTTCTGGAAAGGCTTGTTATTTTTAACTAAAATCTCTCTATAAATTGTTTATAATGAATTAAAATATACATAAAAAAAAGAATTAAATAATCTGTGATAAAGAAACAAAAAATCATGTACAGAAAATTAAATTAAATTACAATGTAGTACTTTTAAAAATGCTATGTTGCAATTTAACTTTCAATGATATAAAAATCAAAGCTGTGTTAAAGTTTCATTTATAGCGTTACGTGTTTTTGTTACGCAATAAAATTTTATAACAAGCCTGGTATCTATGAATAAGAAACAACTTTTATTTTTATCTAAAAAATTAGTTTGAGTTATTTAACATAACTTAACTCTCCCTAAAATGATTTTTATTGTTCACTGCCAAAATTTACATAAACATAACTAATGGATTCAGAAAAAAATTTAAAACTCTCAGTGTAACTATAGTTAAAGATTATTAATATTACTTTTATTACTAGACATATTAATTTGTATTATTATTATTATCATTATTATTATTATTATTACTAGTATCAGTATTAGTAGCATCATTACTATAACTAGAAATGGAATTTTACATTGAAAGACACAGCATTGAAAATAAAAAATTGAAGGCCAGTAGTCAAATTGACTGGCTAACACATGGAATTGACTGTCAATTATTTTTTTTGGACAGTCAAAAGTTTTATTGCTTTTGCTGTTTAAATTTTTATCTTAGCAATAGTTCTTCATGACTGTGTTTTATATATACAAAAATAACAACTCATGCTTGAAAATTAATGAGTTTGTATACTTTTTATAACAATAATTTTAAATAAAATTGATGTATTTTTAAAATTGGAAATGCAAATAACTAACATTCTAACTACCAGCTACTGTTAATAGTGAAAACAATTCTCGCACGCACAGATTTTGATTTAATTAATAAAGGAAATTTGATATTATCCAAATAGTTTAATTTAAATTTTTTTTTTTCTTAATATGAAACAATTTTTATAAAATATTTTAAAAGTTTAAACTGAATACTTAATACTAAAAGAAATCATTTTTTTGAAATGCTACGATAACAATTACTTATGTTACTTAAAACAAAGTTTTTACTGAAAATATATTTTCAAATATATGCTTTGTCTGATTCTTTCATCAATAAAAGAATGTGCAAACGCTCTATCAATAAGTTTAAATTTATTTAAAAATAACTTTTTCATTGAAAAGATTTTGCGAATGAATAAGAAAAAAAAAAAAAGTTGGAAGTGAAAATGTTTATAGTTATGTACAACAATTTCAAACGGTAACTAAATTAGAACTTTAATCTTTAAAATTAACCACGTTAAAGCAAGCAATTGCACAAATTATTTCTCTGCTCATTAAAATCATTTTAAAAACTGCTGATATTACGTAATAAAACGAATATTCACTATATATATATATATATATATATATATATATATATATATATATATATATATATATATATATATATATATATATATATATATATATATATATATATATATATTAAACATCCTATTATAGAAAAAAAAGGTGCAAAAGTGCAATTAAAATAACTTTAATTCAATTATTTATTTCAATTTGTGGCAAAAATTTCAAGAAAATAAATACAAAGATTAAAGAAAAGAAAAACAAAGTTAAAAGTACAGTCGAAAAAAAAAATGTTCAGCGGAGTTCTAATATATTCTAGTCATATTTCCTTATATGGCTACAGTAGACTAGAAATAATTAGCATAAATAAAAGTAATATTGAAAATCATTGATAATATTCACTTTTCTACTCTCAGATAAAGCACATGCCGATATTTACCCCATTAGTTTTTTCACTTAAATTAAACGTATAGGGTATATATAATACGTATTCATTAAAAAAATCAGCATTTATTTCTAAAACATCTAAGTCTTGACAAATGTAAAAATACTTACAAATACTTTAAAATCGTTTGCTTTTAATGTGTTGTAATTATTAAGATCTTATTTGATACGGGAGGCTGAAAACTAGTGATACTTTAAAAGTGTTTAAAAGTACACACTATCAATTTAATTTTAAATGGTTTTAAAACTCATATAAAACCAATTCAACAAAAATTATTGATAGAATATAAATTTGGTAGTATTTGATTAATAAGATCACATTTCCTTATAATCTATTTCTTAAAACAACCTTATACTTAACATAATATTTTGTTTGTTTATCACAATTTATTTACTTATTTTAGTTTTACAAATTTAATGTAACATTTTTAATATAGGTTATAAACAATTTATAGCTAAATTTTATCAGTTAATAATAAGATAAACCTAAGTAAAATAAAAGTAAACATAATTTATTTACAAACTTTACAAGATATGGAATTAATAAGAAACAAAAAATTTTTAATACATTTGTGAAAAAAATTCTTTTATACAAAACATTTCTCCCTTTTAATAAAAGAAGAAAAAAAAGTTTTTAACTAGCTTTCGCATATTATAATTTATGTTAATCCATGATGGAGAGAGATGTTTTACGTAATGAATTAGCAGATGTTAAGAATAAAATTTCTTTAATAAAAACTGAAAAACTATTATACATTCCTTCAAAACTAAATTTTACCCTTAATGTTTACTATTTTACATTCCTTTAAAACTAAACTTTAATTTTTCAATTCATATTTACATTTTTCAAATCATAATTAAAGTCTTTTTTCAAAATATTTTTATAAAATAATTTCTTTTATTATAAATTTATTGTTGTGGCTAGAAGCTTTTTTTTATGACTTAATATTTTTTAAATGATTAATTTGCAAAAGCATCTATTTTAAGTAAAATTATCATACTTTTGTGAGCGCATGCAAAAACCATGTTAAAATATAATTAATTTTTTTTATATTTATTTTACTTAAAAGTGACGCTATTGAAAAAAAGTAATTGTTTTTGCATTTTTTAAAAAAAGTCTCTGTAATTGATTGTTTTTCATTTTAAATATGTGTTTTTTGTAATAAATAAAAAACTATTGATCGCAAAATTATTTTGAAAAAATTGCTTTGAAAAAATTAACGGCGTTTGTTTTGAAAAATCTTAATCAAACGGCAATGTTTGCATAAGCAAAATTAAAGAAACGTGATGTTTATTTGTGATGTCTGTCTTAAAGAAACGTGATGTCTGTCTTAAAGAAATGCGCGCACATTTGTCTATTTGTTGCATTGGTTTAATTTAAGACTCTGTGAAAGTAAAATGTCTATCTTAGTCGCTTTGTTTATTAACCAAATATAGCATTGTGTGATTTACAAATGATCATTCTAATGTTTCAATTATTCTGAAACACTATTTGGTATCGGGAAAAAATAAAGTTCAATGAAATATTCAGAATTTCAAGAGACAGATTCTTTAGATTAATAGATTAAAGATTAATAGATTGGCCAATGAAATAAAACAGCAGCATTGCGGTCGTAAAAAAAAATAGTTAAGATGATAATAATAATAATAATAATAAAAAATAACAACAATAATAATAGCAATAATAATAGAATTAAATTAAGAGTAGAAAATTCCTTAAAACATATACATAATAAATATTATCTGGTTAAAATTATTCACATTATTCGCTGATGCCTCGCCCATTATAGCTATTTTATTTTTGTTACCTAAAACGATGTGTATTGCATAATTCTTTTGTTATTCTTTTAATAGTGTATATATATATATATATATATATATATATATATATATATATATATATATATATTATTATTTAATAGTATAGACCAGTTATTCTTGTTAATTTATGAGAAAATTCTCAATTTATTGTTTTATTTATGTGAGAAAACTATATTATTATATTTTACGATAATAAATACTACAAACATAACCACAATAAAAGATTTTAAAAATTTAAAACTTACCTTATTTTTTTTTCAATAACATTTATTTCTTCAATTGAATGAGTTTGGAAAAGTAATCTGACATCTGGCAAGGAAACCATATTCAATGATGCATTTATTTTTAATAATAACCTGTATGTATATATATATATATATATATATATATATATATATATATATATATATATATATATATATATATATATATATATATATATATATATATATATATATGTATATACATATGTATATATATGTATATATACATATATATGCATATTTATATTAGAATTAAAAAAATCATGTTGGCAAAAGATTGTTGTCCTTTGTTTTCTTTTTATTCCAAGGGCTGATATATATATATATATATATATATATATATATATATATATATATATATATATATATATATATATATACATCAGGTTATTTATATTATTATATTTAGTCATACAGATACTAAATATTAAGTTTTTTCTCTAAAGTTGTCATGTCCAAAGAAATCCCATTTTAAAGCATTTATTGTAGCAAAAAAAAATTTGTAATTTTTATACTTTTGCATCTTTCTGAATTAGCAATTAGAGAGATGTGAGTCTTTTGTATTTTAATCAATTTTAAATAATCATAAAAAATAAAACTTTAGTTAGGTAATTGAAAAAAAAAAAAAAAAAACTTTTTTTTCAAATTAATAATTGGAACTTTAACTAAATAACAAAACGATTTCACAATTTGTTAGGTTTTTTGATTATATGTTACATTTAATACTATTATTATAGATAGATATTAAATAAGTGACAACCTTGTTATTTGACAGTGTGTTATGTTTATTATTTGTCACTTGTTATGTGACTCAAATCAAATAAGTGACACTTGTTATAAATACCACTGATGGTATATCTTTTAGCAACAAGTCAAGCAAAGAAAGTTGGTTAACCTACCTAAACTTCTTTGCAGTTTAAACTTTGTTAACCAAACTTTTGGCAAAGTTTTGCAAGCTAATAAATTATTTTTATCATCTTTAGCAATTATTAGAAGTTGAAAGTTCAATTTCTAATAATTATAAACAATATTTACTAAAATTCAAAATAAAGTTGTAATTTAGGCCAATTTAGAAAATTTCAGTGAAAATCAAGGACTTTATTATAATAGATCATCTAGTATGTAATAGATCATTCATTAGATGTCTAAGATTCGTAACTTTTTTCTTTTATTAGGCTTAATAAAGGAACAACAAATTTTTTAACAAATTTTTTAACAAATTTTACTTTTTTATTTTTCCTAAGTAAAAAAACATTTTAATACATTCTGAGACTAGGCAGTATGTAATTTCAGATAGTCGTTTTAAATATGCTACATTCAAAACCAATTTACTTTAATGTGCATGAAAATAATTTCGCTAACAGCACATTAATTATAACCAAATAACACAGTTATTTGGTTAAAATTAAGGCTTAATTTTAACTAAATAACTGTGTTAACTTAATTTAAGTAATTATTGCTCATTTCTATATCATTTATGATACTAACCAAAAAAAAAAAGACATTTTGTTGTATTAATTTCGAAATTACAAGTTTCTAAGTTTTAACTTATGAGTTAAACTTACAACATTTAGTGTCTTAAGTCACATGTCATTATCGCAATAACTATTCTAAAATCGCGTTAAACTTGGCATTTAGCGAGTCGTAAAGGTTTTATTTGAATCCACGAGCAGCACAACAAAAAACCCGTTATACTGACGGATATATTGCCGAACCATGACGGGCATTAGATGTATACTATACAGTATCTGTATACTATACAGTAATTGTATATATACTATACAGTGTATATATAACTTTACAGTGTATGGTAGGTTAAAAACAAAAATTTTTTTCATGAAACTACTTGCAATTGATGAAACACTTTGTGTTATTTAACGAGAGGCTGCTTAAGCGCGAATTGGCATATGTGCGAATTGGCATAACTGCGAATTGGCATAAGTACGCCTAATAAAATTTCAAATATTGGCATAAGTGCAAATTATTATTTCGCACTTATACCAATTCGCACTTATGCTAATTGGCACTTATGCCAATTAGCACTTATGCCAGTTTGTACTTATGCCAATGTTTGCAAATTTATTTGGCGCACTTATGCCAATTTGCACTTATGCCAGTTCGCAGATATGCCAATTCACGTGTATGCCAGTTCGCGCTTACGCCATTCGCACTTATGCCAGTTTGCACTTATAAAACTCGCGCTTATTCAGTAGTTCCTTATTTAGGAATGTAAATAACATTAAAAAAAAAAAATGTCCGCCCCAATTTTTTTTTTCATTATTCAAAAGAGTAATAGTAATAAATAAGCAACTTTTATTAACAAATTCTAAACAGAACAGTTAGTAATCTGTAAAAATATACAAGAAATATTAAAAAAAAAATTTTCTTATGAACTTTAGATTCAAAAATTCAATTTTTCTCGATTTTGCATGAAGTTTCTTTAGTTTTACAATTGAGTTCAGCAATTTGTTTAGATCTGGTACATTTTGGTGAGAGACTATTTTTTTTTTCCTGTTAATTCACCTCCCCAAGGCCGAGAAGTCCACTGCAGATGAGGAGGCTACTTATTGTGGTTATAGACCTCTTTCAACTCTCTAACTCCGCAACACGAACCTTGAAATATTCCCTTAATGTTAGCACTGTTGTCATATCCTTGTCCACGACAGTCGCATATTCGTATTCCCAACTAATCCAGAATCAGCATGATAGATTTAGATAGTCCTTTTTCTGTTGTATTGTGAACTAAATCAAATTTAATAAAATGTTCCTTGATTTCTTTTTGTCTGTTATGTTGACATAACGAAGAACAACGAAGAATGAATATTATGTTAATATTAATAATTATGTTGTATATAACGAAGATGCTCTTGATGGCATCTGGTGTACAATCCAACAAAATGGAATAATATTTTGCTTTTTTTATTGGTTCGATCATTAACTATTGTACTTTATTTGCCATTGAACTTATTGATTTATTTTGAATTGAATGTAATAAATAAAGATTTCTTTTTAAGGTTTATTTAACTGATTATTTAGAACAGAATCAATTTTGGCAATCAATTAAATCAAACACAAAAAATTACCGCTGTATGCTGTGTTCAGAGTATCAAAACTTCCTGGGAAAGCCAAACTAGGTTGAGTCAAATATAAAATAACAGCCGTTATTCTATGAAAAACATCTTCTCATTGTGCTGTTTCAAGTCTTATAAGTTGTTCGCACTCTTTGTCAAGTAGATTGGCAGTGCAAAAATTCTGTTCAATTTGAAGCCAGCTGTTTATGATTCGTGAATAGATCTTTCGTGCATTTTGATACGCAGTGTTAAAGAAGACCGATTGCATAACCTGTCTGCCCCCAATAAAATATCTGTAGTAGAAAATAATTTATAAACGAAACAATAAACTTTATCTTTAGACAGAATAAATTCACCATCTTCGTGTTGTCCTTTGCCCATTTGTTTGTATTCTTACAAATGTTACGAATGTATATGTTTTAGAAAAACTATTATCGTTTTTAGGGAAATTAAATTGGGCAACTTTGTACCGGACAATTCTTAGCTACTAAAGTTACCTTTTATTCAATCAATGGATAGCATGCTAGGATCTTCAATGTCGAAATTTCAGTTTTCTTCTATTTGCACCTTAATTTCCATATTGTTTTATAACTTTTTCTTGCTGAGCTTGACAACCGCTAGTTTTTCTATTGCTTTCACTTTCATCCTAATCAAATGAAAATGAAGAACATATTACCCTATGTTCTTTATCTTCATTTGATGTCTTGAATGACTAGGGATTTTAATTACAAACTTTAAAATTGAGTTTGTTTACTGCTTGATATAATCATCCCTCTGCTCTTTCCGTTTAATTTTTTCAGCCATACTTTTGTACTTTCACCATCGATCTCTATCTCTATGCTAGATTATGCTAGCCATAACATAACGGTCCCTAAACAAACATATTTCTATATATAAATTTTTGTTTGTTACAAAACGTAATAAAATCGTGTGTGAAACACACATTTATTACTTAATAGGAAAACTATATATTTCATTAATATAAGTAAAAGGTATACAAAGTTTTATAAGTATTACTTAAATATGCAGGAAATAAATTTAGATTAAATTTTTAATTAGTAGGTATAATTTTACTATAAAAATCAACATTTGATACTGAATAGGTGTGATTAATTTTTTCAAGTTAATTCTTTTTTTTTTTTTCACTTTTGTTTTTGATTTACGTAAATGACTTATATAAAGTCTTAAATCTTTTAAGTATCATTTTGGCAGATGATACCAATTTGTTTCTCTCTAATAAAATATTTACCAACTCTTTTTGACTATGGAAGATGAATTGAAAAAAGTATCAAGTAGGTTGAAATGTAACAAATTAACCCTAAACATAAACAAAACAAAATGGATTCTCTTTCATCCCCTTTCCAAAAAACGTTTCTTACCCAGAAATATGCCGCAATTTTTATTGATCAAGTTAAAATAAAAAGAGATTTAGTTACAAAGTTTTTAGGTGTTTTTCTTGACAAGAACATTACATGGAAACAATATATTAATTACATTTGCGCTTAAGGGCCTATAAGTATTGGTATCTCATACAAAGGCCAGAATATATTTAAATAAAAAAAGTTTAACAACTTTTTTACTCATTTGTTCACAGTTGTATAATTTATGCAATTATTGCCTGGGGTAGTACAGGCAAGTTAAAACGTCTTTACCACCGACAATTTGACATCGTCAAAAAAAACGTCTTTACCTATGCGTCAATTTTGCAGATCGATTCACACATACTAAAATATTTTTTATGGAAACGAAAATACTCAATGTATACGAATTAAATGTATTCAATGTTTTATGTTTCATTTATATGTGGAAAAACGATTTATGCCCTTTAGTTTTTAAAGATTTTTTTTTTAAATCCATAAACAAATACACCTTAAGAAATAATAATTTTGTAAATGAACCGGTTTGTAAAACAAGCTTTAATCAATTTTGTATTTCATATCATGCACCATATCTCTGGGATATATGGATTGTTTTACAAAGTTTTGATTTGTCAATTACTTTTCCAGTCTTGAAAAATAGTTTTAAAAAATTCTATCAATTGAATAAAATATTTAATAAATGTAATAAAATAAAATACTTTTGAATAATTTTGATAACGTAGCTATTACAATATATAATGAAATTTTATGATATTACAATGTTTATATTTATATTATAAGTTTCTTTTTTTCTTTCTTTCGTGTTGTTTTTGATAAAAGGTTCTGGCGATAAGATTATTAGAATCTTTTTTCAGATACCTATGTTTGTATTTTAATTTTATATATATATATATATATATATATATATATATATATATATATATATATATATATATATATATATATATATATATATACTTTGTGATTTAGACTTTGAATTTATAAGTCTACGGATTTTACATGTTGTAAAGGATTTTATTACGTAATGCGAACACAAAAAAATGGTTACAAATGTTAAATTAAGATTTAAATAGTTTTATTTAAAATAATAAAATAAAAATTGCACAATTACATACCAAGGAAACAATCCGCAATAGACATTCATTGATACTCAATAAATTCAGTTACAATTTCAATGAAAAAATACATTGTAGTGTACGCACGAAGGGATAAATGAAGAATGAAAATTTAACACAAAATTTAACAAGAAATGGTCAGCAGCCGTATTCACTTCTCTCCGTTAAACTCTGCAATTAGTTATCGACAGGTTAAAAGTTAATCACAATTTTTAACACCAGCGATAAAATAAACTCGTGTTATTAAGTCTCCACAGTGTTATAAAATAGGTTCTAACTTTCTGACCCGGGAAAACCCTTTGAAAGAATCATAGCCCTTACTATGGAGATCACTTAGATATAAGTACAAAATTAGATTACAACGTCCTGTTATTTATTTATTACATTTATTTATTACATTTGAATTTTTATTCCAGTGAACAAAAAACGTGTTTAAAACGTTTAATAAACGTATTAATACGTATTACACGTATTATAGACGTAATTAACACGTCTTATGTTTAATTTTAATGTTTTCTTGATTGCCCAATAATGCAAAATGAGAGCTTGTTTTGCTTTTTATAGTATTAAAAATCTCTAATTTACATCAACATAAACAAGAAAAGCAAGATAATAATTTCAAACAAGTAACAAAGATAAAATTCATGGCACAAACATGCGAAATGACACTTTTGCATTTCTACTGCCCAAAACTATAAGTAGTTTGTAAAAATTGTTTAAATGGATAAAGCGTATTTAATTATGACATAAATTATTTTTGAATAATTTTTTACTTTTGAATTCTGGAAAAAAGCACATGTTTTTACTTAACTAATGAGAGCTAAACTGAGCGCATCTAATTTTACCAAAAATGCCAAATACTGCTAAAAACAACTAAGAATGGAGGAAAACTATTTGTTTTCTTTGTTTTAGTAAATGGCAACGAGAGCTAACATCAAATCTAAAAAAAAAGATGTCAGATTATACTGAAAGAGAAAATTGACTTTAATGATGACAAAGTTCCACTTGGAATTTGTGAAAAATGTTATTCTTGTTTAAGAAGGAGGGAGAGTGGGGAGGACACCACACTCCCATCTTAGTATAAGTTTGAGACTATAAAACTTCGACCAAAAACTTGAGACTCTTAAAACTGTGACTGATTGATCTGTTTAATTGGAAAACTAAGACACAATGTTCAAATGAAAATAAAGTTCCTTCTCCACATGGAGCTGTTCGATTAAGTCAACCTTATGGTGGAAGAATGCTTCCAGTAACACCAAGTATAAATTTAGTTTTTTATGGTTCAAATTAATGGCAGGTTAAATTTTTAACTTTTTGCATTCACTATAGGTTTGTTATCAGCTAGACAACTTTTCTTTCCGAATTTATCAATAAGTGTAAAAGACCTTACTCATGTTCAGGCAAATACAGGGCTTTTAAATAATGGCATCAAGAGGTTAGCAGTTACTATTAATTAGTCAACTTTATAACAGATTGTTGAAAAAAATTACGCTATTTAAATTACACAAATTCAGCAAGCAACTTATACATCGTTTCATAAGTTCATCAACTCAAGATCACGCTGGATGTGTAACGACTGTCATACATTTCAAGGATTTCCATAAGTTTAAAATGAAAATAAAGCCATGAAAAATATATCAAAAAATCACATTGTAAATGTTGGAATCAACGGAGGAAGTGGGTATCCGAAATGACGGAGGAAGTGGGTTTCAAGCAAGGTTTTTTAGGACTATGGTGTAAAACAACAACTCATCATTGCTGTTTCAAAAAAGCTTTAAGAAAATTATACTAACTTTTTGCAAGTATTTGAGTTGACTAAATTGAAAAGAGTTTTTTATTTCCTGTAATCTAAAACTTGCAAATACTATTTGTGAGCTTCAAGCACACTCAAGTGCACATCCCTGCACCTGGAGTGAATCTGGTTCAAAAGAACTTGTAAATCAAGGGAAATTGAGGACTTTTAAAACTCTGGAAACAAATGTCTCACTTCAAATCAGCTGGTTCCAATATCAGTTAAGCTCGTGACTACAAAAACGTTGTTCATTTTCCAATATTTAAAATACCTGG
>NC_061164.1:48493187-48508187 GCF_022113875.1 Hydra vulgaris | reverse complement strand
TGGACATTTTATATTGGTGCAATATTGTACCAATATTTAGATCAATATTGTACCAATATTGCGCTAATGTTGCTTGCTACTAGAGATATATGTATATATATATATATATATATATATATATATATATATATATATATATATATATATATATATATATATATATATATACATACATATATATATATATATATATATATATACATATATATATATATATATATATATATATATATATATATATATATATATATATATATATATATATATATATAAATATATATTATATATATATATATATATATATATATATATATTATAATATATGTATAATATATATATAATATATATATATATATATATAATAATATAATATGTATATATATACATTTATATATATAAATATTTATGTATATATATATATATATATATATATATATATATATATATATATATGTATATATATATGTATATATATGTATATATATATATAAATATATATATATATATATATATATATATATATATATATACATTTATATTTATATATTTATGTATATATATATATATCTCTATATATATATCTATCTATCTATCTATCTATATATATCTATCTATCTATCTATCTATCTATCTATCTATATATATATATATATATATATATATATATATATATATATATATATATATATATATATATATATATATATATATATATATATATATATATATATATATATATATATATATATATATATATATATATATATATATATATATATGTATATATATAAATTTATATATATATATGTATATATATAAATATATATATATATATATTTATGTATATATATATATATATATATATATATATATATGTATATATATATATATATATATATATATATATATATATATATATATATATATATATATGTATATATATATATATATATTAAGGTGATTCATATTTGACGAATTTTCGAAAATCAAGTTGGTCCTACCTGGAATGGTTGACCACCAATATAAAAATAATTTTAAGCCCCAAAATTTTAATGTCACGTGACTTTAAAGGTCCCCGCCGGTCAATTTTGTGTACAAAAACGTATCAAACTTTAGGGGTCTGGCGGGGACCTTTAAAATCAACTCAGAAAGCCAACTTTTCTTTTATATGGTATATTTTGGACTATTTATTTATAATAGAGTAGAACCAAAATGAAATATGGTGGTATTTATTCCACATAGTGTGGAGAAAGTGACGAAAAAAACGAATTTTTACATAAAATGACGCACCACTACGTATAACTGATGCTTGTTTATTCTTCATATTTAGGCCGAATTTTGAAAAATAATGTTAGGACTAAGCATTAATAATGTTTATATAGAAGGGGCATGTCAATAGCTATCCGCCCCCTCACCCTATTTTCGGAGATGTCTCCCCCCTCCCTCCCCTCCCCCCCATACTTTGTTCGTTGAAGACGGGAGGGGGGGCAAGCAAATTTATTTAAATTTTATTGTAAATCATATTATTTAAAATCACTTTTTTTTCTTTAGAAAAAAAGACAATATAAATATTAAATTATGATAACATTTTGATGCCTGAATATTTTGGAATTTTTATTAGTTTCCGTGGTGATTTTATAAACTAACAAATTGTCGTATTTGCAGAAGACATATTGTCGTAATTTTAAATTCTCTGCTCTGTGTTCTGTGTATCTGGTGTATCCATAACATTCTATAAAAGATATACTATCTGCGGTTATATACAAAATTGTTATTGTAAAATACATGTCATTTAATCAAAGAATGAATATGAATTGTTTTCTTTAATCAAATTACTGTTTAGAAACCAAGATGCCAAGATCTTAAAACAAAGGCTTATCTTTTTGAAGAAGAGGATCTTATAGAAAACCTACCAGAAATAATGTTTTCAACAAATAAAGACATTATTCTCTACTTTCAGTTTAGAAGATCTGGAGACAAAATAACTCCAACAAAAAAGCTGATTGCTTGTACCATTGGTCATCAAACAGCAAAGTGTTCTGGTCTTGGTAGCTGTCCTGAAAACTGCATTATGTTTGCAGTTAAGAAACCTTGGATAGACGGAGGATACAAGGATGGGATACTCACTGACCCATTTATAAGGTAGGTTAAACAAAATTTAATTCATATTTAATGGACAGGTTACCATAAAATACACTACAAAAATTTTGGATAATATAATATTTTCTAAACCAGTTATATATTATTATAGGAAGCATATCACTGATCTGATCAACAGCTGGGAGAGTTTAAAGAAAAGTAAGTGTAAGAACTCGAAAGAAGCAGGAAAAGCTAGACAAGATTTCAAAAAAAAAGGAAATAAGGTTTTCTGGATTGCTAAACCAAATATCCAAGATATTCTAAAGAAGACAAGCCTTAATAAGGTCTCGTATCGTACTGATATGAAATTTTTGAGAGATCAAAAGGCCAGACGTAAAATGACTCTGGGTAAAAAAGACAAGCTATATAACCGGAGGGTTAAGAAGAGAGAACAGAGAAGATTGAAACATCCACAGTTAGTACATAGTGTTGAACAGTTTTCTCAGAGAGATGATTTGACTACAGAGCTTCAGTTTTCTTCTGAAACTAGTGATACAAGTACCAGCATGGACTCAGATTGTTCTTTTGATTTCGAACAGCCAGGTCCAAGTAATGATACGTCGCAGTTAGCCAAGAATTTTGTACAAGATATTGCCATGACTTCAGTTTCCAAAAATATTTCCTCTAGAGATTTGTTGCATGTGTGTACAAATTTGATTGTTAATTCAGGTTGAAATGTTGAAAACTTTTTACTGTCTCAATCAACTATTTGGCGAGCACAAAAGAAAACCATCCATCAAAATGTTGATGGATGGTTTTCTTTTGTTCCCAGAGGGGATTATAGGGAGTTATTGGAACTTACCCTGATGTATCTGCATCCTGAAATATTTTTTAAAGTTCGAGCTCCAGGCTGTGTTTCTCATGCTAGGTTCATGTTAAAAGCCATTTACTACTTGAAAATTCAGATATTGAGTTCACATCTGCCCTATGATTTGACTGTTTCCCAAAGGAAAGAATTAAAGGCAATGGCAGAATTTATCTCGATTTTCTATTCTGTCTGGTTTCTGAGAACCTCATTACCATCAGCTGCACCATTTCAAGATGTAAAAGCTTATTGGCAAATGGTGCAGTACAAAGAACATGTAGAGAAACACAACGCTGATTCCAAGAGAGTTCTAAACGGAATTAAAAGCACAATGATGTCAATGAAGAGACACACCTGGTACTTAGATGAAACTTTAGTTCCACTTGCTCTCCTAGACCCTGACCTTTCTAATGTGGAGAGAGAAAACATTGCAAAAACATTATTCTCCATACCAGTTGCTGATCATTTTCAGCATTCAGAGAAGTCAAACTTGATCAAAGAGTTAAATTTTAAACAAGAAGTGCCACCAGGACTTGCTCGATTAATCGGAGAGAACTCTTGGTTCATCTTCAGTTTGCTAAACCTGACAAGAATGGAGGACAAACTTTGGTTAAACTCTCCTGCTCCTATGTGGTGCTATGTTGACCAGTTCAAAACATTCTCCAATTTTGTAAGTAAAATTGAAGTAGTGAACGAAAGTTCTGAAAGGGCTGTAAAACTTGTATTAGAGTTTGTGAATTATGTTCACAACGAGGATGATTGTCAAGAACTTTTACTAGCTGTGCAGCAAAGACGAGATCAGCTCCGTGGGTCAGGAACCAAGGAACAGTTGCAGCTAGCATATAAAGCAATATGCAAGAAGAGAAAAAAAATAACATGATTTATATATTATATTTAACTATTGCATTATATTTTATTATGTTTACATATCACGATTTTAATATTTATATTGCCAAGTGAAGTATTTTTTTTTAAGAAAATAAAGTGATTTTAAATAATATGATTTACAATAAAATTTAAATAAATTTGCTTGCCCCCCCTCCCGTCTCCAACGAACAAAGTATGGGGGGGAGGGGAGGGAGGGGGGAGACATCTCCGAAAATAGGGTGAGGGGGCGGATAGCTATTGACATGCCCCTTCTATATAAACATTATTAATGCTTAGTCCTAACATTATTTTTCAAAATTCGGCCTAAATATGAAGAATAAACAAGCATCAGCTATACGTAGTGGTGCGTCATTTTATGTAAAAATTCGTTTTTTTCGTCACTTTCTCCACACTATGTGGAATAAATACCACCATATTTCATTTTGGTTCTACTCTATTATAAATAAATAGTCCAAAATATACCATATAAAAGAAAAGTTGGCTTTCTGAGTTGATTTTAAAGGTCCCCGCCAGACCCCTAAAGTTTGATACGTTTTTGTACACAAAATTGACCGACGGGGACCTTTAAAGTCACGTGACATTAAAATTTTGGGGCTTAAAATTATTTTTATATTGGTGGTCAACCATTCCAGGTAGGACCAACTTGATTTTCGAAAATTCGTCAAATATGAATCACCCTAATATATATATATATATATATATATATATATATATATATATATATATATATATATATATATATATATATATATATATATATATATATATATATATATATATATGTATATATATACATATATGTATATATATATATATATTTATGTAGGTATATATATGTATATATATATATATATATATATATATATATATATATATATATATATATATATATATATATATATATATATATATATATATATATATATATATATATATATATATACAACTCTAGAATAATAATGACTAAAAAGTTGAATTTTTTCTTATGAAACAATAATTTGGCTTTATTAATTCCCACATAGTTTTATAACATTTTTCAGCTTGTATATGAATTTTATAAAACAAATAACATTATATATATAACAGAAACGTAAAGGGATATTTTATAACAAGCTGTCAAAAATTTCATGCTGCGACCAAGGCAGCAGCATGGGTGTTTCCTTACCTTCCAGTTATAAATAGGAAAAGTGGAGGTATTACCGCCCCCGTAACGTTTTAATTAATGTTATTAGAAAATAAAAAAGAAATGTGTTTTTTTCAACAGTTTATTTCAATATAATTATTATTATTATTATTATTTCCTTTATAAATAAATACAATATCTAGGTATTTATGAGGTCTTACAAAAATCCGCAATTTTCTAACTTACTGCCAGCGACATGTATTGACAACCCCTTGTCACCTTCTAAGGAAAAATCAATCAATTGAGTTTTATTTCATTATTGACCTGCATTTTTGCACGTAGTAACCAACTTAGCAAATTATTCACTTCTTCCTGTGTGTTATCAATGTTATTACGGCCAATATAATGTAATAGCGAGTTTAATAGACTTCTTGAATTATCAAGTACCAACATTCGGTTAACTACCATAGCAAAAAAATAACCACATCATTAAGCTTTAATTAAAAAAAACCCACATCATTTAGCTTTAAATTGATTTATTTAAGAAAAAAATTAAACGGTTTTTGAAAATATTATTACACAAAAATTACACTTAATGAAAAAAACGCTTTTGCCTCCATTGTGAAGCACGACCGCACCCTCACAAAAATTGTTGGGGGTACACGTTTCTTGGTACATTTTCTATACAATTTTCACAGCTTAGATTATTTGCTGATTTTGTTGCACATTTGCATACTGTGTCTGCATTATTTGTACTTACAAAATGAGTTTTCATTCGATATACTCTTAGCTTTATATTTTATTCAAGAACTCATTTATAAAAATTAAATAAAAAAGTACGAAATCTAATTTCCAATATTTCAAAACAAAAATTTCTACTCAAGTTTTTACATGAACGCATTCAAGTGTGACGATTGTAATTATTGTTATTTGTAATTACCTAATTTCGATAAAAATCAAAAGTGTGCGGTTGTGCCTCCTGTGCGTCTATTCGGTTCTGCCCCAGAGGACAGTTTTTAGAAAGAATACAGTTTCATAGCTTGCTAATTTGGTTATGTTGATATTAAAATTGATTTTTACTTGATGAAATAATGCAGATAACACATATCTTTAACACTAAAATCAAAAATTGCTTAATCATCAAAAAAATAAGTCTGGAAAAATACGATTTAAATATAATATTTTTATCAAAGAAAGGACATAGTATACAAGGTATTCAGTTTTGAGTTAATACATAGTTCTGTGTCACAATAAAAGTACTTAGTTTTAATAAATTCCCAGTGGGCACCCGACGTAAATCCGACGTCGGATTTACGTACGATTTTCATCAGCGATGTCAAAAGACCTATTCCGACGTTGTTCCGATGTCAGTAAAATGACGTCGGGCGATGTCTTTATCTCAACATCCCCTGACGTCGTTTCGATGTATTTTGACGTTGTTCCGACATCTTATAAAAGACGTCCAAAAAACGTCGCAGTACTGACATCGATTCAACGTCGATAAAAAGACGTCGGGCAACGTCATAGTATTAACGTACTCCGATGTCTTTTGACGTCTTCCGACGTCAATCCAACGTCCTTAAAACGACATCGGAACAACGTCGTAAGACATCGCTGATGAAAATTTAATCCAAACCCAACAATATGTGTGCAATTGCGCTCTTCAATAAATATGAACTAAGCGTGTTTTTTATTAATGGAAAGAAGTTTGAATAATGGTTGATAAAACATCATGAGGTTTTGTATGATGCACTAGCATAGTTTTTTAACTGTTAACATTTTCGAGTATACATTTTTTATAATATATAACTATTCGTTTTAATATTTATATAATATTTAAACAAAATTATTTCTTATCAAAGTAATAATTCCCAAATAGCTAAAAGTATAAATTACTAAATAAACACATTTATTGATATGTCCCTGTGGTGTAGTGCTAAGCGCGTAGGACTTAGTTTGAAATAGATCGAGGTTCAATTCCTGCCAAAGGCAACGTTTTTTATTGTTCAAAAAACACGTTGGATTTACATCGGAATGCCGACGTCGCGCGATGTCAGTTTATCCGACGTCAAATAACATTTCCATTTCCAACGTAAACCCAACGTCGATCCGACGTCGAGATCCGACGTCGCTCGACGTTCGTTCGACGTCGAAATGCCCACTGGGTTGATCAGTTTGCTAAAATTGAAGAAAATAGAGTTATGAGAAAATGTGTAGGGGAGAGTGGGGTTGGTTGTCACACTTTATACTTTTTGGTATAAAGTGCGATAACCAACTTATTCAATTTTTATTCAAAAAGAACGCAATTTTAAACAAAGGTGTATTTTCTATCTCCCAGTATTTGTTATATCATTTTATTTCACAAAAACATTAATTTTAATAAGGTCACCAGAGTGTGACAGCCAACTCCTCTACCCAGTGGGCATTTCGACGTCGAACGAACGTCGAGCGACGTCGGATCTCGACGTCGGATCGACGTTGGGTTTACGTTGGAAATGGAAATGTTATTTGACGTCGGATAAACTGACATCGCGCGACGTCGGCATTCCGATGTAAATC
The DNA here is from genome assembly GCF_022113875.1 of Hydra vulgaris. Taxonomy (NCBI): domain Eukaryota; kingdom Metazoa; phylum Cnidaria; class Hydrozoa; order Anthoathecata; family Hydridae; genus Hydra; species Hydra vulgaris. The sequence goes on along the minus strand of NC_061164.1, from coordinate 48,500,673 downwards.
CAACGTGTTTTTTGAAAACTAAAAAACGTTGCCTCAGGCAGGAATCGAACCTCGGTCTATTAGAAACTAAATGCTACGCGCTTACCACTTTACCACAGGGACTTATTAATGCTGCGTTTATTTAGTAATTTATACTTGTAGCTATTTGGGAATTATTTCTTTGATAAGAAATAATTTTGTTTAAATATTATATAAATATTAAAACGAATAGTTATATATTATAAAAAATGTATACTCGAAAATGTTAATAGTTAAAAAACTATGCTAGTGCATCATACAAAACCTCATGATGTTTTATCAACCATTATTGAAACTTCTTTCCATTAATAAAAAACACGCTTAGTTCACATATTTATTGAAGAGCGCAATTGCACACATATTGTTGGGTTTGGACTAAATTTTCATCAGCGATGTCTTACGACGTTGTTCCGACGTCGTTTTAAGGACGTTGGATTGACGTCGGAAGACGTCAAAAGACATCGGAGTACGTTAATATTATGACGTTGCCCGACGTCTTTTTATCAACGTTGGATCGATGTCAGTACTGCGACGTTTTTTGGACGTCTTTTACAAGATGTCGGAACAACGTCAAAATACATCGAAACGATGTCAGGGGATGTCGAGATAAAGACATCGCCCGACGTCATTTTACTGACATCGGAACAACGTCGGAATAGGTCTTTTGACATCGCTGATGAAAATCGTACGTAAATCCGACGTCGGATTGACGTCGGGTGCCCACTGGGTATGAGGGTTGGTTGTCACTCAGGACGGGGTTGGTTGTCACACAGTTTATGTATTATTTAAATATAATTAATTGTGTTATTGTATTATAAAATCATTCACATTTAAATATTACAACTGGAATAATAGACAAAGCTTTTTAATACAATGTAATAAAAGTCAAGTTTTTAAGAAATTTGTTTCATTTTTAGTTAATCAAACACTTTATCTGAATTCCAATATAAGCATATAAAGATTAGCATGCCTGGTGTGCATTGTTCATGTGCCCACTTCTTGCATTCTAGACACTGCACCTATGTCTCTTTTGGTCTGCTATTAGCAAATGACTAACAACATTACAAGCAAAAATTGTCCTTATCTTTTAACAAAATTTAAATATTTTTTGCAGCTTTTCTTTTTCTTTTTGCAGGATTTATTTTTGATTTTTTTTACGGCCACCTTTATCAATTAATTTCTTTTTAATCTTAGTTTTCTCGCTTGCATTTCTGCAACCGAGAAAACTAAGATTTTGTCGCAGCATTTCGGTTGGGGAAAAAAAAAAGTTCTGTCGCAGCATTTCTGTTGGGAAAAAAACATATTCATTATGTAAATTATATTTCGTTTTCAATTTAAAAAGATTCATAAGGTTGCTTTTCACAGTGTGACAACCATCCCCAAACAAAATGTGACAAGCAGCCCCATCATGACTTATAATATAAGGAGCTTGATTTTACCTAGATGCACGCGCTTTAATAGCCGTTTGCTAGTTTAATTAAATTCATGAATTGGTGAACTAACTAGAATAATCAATATTAAAAACATCTATTATATACTTAATTCGGTAAAAGAAAAACACAAAATATCAAAAATTTTACTTACCAAAGCTTAAAAGGAATTATTTGCAATAACTATTTTTGTAATGGTCTGATCAACTTGAAATCAATTGGGCAGAGAAACGTTTCCAATGTTCATTAAACAAGTGATTCAAAAGTTTCGCATCTTTTATAGTCTTTTAATATAAACGTTGTGACAACCAATCCGCGTGACAACCAGCCCCGCTCTCCCCTAATCCATAAGAGTGTGGAGTCATAGACATAAAATTTAAAAAAACGAAACTAACTACAAACTCCTTGAATTTAGTTTAAAGAATTACTCAGCAACCATTATTTAAAAAATCACCGGTTACGATTTACTAATTAAACAATATCATCGTCGTTTGGCATCGCAACGTTTAGATGCAATGAGAAAAACAGCACAAAAACTAGTTAATGGAACTGGCTAATGGAAGAATTTTAACTAAAAGAGAGATGTGAATACGGCTGCAGAGCAATTGACACGCTTTTGTAAGGGAAATTTTAGTGAAAAAATGGTATCGCGTATGGTTGCTCAAGATGACTTCACATTTAATAGTTTCTCAACATAATAATAATAAGTCGGAGCCGTAACAACTGATAGCAGATGAGTAGTACAATAACATAAGATATTGTACTATAATAACTAATATTAGTTTTTGAATAATTAAAGTGCTTTATCTCTACACAATTTTTCGAGGTAGATCTGTCAATTGAGTCAGCGTCAACGATTTCATTTATCAAGCTATTCCATGGATTAGTTACTCTGTTGAAAAAAAAAAGTTAAATCTACACTTCCTTTTACAAAAAGATTTATTCAAAGTGTATTTGTGCTAACGTAGGTTAAGAGCATGTTTAAAACTTTCATTTTTGTGAACCCAATTTATAATATCTTGATTGCGCTCAATTTTGTATTGTTGGATTAAATCACCTCGCAGCCTACGTTCTTGTAAAGTTGTCAAATTCATCATTTTTAATCGTTTTTTGTTAGAAGATTTTTTGAGTGATAGTATGAATTTGGTTGCTCTTCGTTGAATCTTTTCGATTTTGTCAATATTTTGTTTCAGATAGGGACACCAATCTTGCACAGCATATTCAAGATGTAGACGCACAAATGTTATATATATTTTTAAGTTTTTGAAAGTTCGACGAATCAAACCCACGACTGAATTAGCTTTACAAACTGCTGCATTAATATGCAAATCCCATTTTAGGTTTGATTGAATTATGACACCAAGATCACGTTCAGAATCAGTTACTAACAAAATGTGATCTTGATTTGTATCTGAATCATGCATTACATATGTGGTTTGAAGATTTTTTTTGTCAATATGTATGACCTTGCATTTATCATAATTGAATTTTGTTAACCAGATTTCTAGGATGCAGCTTTCTAGGATCTTCAGCTGATTTTATAATGTTTATTATTTTACTGTCATCTGCATACAACTTTATATAGTTTTGGATATTATCAGGTAGGTCATTGATAAAGATTAAGAATAAAAGTGGCCCTAAAACTGACCTCTGAGGTACACTAATGATAACTGGTAACCAGTTTGATACATAATCTCCTAGAATAACTCGCTGTCCTCTGTTATGTAAAAAATATTCTATCCATTTTAAAATATCTCCAACAATACCGTAAGATTCTATCTTTCTTGTTAATCTGGCATATGGCACTTTATCAAATGCTTCAGCAAAATCTAAATATCTTCAGCTTGCCTGTTTTCAGAGTGTGGTTTCAAAGTTTTGGTTTCCTTCTTCACCTTATGCAGTTAGACCAATGATAGAAAATTTTTTGGAGTAAATTGCTTAACATTACGTTAATAAAAATTTGAGCGATTTTGCTCAAATTTTTATTCACGTAAAACTGAAAAATTACTCCAAAAACGCTGAGTAAAATCAAATGCTTTTTTTTATTCACCCTGCCTTATGTTATGTTCATTAAATACAAAAAGCGGCTATTGATACAATAAAAATAATGGAAAATTCGAAAAACTGTTTACAACGTATGAAAATTGTGAAGAAGATAAAGAACAAGATACCACTGATGGTGATGAAGTTATATGTAAAGACTGCGCTTTAACAATAGTTTTGGATCAACCATCTGCTGAATTAGTTAGCAATTATCAGCCGCACAATTAGGATTTCTGAAAAAGGGTTTCCAATTTTATGAATTCTTGGTTTTTACTTTGTGAAACCCAAAGCCTGCATTTTATAAATTATATATTTACTTTTTTTGCAGGAGTATTACGATATTACGTTAAATAGAATATTAGTTGTAACTCAAGACTAAAAGAGTGAAACACTGAAATATTTAGTTTTATAGTCAATGGTGTATATTTGTGGAGAATTATATAAAAATAATGTCTTAATTATTTTTTCTTTTACAACCTTAAAAATTATTTTGTGAATATTTTATCGAAAAACTTGTTTGTTTATTCTCGAAATATTTTATTGAAAAACTTGCTTGTTTATTCTAGAAATATTTTATTGAAAAACTTGTTTGTTTATTCTCGAAATAGTTAAACTAGATTTTTTAAAAAATTAATTTAAACTAATACAAAGAAATTTAATCAACTTTTTAGAAAAACTTTTTAAAAGATTAAAATTGACATTCAGTTTAATAGTGTTCAAAGTTACCCGAATTGCGAGGGTAACTTTGAACGTCTACTTGAACATTGTTTTTTTACATAATATCTAGCAAATTTGAAAAAATGATAACAAACTAGAAATAAGAGATCATCAGAACACCCTTTATGTAAAAATATTTGTTATCTAAAATAAGTAAAATAAATGTTAGTAAAATAATTTTTGTAGAGATTAACCTAGCGCAAACTGTACGAAACAAAAAAATTTTGTCATTACGGGTAACTTTGAACGGTTTGCGGTTTTTACGGACATACATGGAAACATAAAAAACTTGAATGTTCTCCAAACATCTTTGTGCGAAAGAATAAAAAGAATGTTTGCGAACTCTAAAAACCCGCCAAATTAACGAAAAACTAATTCTATTGGTTCAAAAAATACGCTGATTAAGCGAAATTAATTTCTAGAAAATGTTTTAAAAATTATATTATACACGATTTGTTACGTTTTGAGATTTCAGGCATTGTTTTAAGAATATATATTATTTGTTTACGAAAATAAATGTTATATATATATATATATATATATATATATATATATATATATATATATATAATATATATATATATATATATATATATATATATATATATATATATATACAGGCCCGCCCAGAGCTTTTGTGATGCCCGGGTCCAAAAGTTTAATGGATGCCCTATCATACTTCAGGTCTTAAAATAGCAAATAAATTAATATAGTGTACTTAAAAAACCAAAAATCACATTTAATTTTGATTTGCAAGAACAAACTATGATAAAATCAATTCTTAATCGACAAACACATCTCCCGGGCCTTCTTAGCAGCAAAATTTGAAATAACTTCTTCATAATTAACGTTAATGGCTAAATCTGATTCGATTGAAAGGATCATCAAGTAGCACAATCGCTCCTGGCCCATTGTGGAACGAAGATAATCTTTGATGATAGCTAACTTGCTGAAAGATCTTTCTCCTTCAGATGTTGAAACGGGCAATGTTAGAAAGATTCTAAGAGAAACACACACTTGCGGAAATATTGAATACAGCCCCTTTGCATAAACTTCATTTAGAAGTTCGACATGCTTTTCGCTGGCTAGAATATTTCTTCTTACGGAAAAAAAATGCCGAACTTCATCAGAAAATTTGTTTTTACATAAGTCTTTTGGGTAAAGTTTAGCCAGATTCTCAGCTTTTAAACCTAGTTCTTGGTCTGTTTGAGATTTCTGTAAAGACCAAAGGAAGGAAAACTTGCTACATTCCTCTTCTATTACTTTAAATCTTGATCTCATTTGACTAGTCAAATTGTCGAGTGCAACATTGAAGACATTACACTCAAAGTTTTTTGATGCTTCTTCGTGGTTGTAACCAGCAGTTCCATCTGAGATGATCTTTTTTCGCGTTCTCTTCACAGTAAACATTATTTTATCAAATTTCAAGTTCTTTGCAACTTCTGTTGCCTCTATCAAAATCAGGTCCCAAGACAGACGGATTCGATCCATCAAAAGGCCATTTAGAATCTTTACTTCATCATCGAGAGTGAGTTGAGTGGATTGAAGCAGAAGACTCACGTTGTTAACTGCCATCAAACATTTAAACCAAAAAGTAGCAAAAACAACAAATTCAAAAGAATTCATCCATTTAATGAGATAATGCACTTCATTACTACTTTCGCCTGGAAGGTCTAACTCTTTTAGACGATGTTATGATTTCAAGATCTCTCTTGGCTTTTTTGCTAGTGGCTTAACTGATTAAATCCTTGAACTCCATCGTGTAACAGAAAGTTTATGTAATGATTGGCCTGTCTCCTCCTGAAGAATTTTCCAATGAACTGGGCTGCTGCTGAACAGATTGTATAGCTTTTGAATATTTCCAAAACAGGATTTTGCAGGAGCCGATGATTCAATAGCGTGTACTGCACATAAGTTCAAACTGTGAGCAGAGCAAGGAATGAAAATTGCTTGTGGGTTATTCTGTCTTATCAAAGCTTGAACTCCATTGTAAATACCTGCCATATTAGCGCCGTTGTCGTAGAGTTGACCACAACAATTTTTTATGTAAGGCTCATTCTCTTCCAACACATTCAATATCAACTTTGTTATATCAGATCCCTTCTTCTTTTTAAGTTCTTCTAGCTTAAGGAATCTTTCTTTGACCTCCCACAGCTGATTATCATTGAAATGCAAAAAACGAAAGTTTGTCAGAATTATGGTCTGGCAACTCATTAGAGTCATTGATACCGATCTCAATATCATTGAACTATAAAGAAGTATTAAACAGAATTATTTTAATTATTTTTTCATGAACGTCACAAGATTGAAAAATAGTTTAACTACCTGCTTGCATTTATCTTCGATTTTTGTCCAACGAACGCAATCTAAAAGCGTTCGTTTGTTTTTGCTTTCGGTTTTTTTTCCGAATCATCGCTCTTTTTCTCCCAGCAGCTCCAGACAGCTGTTTCAATCGTGGAGGTCTTTGATTATTGATGCTAAAACTTATGACGATATAAAAAATTTTAACTTTTTAAATTTTAAAAATTAAAAACTTTATAATACTTTGGTGTTATTAATTGCAGAGAAAATACCAGTACAATTAAAATATCCACTGAAGATAAGTTTCTAGTCAATATAGTCGGAACAAAATGCAGGCGAGTCAAAAACATACATATGCACAAAAGTATCCACAGGGACGCAAGGTTTAAGCAAAAATAAGTTAAACTATCAGAAATCAGGCTTTTACAAACGTTAAATAAGAAAAAAAATTTTAACGCTTTTTATTCTATCATGCGAACAAAAGGCCAATGAAAACGCGTGCGTTCAAATGGATAATGAAAACCTTGTTAAGTAATAATTAGCCTATTTTAAATGCAAACAGAGTTTAAAAGGAGAAAGAAATTAATACACAAAAATTGCTTAATCTTTAAATACGTTATCAGCTAAATTTTTTATCATTTCAATAATTTTTTTTTAAGGCATGTGATGCCCCATAGACTGTGATGCCCGGGGCAAACTACTTCAATTGCCCCCCCCCCCCCTCTTGGCGGACCTGTATATATATATCAGTGGCGGATTGAGGTTTAGTGTCGCGGGGGGGCCAAGTCAATAAATAGGGGCGACCGGGGTTGCCTTCAGTAATTTAATCTTATATATATATATATATATATATATATATATATATATATATATATATATATATATATATATTAATTGTTTTAGGGGGCGCCGTTAGACCGTTCTAGGAGGGTTTGGGGGGGGGGGCGAGCTGCCCCCCCACGCCCTATACTAAATCC
>NC_061164.1:48460687-48490687 GCF_022113875.1 Hydra vulgaris | reverse complement strand
TTTTGTATAAGTAACGATTCTTTACAGTTATTGGCGTTAGACAAAAACCTTAAATTTTCTTGAACTTTACTTATATCTTTTTTTAAAGTTAAGGATGAAACTTTATACTTTTTGCATTATTCAGTTTAAATTTACCTGTTTCCAACTATATATAGGAAGTATTATTTACGACTTTATATACTATTTATATGGCTTCCCTTTTATATTTTACTTTTCAGAGTTTCAGTAAAAAGTTATGTTACAACTTGCTGAAATGAAAAACATTTTAGTAGATAGAACTGCACAGTTCTCTAATGATCCAGAAGAAGGTTTTAAACAAAGTAAAAGTTCAGATAAACTTAATGTTTTGAGAAGAAAAATTGCAAATGGAGATATCCAATACATCACTTTTGTATGAATGAGTTTCATCTTTATAGTTTATATGTAATATATTATTACAATATTTCTTTTAAATTGTCATGAACATTTTCAATGTTTCTTTTGTATTATTTCTTTTTTACTAAAACAGTTATCATTAATTGACGGTAAAAATCCAGCTGATACAATTAAAAATATTTTGCTCATGTAAGTAATTAGCATAAGTTTAATTTTACTATTTATGCTTGACAGTATGACATTTATTATCTTTTTTATATATGTAGACTGACAACAGACACTATTTTGTCAGAATGCAGCATGAATGGTCTAAAGAAGAAAAAAAAGTTTCAAGAGTTGACAAGTCTATGTATTGTTATAACTGGTATTCTCATTAGCTTATTATTTTGTTTGATTTACTTATAAAATGAAAAAAGATGCTTTAATAAAAAAAAAAAATTTTTTCAATTTATTTGGCTATGGAACATGACATGTATTTAAGTATATTTTATTTTATGATCTTATTGAACTATGTGTTGTTGTTTTTATTAGATGCTGCTTCAAAGTCAAATAAAAACTTGACCAAAATATCGATCAATGATGGCCTAATTAATTACAATCAACTGTTGCTTTTTTTTAATTTATTTTGTATTTTTCAGTAATTTTCTTATACTTATAATATACTATCGATTATACTCTACAAAATATATTAGTTTTTAATTTGGAAAGTGTAACTTTGTTTGAAAATTTTTTCTAAGTTTTTGTAAAACTAATTATTTATTTTAAATATATCAAATTACACTTTATTTACTTTGATTTTTCTTTATACATTCACTTGCCTAGATTAAATCAAATCTAAGGTGTGTAAAGTATATCATTGCATTTTTATATAACTTTTAAAAGAATGTCTAGGTAAAATTAGGACGTCTCTAGGACGTCTGAATAAGGCATCCTTAAGTCTTTCCTGCCAGAGACGTCCATAGTATGGCTGAAAAGTCGTCTCTAGGACGTCTGCAATAAATATCCCTAGGACGTCTTAAAAAGACGTCCCTAGGACGTCTTAAATAGACGTCTTTAGACGTCAACAAGCCTTCCATTTGAGACCAACTAAGAACGTCTTATAAACAAGGAATTAGACGTCTTATGGACTTCTTAGGACGTCAAAATGCCCGCTGGGATAGTTTCACTGTTCATGGAAGTTTTGCTTAACAGTTACTTAGTGGACTAAAAGCGGCAATCGCTATAAGTCGCGAGTTAATGAATTTTCAACATGTGATTTTTTAAGTATTATTTGTAACTTATATTTAGTATTTATAACTTTTTTTTATACTTAGTATTTATAACTTTTTGTTATATGTTGTAATATGTTTCGTAAATTTAAAATGATGCGAAGTTTACTCTATTAATCATTAGTCAACAGTTCCAGGAGAAGCTGGAGCTTAATTAAGAAATGCTTGAAATTTTAATCAAGGTAAAACTAATTCTGTTTACTGATAACATAATAAAACCAGTTACTATTATTTATTGCGTGTTTTTTTACTTTTTTTAACATGCTTCTTTGGAAACACATTCTTTCTCTCCCTCTCTTAGATGAGAGGAAAAATTAATAAAATTAATCTAATTACTGACCTCTTACGTATTTCTTAATACAATAATTGGTAATGACCATTTATAGGAAATATTTTACGAGTTGCTTGAAATTTTTATGATATAATTGTTTAAATAGTTTAACTATAACTGTCCCTCGATTGTTCAAATATTGTAATAAATAAAAATTTTTTAGTCAAACTATTTTAGTGGATAAAATATTTTATTAAGGTATGGTGTTATTTGCCTGTGTTACTACGTTGTGTTGTGTTCAACTTTAAATAATCTTTTCTTTTTTAATTACTCTGGAGCCATGTGTGCTTATATATACATATATATATATATATATATATATATATATATATATATATATATATATATATATATATATATATATATATATATATATATATATATATATATATATACAATATATATATATATATATATATATATATATATATATATATATATATATATATATATATATATATATATATATATATATATATATATATATATATATATATATATATATATATATATATATATATATATATATATATATATATATATATATATATATATATATATATAGTATGTATATATATATATATCATTGTCATTATAGCGATAAGACAAGATTAACGAGCCAAATCAAGTCAAATTTCATTAAAAACATTTTTTTTTAATTTAAAATCTATTAAATAAATAAATCATGGTAGATTTGTCAAAATATTTTTATAATTTAAGCTTATTAAACGCGTCATTATTTTCTTCTTTTATTTTTATTAATATGCATAGGTAGAATGGTATTTTTTTTTTTTATTTTTTTTTGCAATCACGTAATCCATGGAAAAAAGTTTTCAAAATTTGAATTACCCTTAAATTTAGCAGTTGTTTTTGAAAAGATTTTACAGCGTAACAATTAATAAGAATATTAGAAACGGTAGAGAGGTTTGAAAACAGCACGGTGGTTGTTGCCAAATGTGTCGGTATTGCAATTTTTAACAACGTTAAAACACCAACAATTGCGTAAGATGTCCGAAAAAAAAAATAAGTAACCGCTGATAAAAAACAAACTCGAAAATATTCTTTTTCTAAAAGATCAATTTTTGTATTTTTAGGTAATTTGCATGCTTTTCGGAAACAGATTTCTTTTGTGCTAAAATACAACGTTAACGCGATGACTATTCCGGGTAAAATGTTGCAGCAGATTAAAATGGCTAAAATATAAGAATAAGAATTTAATTTTGTCAATTTCCAATCTAACGAACAACGTTTCTTATCAAGATCTAGCTCATATTTTGACCAACCAATCATAGGAAGTGTTGCCCAAAAAAAACCATACGCATAACATATTAAAATTGATGTTACTCTGCACCAAAACATTTTATGATATTGTAAATAACGCCTCGGGTATTTTATGGCAACAATTCTGATAAAAGAAAGTATTGTTAAATGAGTTATGTTGGTTATAGCAAAACCTAGAACTGCAAAACTGCTGACAATGCATAACGGAGTTCTTTCCAAAAAAGGTTCATCTGCCATTACTAATTCTGGTGTTAATCCGATCGTAGATTCTAATAAATTCGTAATAGAAATGCTGACAACAAATAAATGCGTTATCTCTTTTCTTTTCACTTTAATTAAAATAATATAACAGGCAGTCGTGTTTAATACTACTGACGTCAAAAGCACTGTGGAAATAACACTTTGAACTACTTTGCTCGTATTCATTTTTCTTCAACCTAGAAAATTAAATGAAAAAATTGTAGAAGTCAACATAGAAAGTATTTATGTTTAACGGAAATTAAGTGTTTTAGCGACATTTCTTGTTGTATATAAAGTTATAATAAGTTATAAAACATCAAAAACAGCTGCTAACTAATTTTCTACTATGTGATAAGATTTTGGTCTAATTTGTATTGACCGTTATCAGACGTAAAATGCCAATTTAAAAACCGTTACAAAACAAAATATTAAAAAATGTGACAAAGACTACGTTAATTAAAATTGTTTATGATTTTCTTAAATAGTGGTCTCCAACTACTTGAACCAAATTTTACCCCTTTATTCCATTTCAGCAGTACCGGGGATTGTTAAACCACATGAGATGATTGCGCATAATTAATTTCACGCCACTCACTTTTCATGTTTTCTTTTTTATAGTAGTTGTCATTTATAGATAACGTTTTTGGGTGCAGACAATCGAATATCCCAGAACATTCTTTGCAATATTCAGTCGCTCTAAAAGCATGCCAATTGCCATTCATGCTATTAGTTTGGTGTTCTATGCTTCTTTGTAAAATTCTCTTTTTTTGTTTCCCCAATAAAATATAACGGAAATAAATTTTACATAAAGTTTTTTAAATTACGCTTTTGAAGGGTAAAAAGGTAAATAACCCTACCCTTTTAACCTTTCCCCTTATTCAAAACTTTTTTTAAAAAAGACAAAAGCATAATTTAAAAAAATTTATGTAAACTTTATTTCCGTTGTATTATATTAATTTATTCTTAAACATCCAAATCTTCATAGTTCTGATATCTGCAACAAACCATTCTGAAATCTCATCACTTATATCTAAATTAAAACCTAAAATCAATAGGTCCTAACAGCACAAAAATTCTTATTGATTTTAATTCTGAATTTTCTCATATTTCTTCTAACCTACTTAATATCTCCTCCTTAAGTGGGATTTTTCCTGACATTTTGAAATATCTAGTGTCATTCCAGTAAATAAAAACAGCTCAAAACTCTCATGTACTAACTATAGGCCAATTTCAATTCTATCTAGCAATAACAAACTCCTTAAAAAACTAATGTATTTTAGATTATACTCATTTTTGAGTTACTCTAACAATTTAAATGATTTTCAATTTTGATTTTGATCAGAACACCATGGTCTACTATATTACACGGCCGTGTATGTTACATTTTAGAGGCCGATTCTAAAAGGCTTATTTACGCAACAAAATAATGACAGTGCAATATAAAAAAATCATTTTTTTTTTTAAATGCAACATACTTTGTTGTTCCGCACACGAGGGATAGGTTTTTCAATATTCGTTTTTGTAACTTATATTAAACATCAGAAACAAGGGATATGTCAAAAAGTTATTTATTATGAAAATATCTTATAAATTCATAGGCTTATAATTCAAAAAATTGTAAAAAAAATAATTTATTAATAACTTTAAAAAGGCTTAGATTTAACAAAGATTTTGCAATTTTTTTTATAAAATAGTTCTTTAATTGAATCTAAACTTTAAATGCTAATGCAGGTTCATGCTGCCAAGTTCAAAAGAATTTTTCTTCTTTCTTTTTCTTGACATTATAAACGCTTTTTCTTAACACTGTATTTACTTAAAATATATTTCAAGTCTGAATGTTATAATCTTGTTAATTTAATGACATCATTTTTTTATAATTGTATAATTTATAATTTAATGACATCATTTACAAAACTTTAAATTTGTTTATAAAAACTAGTTTTATTTAAAAGCATAGCATTACAAAACTTTTAAGAAAAAAGGTATGGCTCAAATGATCTAAATAATAATTTCATTTGGAAGAAGAATTCAAGTATTGTTTCGTCAACTAAAAATAAACTCCAAACTATGTGCTCTTGGCTGTAACAAATTTTATATAATCAGTATTAATTTTACAACCTAGGGCTAAGAACCAGGGTTTTTGAGATTGTAAACCATTTATGGTAAAAACCAGGGTTTTTGAGATTGTAATCCATTTATGCTAAGAGCCAGGATTTTTGAGGTTGTAAACCACTTATGCTAAGAACCAGGGTTTTTAAGATTGTAAACCATTTAATAATTTAGTTAAAACAAGTAGTTGCAAGCACAAAATTTTTTTATTTGATATAAGTTTTATTTCACAACTTACATTATGATTTATAACACATGTTGCTTTTGATACTTTGATTTTGTTGGTTTGTTTTTTATCAAGATCTCAGATGTATGTTTATGAGCAAAATTCAAATCTATACTTTCTTGAAAGCAGGGGTGGGAAGCCGGAAAATGTATTTCTCCGGCCCTGGCTTCAAATTTTTATAAAATTGTGGCTCCTGCTCTGACACCAGGATTTTTTTTTAAATTGTCACGTGCACATGTCAGAGCACGTGCCCTGACATGTGCACGTGACATGTGCACGTAGTGCCCTTACATGTGCACCTGACATGTGCACGTGTCCCCCACTTTTTTTATAAAGGACTTTTTTTTTTTGTAGAAAAACTTCTAAATATGGAGGACTTTTTTTAGAAATAGGCGGTTGTGCCCCTCCACTTCGAAACCCTTGTCGGCGGCCATGGCCCAGATGTCCTGATTTTATCAAGATTGTACCAGTTTTGAGCAGTTTTTCCTGATTTTAAAAATGTATTAATTTTATCCTAAAATTCGAATTTCAGTGCCGGTTTGTCCTGAAATCAACATCATTAGTATGCTTTACTTTATTTTCTTTTTAATCTCATTATTTTCTTTTATTACATATCATTCGTTCTCTTTTTTTTTCCAGACTGTCCTCGTTTAAAATAAAAGATGATTTAAAAATTCTCAAATTTTTCGTAAAAATAACTATAGTGTCTTCTTCAATATTTAAATTTAATTATTAGCAAGTTTTACTGTGTCACATAATTTAGTGATACAATTTAACCTTACAATGGTTAAGTTTTACAGCTATTTTAATATTTTGTAACTTTTGAACCCGAGAGTTTAAATGCGCTAGCGTGTTTTCTTTTTTAAAAGCAAAAAATTTTCCTCATTTATAAGCCATAACCTGCAACGTTTTAGCTTCAAATTTAGTAAAGGAACTACTCAATGAATTAGCAGATATTTTTCTATTGCTTCCGATGTTCTAAATACTATTATAATCAGATTATAATCAGATATTTTTCAGTGTATAATTCGACTGAAAAACTTTTAGGTTTTGTTAAATTACCGGGTTGGTCATTATACTCAAACACTTATAAAGTTGTCTAGAAAAGTATATTCTTGATCCGACAAGTATTTGTCGTCTTTAGTGCTAAAAAATTTTGTCACCCACAACGACCCTTGATTACACACTGGCTTCCATAATTCATTGAAATTGTTTTTCTTCAGTTTATCAACCTGTGTCTCAAAAGAACCAGAATTTCATAAAGATTTCAGAAATAATAATGTTTTCTAATAAAAATGAATTGCTTAAATTTTCAATTTTTAGTTAAAAAACAACAATTATTAACTAAAAATTTAAAAGGTCGTTTTTAATGACATATTGTTTGCAATTTTTTTTTTAATGTTTTAGTAGAAAAGATTGTAAATTTTGAAATCACTATAAAGTTATGGTTCTTTTGAGACCCAGGTTGATACACTTTTGAAGAAAAAAAAATTCACTGATATATGGGAGCTATCAGGAGACTGACTCTGGAAAAAAAAAGAGGTCTGTTGTTACAAATAATGATAGGAGTTGTTACTACTTTTAAAAAAGTTATTATTTTAAAAAAAGTTACTACTTAAAAAAAAAAACGCAAAAAAGACTTCAGCTAAACTTTTTTGGTAATATTACAAATAATAATAATTTGGTTTCTAAAATACGCGATTTAGATGATCCGACACTGGCCAATCACCTTAAGAGAATTTGTTGAAAGGTTGTTTTGCTATGATAAATATCATTGTTCAACCGATTGGTTGATGTTAAAAACTATTATGATGATGTTAAAAAGTCGGCTGAACATTTATTACCAGATATTACCATAAATAATTCTTTGTTTTAAACAAACGAATATTTTAAAATAAACTTGAACCTTTTTCTGATAAATTTAAAAACTTTCCAACAGATAAAAAATTGCCAACTCCATTTTTTTTTTTTTTTTCTGTAGTTATTTAAGTGCTCCCAAAATTCCTTACGGTTTTATCACAGAGCACCGCTGGAAAGCATTTAACCGGAACGCCTCCTTACATATCAATGAGATCTGTTGGGCTAGAGCCGGCGTTGCACCTCGGACCTCTGAGTTCTGACCCAGAACTCTAACCACTGCGCCATGGTAGCTCATTTCAAAGCAAAGGATAGATCAAAATTAATAAACAATTTATTGTTTTGAAAAATCTAGTTAACGAATCATCAATCAAGTACGGTGGTCGAACGAATATTTTCTTTGTGCAAAAGTGGACAATCAAAACCATTTAAATATTGAAACTATAAAATTCCTGGAAATGAAATTGTTCTTTATCATGTGGTGAAATTAATTTTTATTCGTATTTCTTGTGTATAATTGTTTACAGTTAGAATAATGAAACACCTTTATTGACAGAATTTCGAGTATATTAATATGCTGAAATTTATTTCCGTCTAGTAGATATTCCTTTAAGCATAAAAACTAAAGCTTGGCCATAATGTAACAACACCATAATAATGTAATGTAACAACACCATAGTAACAACACCATAGTAACAACTCCATAGTAACAACTCCATAGTATGAACTTGTGATGTATCATAATCAACACTTTTAGTTATTCACATTTTATCAAGAATTAAAGTGCAATCCTTATTGACCTTTCATGACGTTTTCATTAACTTTTATAAATCTTTAACAAAAAACCTCTTCTTCACTCACAATTTGTTTTACACTGTGAAATTTGAACATCCAATCAACAACGATCAACGCGTATGTCCGTTCTCTAATCATTGTAAATGCGGGAATGATTTCTGTGTTATAAGGTTTAGAAAAAGTCATGACAACAATTCCAAGAAAATGTAGACTTCTCAACTCTAGTAGTATCATTTAAAGCCATCATCAATCTAAAATTGTTTCATAAAATAAGTAACCCAAACGGCAGTTTGGGTTACTTATTTTATTTATTTTATTTTAGTTAACGCAACGCATTTGATATAAATGTGATTGTTATTTAATTTGATATAAATATTATCGTTTGTTATTAATGATTAGTCGTATTATAAGATTGCATTTATTTGGAAGCTCATCCTTACGTTTGTTAACTATTAATATTAAGAGTAAGATTTAAGCATGATTACTATAAGTAAATGATTACTATAAGCATGATTACTATAAGTAAATGATTACTATAAGCATGATTACTATAAGCATGATTACTATAAGTAAATGATTACTATAAGCATGATTACTATAAGCATGATTACTATAAGTAAATGATTACTATAAGCATGATTACTATAAGTAAATGATTACTATAAGCATGATTACTATAAGTAAATGATTACTATAAGCATGATTACTATAAGTAAATGATTACTATAAGCATGATTACTATAAGTAAATGATTACTATAAGCATGATTACTATAAGCATGATAACTATAAGTAAATGATTACTATAAGCATGATTACTATAAGTAAATGATTACTATAAGCATGATTACTATAAGTAAATGATTACTATAAGCATGATTACTATAAGTAAATGATTACTATAAGCATGATTACTATAAGTAAATGATTACTATAAGCATGATTACTATAAGTAAATGATTACTATAAGCATGATTACTATAAGTAAATGATTACTATAAGCATGATTACTATAAGCATGATTACTATAAGTAAATGATTACTATAAGCATGATTACTATAAGTAAATGATTACTATAAGCATGATCACTATAAGTAAATGATTACTATAAGCATGATTACTATAAGTAAATGATTACTATAAGCATGATTACTATAAGTAAATGATTACTATAAGCATGATTACTATAAGCATGATTACTATAAGTAAATGATTACTATAAGCATGATTACTATAAGTAAATGATTACTATAAGCATGATTACTATAAGTAAATGATTACTATAAGCATGATTACTATAAGTAAATAGTATCCATCCTATATCAATATTGAGTAAAGATGTATTTAAACTTTGGTTTTGTAATGTTTCTTGTAAAAAAAACATTGTTGAAAAATACTAATAAAACTACATAAGTTTGTTAATAAATAAAATTATTAGAATATTGAATATTCTTTACTGTATATTAGGGTGAAACGAAAGAAATTTTTTTCTTTTTAATTTCTAATAATGCGGAAAAGTTGCCTTTTAAAATAAAAAAGATAAATTAAAAATTTAATAGTGATCGGAGTATGTGTATTGGGAAAGGAGTTTAATAGTGAGGGAAGAGGAAAATAGAGGTAGATTTCATGTCAAGACAAGAATCAGTTACAGAATACAGTTTACTGAATTCAGAGTCAATTTAAGTGACATAGAATTGTTTAAATTTATGTAGCGCTGTTATTACAATTGCGTAAGAAAATGTCCCTTTCAAAATAATTTAAGACTAAACAAATGGTGGATTTTCTTATAAGACAAACCTCAAACCTGATACATCTTAAAAGAAGCTAACTGTAAGTGAAATATCTGAAATTTTAGCTCAAAAAGTTGAAGATATATGGTTAAAAACTTCTATTCCTATAGTTTCTAATACCCGAATATTACAAATAATAAAAGCGTATCATGACAAGTATAGAAGTTTATTAATATCTATGAGCAGAAAAGGATTGGAAAAACACACCTGCAACCTTGTTACATTTAAAAAACATGCTAAATCCATATTTGATATTGCTGAATGTAAATGTTTAGATCAACAATGTAGTTGTACAAAAGAAATCAAGTGCCAAATTTCTAGAGCAGAGGGTATTTCTAGAGCAGGGTTTTTTTTTAAATAAACAACGATCGTTCAAAAAAATAGTTATGAGTAACGTTGATAGAGGGCCTGACTACCAAAAAAAAAAAAAGATGGTATTTTAATGGAAGAAAAGAAAAGACAATTATTCAAGAAAAAGAAAGGAACTAAGTTTTACAAAATGATAACTAAAGAATTTCGCTAATAGAAGAAACAAACTCAAAGTTTTTATGTACGTAACACCATTATCTGCTACTAGTAAACACATTGCAAAGAGTATAATTAAGTTTTTACAAGATCACAAACGTGATGAACAACTTGTCCTTTTTACCGCGATTGGATGTGATGGAACCGTTGTAAATACTGGAGTCAATAACGGTGTGATTTCGTTGTTGGAAAACAAAATAGGAAGATCAATGCAATTGTTAGTTTTTTTTTTGTTAGTTTGCATGATGACGAACTGCCTTTACGCCACCTTTTTTATTCTTTAGATGGTAAAACTCTGGATCTTAATGACTTTAAGGGGGAATTAGGTAAGAAATTGAAAAACTGTCATAAGTGGCCTGTAGTTCCCTTTTTACCAATTGAAAACAATCTTCCTTATTAGAAAGTGTAAACGATCTAAGTACAGATCAGAAGTACTTAATGAAATTGTGTATTGCTGTATCTAGTGGAAACTGCTGCTTAGATTTATCATTGAAAACCCCAGGAAAACTATCTAACTTTAGATGGCTTATATTAGCAAATTAAATACTTTGGTTGTATGTGGCAATTGAAAATCCAACTAACAATCTTTAAATTCTGGCTGATTTTTTTTGGTGTTCTAAGAAGTCTATACGGTCTTATCACAGGGCACCGCGGATGAGCATTTAATTGGAAGTTCACGCCTCCTTCCTTACCGGTGTCGCTAAAACTGCCTAGAGGTGGGGTTTGAACCACGGATTTTTATTTTTTCTTTATTTTATTGTTTTTTAGATTTATTTCACCGTTTAAAAACAGCTACAATAACCAGATAATATAGTTACAATAATATGTATATATGTATAATTACAATAACCATAAGAGAATATATATTTACATTTACATTTGGCACCAACATCGGCAGGACCTTTAGAAGATCATGAGGATCTTATAATGAAGCCCTTAAAGAATATAATATATTTACACTTTTTCAATATAATTTTAATTAAAAATAAACTGTTCGTAATGAAATAATAATACATCTATTAATAAAAAACTTAGTAATTGTTAGTCTAAAGCAAAACAATATACAAAAATAGTTAAAAATATATGAGAATATTTTCTAATTAAAGGATAACCTTTTTAAGTTTCTGTTTAAATGAAGCACAATTCTTTTTAATAGGAAAATAAAAATTTGGTAAAACTATTTTGTTCCAGAGATGAGGTCCTCGATAAGAAACAAAAAACTGGTCTTTTTTTTGCTGGTAAAAGGGGGCAATAAGATTGTTATCAGTGTGAAGACTATATTTGTTTCTCGGTTTCAAATTATAAACATTTTTAAATACAGTTGGTGATAAATTTTTTCTTATTACACAAACATAAAGCACAAAACATTAACAACATTTAGTTCAATTGAAAAAAATTATTGATTAAAAAGTAACATTATCGATTAAAATTTCAAAAAGTTTCTGAGGCAAGTGCGCTACCACTTTGCCACGACTGGTGTATATGTGTTACCAAAGTATAATATATTGTGCTAATAACATGTGCTAACAAAATATAATATATTGTAAAAAAATGCGAGAAATACAAAAATATGCCCTAAAAACTGTTTTTGATGAAAAACGTTTGTTTTTTAAATATATTAAACATATAAATGTTTAGTATATAAATGTATTATTGATTACATTATTTCACAGGATGTGTGTATTTGTACAAAATTTCTAAAAAGTATAGACAACTAGTTTTGAATTTTTATCCAATTTTTAAAAATTTCAATTTTTCAGGCTCTATTCGACTCCTAAAAACGTTGTAGTAGATATTCGGCACCGCAAAACGTTATAGTAGATGAAATGAAATTTAAAAAACTCTTTCATGACTATAAAAGACAACTTTTGGCCGCTATTAAAAATTCCAAGTAAAAAAACATTTTATTTTGCCCATTTTTGTTCCACCTAACTGTGTCTTTATAATCTATCATTAAAAATGAAGTTTTTTCTGTATTTAAGGTATAAAATCTAAAAACAGCGTTGAACCTCGGACCTCTGGGTTCTGAGCCAGATCTCTACCATTGTGCCATGGCTGCTTTGCATGTAATGTTGATAGATTAGAAATCTATTTTTAATTATTGTCTTCATGATTTCATATGAATAGGTTTCTTTAATGTTATTCATGTTATTTAATTTTTAATTTAGTTCGTTAAATGACATTTTAAGCATATATCATAATTACCGTAATTTATTTATAAAAATTTGTATATGCATTAACACTTATGAATATTAATAAGTAAATAGCACTTAGTTTCATAGTTAATTGAATATTTTTGGTTCATAAAACATAATTAAATACATCTATAATGACGTGTTTCATAAATTTTTCTCTAAATGTGATTAATACTGTTGCGAAAGAATACATTTCGACATTTTTTTATCATTGTTTCAAAAAGTAAATTTTCATATTATTAATATTTTGTGGTTCTTAAAATAACATTTAATTACAAACATTTTAGTACATAAAGATGTTTATGTACTTAAAGGAGTATGTCCTACTTTGACATCTTTTTGGCCCATATCCACGCCAGGCCGATCATTTTTAGGTTTTTACACCAACGAATCGTTAGAGCCTTAAGGATTATCTATCAAAAATATAAGCCCGATCAGCTTAGCGTCATAGTTATCTGCTAACTTATATATGCATATATATATAATATATATATATATATATATATATATATATATATATATATATATATATATATATATATATATATATATATATATATATATTAAAAATTTTTTTTTTGGAGTTTAAAATTATTTTTAAGTTGTAAAGTGTAGTTTTAATTGTTTTATTTTTTATTTTATTTTATATTTATATTTTTAATATTGTTTTCTAACATTCTTGAGCATAAATATGTGTTTTAAGAAAGTAAGAAAAAAAAAAGGGTCAAAATTGTATGTAAGTTGGACATACTCCTTTCATAATGGACTTCGAAGCGTCGTTTAGCATAAGCGCTCGTTTCGCAAAAGCTACATCCGAAAGCGCTATTTCGTATGTAGCAAAAAACCTTTATTTGTAAATTCAACTTGAGAAACTTTATATTTCGGAATGAGTATTTACAAAACGAACATCGGCGATTCTAAAGGTTTATTTTGGTAAGAAAAAAAGTTTATTATTTCACGTTATCAATATCATTTCAAAAAAAAAAAATTCCGGAATTTTACAAAACCTTCCGGTTAACAGCTCTAAAAAAAAAAGATAAACAAAATAAAATTCTACCAAATAAAATTTAAAATGAAAATATAAACAATTAAATAAAATCTAATATACATCTAAATCATTTAAATTTATTTTGCTTTTATAAAAAATATTTTAAAAAACTCAGGGTTTTTATTACTAAGCATTAAATTTGTGAAGTTTTTGTGTTTTTATCCAGAAGTTTTTGGATTTAAAACATGTTTTCGGTCCAGTTTTTGGATTTAAAACAGATTTTTGGTCCAGTTTTTTTGATATAATACAGGTGTTTGAAGCTTACAAAGCTAAAACAAGCATCCTAAAAAAATTTTATCAAGATCATAAGTTATGTTTGCTAGGTAAAAACAATAACTTTTTCATAATCAAAATAGATAGCCTTTTTTTTTATTTTGCCGTTTGTTAAAAATTAAAAAAAAAATTACTATAATAGAAAATTCTGGCCGTAACAAGAAGAAGACAATTATGTCTATTCATCGAGCCCCTTTATATTATTATTTTCAAACGTTTTAGTTAGGGTCACTGCGTACTACGTGTGCACAGGCGTGTTAGAAGCAATTTTTTGCGTTTAACTTGTTCTTTAGGTTAGAACTAATAAGAAAAAAATT
Source organism: Hydra vulgaris (assembly GCF_022113875.1). Taxonomy (NCBI): domain Eukaryota; kingdom Metazoa; phylum Cnidaria; class Hydrozoa; order Anthoathecata; family Hydridae; genus Hydra; species Hydra vulgaris. The sequence continues at coordinate 48,476,057 of NC_061164.1, read as the reverse complement.
TTACATGTGTAGCCGGGACCCATGAAGTTAAACTTACTTTAGTCAATAAAAAAAAATAATCGTAAATTTAAAAAATGTATATTTTATACGAAAGAGCTTGACAAGCGGAACAAATAATATGTATAAACCATAATATGAAAACGTTTCCTTTCAAAGTTATAACACCATCCAGAATATACAAATTACAGACCAAGAATTGAAAGAAAAAAAAAAAAAAAAAAGATTTTTCATTCTAATTCATTTATATATCCAGATGAAGTTTACTTATAGAATTTTTATTAATGTAAATTTATATTCAAAGCAATTATCTATTGAATATGTGCACGAAGGATTGTTTTAATTGAATTTGAAGTTGTTTAATTCGTTTGATTTTTCTTATCGGCAAATGTAACTTCAAATGTTTTTTATAAAAAAAGCTTAAATTGTATATCATTTTTTTTAAAGGCTCGGACTGTATTGGCATGGGTGGCATCACTTCTATATATTTGTCAAAAAAGAAAAGCTATGTCTTTTCCCTTTGAAGAGTTCTACTTTAAAGAGTAACCTGATTCGGCAATGTCTCAGTATTGCCAAACATTGATAATTCAGACAGAATCTTGTCATCTGCAACCATGAATAACCTTGACCATGTTAATTAAGATTTTCCATAGAAGCGCTTAATACATGGAAACCGAGTAAGGCTTTTGAACGTTTGGAACCAAGTGCTTAAACAATTCTTGATACTGATGTCGCGTTCTTCTGATCTATTTCCAGTTTATTGGTATGTTGCAACAGATAAAATTCAGGTAAAATATTAGCAACAAAAGTACATCTGTATCTGGGGAGAAAATATAGAATTCTGAAAACAAATTCATTTTACAATATAAATGGCATGGAGCACAAGAAGAGTGTCCGCCTCTTCATGATCATGGCTTAGCAACTTAGTATCAATACTAGAGATATTTTCAACTGTTTTTAATTCATATGTACTTGAAAAATATATTCTTTGATCTTATAGTGCATCATAACTATCATAACCTCCTTTAGTGGAAATCTTGTTTTTTATATTGTTTCCAGATGTTCGCTTCAAACTTATTCTAGTTTTAAGAGACTGGCTGATATAGTAATCAAATACAATTCTAATTTCTTTGTAATAATTTTCAATTTTCAATAGTGAAACAACAAAATATTTGACGAAGCCCTAAAGCAAAATTAGAACGAACAATTTTACTTTTGATGTTTAAATCTTAAATAATTCTTTTGTGTTTAAATGTTTTCGTAAGTATTTTGTCTTTTTTTAATATTGGTTTTTTCAGAATAAAAAAATTATTTGCCTTAAATATTTTTATTTCAACACCTATGTGAACTCTGTTTACCAACTCCATTCCATCAATAGTGATTACTCTCTAGGTATTGTTTGTCATATTGTGGTTAGGTACTACTGAATGCTTTTCTTTTAATGATAATTCTATCTCATGTAGTATTTTGATTTTTTCTGTGGAAGGCAGGGGCTTAAAATTCTCCATACCAGTTTTTTTATCTTTTGTATCATTTATATAATTCCAAAGTATCAAGATGATGATGCATAATAATCTTGCTTCATTAAAAAACAAAAAATTATTCGCCTTTTGAGAAAAGTAGAGTAAAACATTATTCGTAATGAAAAAACATGCCAATGAAATGGGAATGTTTTTTCATTACAAATAATGTTTTCAAAAAACATGCCAATTTTTTTCATTACGAATAATGTTTTCTAAAAACATGCCTACTTCAATTCCCTTAGAACGAACTATCATTCATTGTATATAATAGATAATTGCTTTTAATCGAAATTCATATAAATAACAACTCTTTGAACAAAATGAATCATTATAGCAAACATGGAATAAAATAACAACTTTTTCGGTATCTTATGCGAATTTCTGGGTCTGTATTTTATACAGTCTTAAACGCGTATGGCATATGGTTTTTAAATATTTTTTGTTCATCTTGACAAGTTCTTTCGTATAACATTTTTTGAATTAACAATTTTTTTTTTGGATGACAGAAATAGTGTCGAAAAATGAACTTCAGAGTAGTGTCAAATATATTAAAATGACCTAATGTAAAAAAAAAAGGAATAGTGTCGCAAATGAATATAATAAATAGTGTCGTAAACAAAAGAAAGGTAGTGTCGCAAATAGTAAAAACGGAATAGTGTTGCATATAGTTAATTTCAGCAATTGCTTACTCGTTTTGCTTATCCTTATAGCAAATGGCTTTTACAGAAAAAAGACAAAAACAAAGAATAATGAAAGAAAAGAATGCTATTAAATTCCAAACCCTCAGTCAATGTAGCGGTGCTTCTTTGTGTCATCAGGCTATAAGATATTTGGTGTATGTACTTAATTTCCCGGAAGCAGGCCTTTTCAATATGACATCAGACATGTTATCTAAACGCACATACTTATTATTATTATTATTTTTATTTTTGTTACTATTCATAAAACTCCTTTAGAACATTATTCTTTTTTTCTATTTTAGACACTATTCATTAACTTCATTTGCGACACTATTCATTTATTTTGTTTGTTGCACTATTCATTAAATTCATTTGTAATTCTATTCCTTTTTTTGTTTTTGACAATCAAATTTGCGACAATAAAAATTTGCGTCAATCAAATTTTTGCGACACTATTGCGCCACTCCATTTTTTTGTGTTAACTGTAATACGTTTGACGTCATGGGTCCCGGCCCTAAATGTAAAAATATTTTGGCACCCATTTTTTCTTCTTATTTTTAACCTAAAGAAAGAGTTAAAAGCAAAAAGTTGCTTCTAATACGCATGCGCACACTAAATCTTAACATAACAGCCCTCCTTTCAAAAAAACATAACTAATAAGTGCTAAATTAAACAGTATAGGTACATACAAAACTTCGGCAAGAAAATATTTTTTTGCTAACAATTTTCCAGCGGAATAGTTTAAAAAAAAAGAAAAAAGAGAGGTAATAATGTAAGTTATCAATCACAAAAAGTAGAGTTATTTTTTTTTAAATAATGCAAAATTAATAAGTATTTAAGGGTGATTAATAAATATATACAAAAACATAAAACAAAAAATGATAACAGAACATAAAAAGAGAAACCACTTTAAAATTTCGTGCTTCTTGATGAAATGTGGTGTGAAGAGATCACATATAATATCTCAAAAATACAATTTGCTTAAAGCTTTTTAATTTCTTGTTCATTTATTGCCATCTTAATTGTGCAAACATTGCTTGGTGCAGTACAAATACAAAAAAACAAAAAAAAGTTGAATAAAAAAACTATTATTAAACAAAAGCATGCAATCAGAACCTTGTTTAATGTCGATCGTTATACACACTCCCAAGCATTATTTGTTAATTCAAATATAATGAATGTTTATCATTTAAATGTCTACCAAATTCTTATATTTATGTTCAAAATTAATAAAAAATATAACTCCTAAAGTATTTTACCCATTATTCAAAATAAATCAGAATAGATATCTAACCAGATTGTTATGTAACAGTTATATTCAAACCAAAAGTTATTTTGCGGCAACTGAATTTTTAATTTATACTAGAGGGCCAAAATTATGGAAAAAATTATTAACTAATGAACTTAAAACAATTTCTACGCTTAATGAGTTTAAGAACAAATCGAAGAAAAAACTACTGATGAACGACGTAACGCCCAGCTTTTGCTGAAGTTTTAATGATTGCTACTGTTAAACCTACGCAACAATTAGAGGTTTGTCATTATCGGCTTGACGATCTTAGAAAAGAATTTTCCACTTTTTATTGCTTCATTTCTTTTTTTTTCCTTTTTTTTTTTTTCTAACTATATATAAAAAATTTTGATTTATAAGAGCTGTTCACATATTTCAAGGTAGAAGGCTTGTGTAGAAGGAAAGCTTCAAGATTATGCGTTTTGCTTATGTGCTTTTTAGTAATATATTTACTTACTTTTTTTTATTTTTTATTTTTTATTTTTCTTAACCATTACAAAAACAAAAAGTTGAAGTTGAAGACTTTAGAACCGATCATTTTTATTTTATTAAGTCTTTAGAAAAACGTTTTATATTATACAGCGTTACTTTTTAAATTTTTGTTGTTTTATATTTACGGTAAAAACTAAGGGCTTTGGTGATAAGACCAATTATGTCTTCTTCTTGCCCTTGCTATTTGTATTTATATTATAGTTTACGACTTTAATAAATTATATGGCACAAAAAAAAAAATTAAATACTGATAAATTTTATTAAAGTAAGACTGAAATAAAAATTGAAATGTTACTGGAGATTTTCCCACATTTTCTATAAACAATATTAATGAATATTAATCTTATAAACATTTAAAGCTTTATTAGTATATAACAATATATTATTTTTAAATTATTAGTATATAACAATAAAGGTTATTATTGCATAACTTTTTCTTTTTTCAGATTTTTTAATCTGCTCGCCCCAACCACCAAACAAGCCATGGTAACTTAATGACCAGAGTCAATAATAAAAAAGACTGAGTAATGTCTGATCTTAATGACTAAATTTTATTTAGAATTGAGAAAAGATCTGTAAATTTATTAAGCGTGCCAAATTTTAAATTTGAAACTTGAAAAAAAAAAAAATTAAATAGTTTAAGAACTAATGTTTATTTATAAATTTATATCATTAACGTTTTAAAGGAGCCACCTTAGTATCTATTTTTGCATTAAATTTAAATGTAAATATAATATAACAGAAATATATATATATATATATATATATATATATATATATATATATATATATATATATATATATATATATATATATATATATATATATATACATATATATATATATATATATATATATATATATATATATATATATATATATATATATATATGCATATATGTATATATATATATATATATATATATATATATGCATATATATATATATATATATATATATATATATATATATATATATATATATATATATATATATATATATATATATATATATATATATATATATATATATATATATATAATATCCGTATATATAATATAATAGAAAATAAAAGTAAAAAAAAAAAAACACAGTTAACTACTGTTTGTTAATTTCAAAACATAAGTGTTGAATATTGACAATAAAAATTAAGTTTAAGTTGCACGTTTAATGATTGCTATATTGTCCCGTCATTAAAAAGGTGCATGTTTAATTAGTGGCGGGTTTGAGGAGGAGGGGGCATGGGGGTAGTAGCACCCCTTCCCCCGTTGCGACATTTTTTAAGAAATAATGTTTTGTAAATTGACTATTATACTGAATTGGACTATTATACTGACGAATAAAGTTGACTATTACTCGTAATTATATGTATATGAACTGATTATAACACTAAAGTACAAAAAATTAAAAAAGAAAGTTATTTATAAATGAAAATATGCAGACACTTTTTTTTTAGACCTTTTAAGCCCCCTCCTTGGTGAGTGACAAAACTTGCCCCTGTGTTTAATTTTAAAAACTGTCATTAGTTTTGAATATGGGATAATAAGTTTAACTAATGGAAACAGCTTCCAAAATTTATTGTCAGTTTTTTGTTGTCACAAACAAATGAACAATTCCTTTGTTTTACTTTTGAAGCATAACCAAGACATTGAAAAATGACTAAATAAGATATATCTTATTACGTTTCTTTGGATTCAACCACAAAACTAATTTAAAACTTGCAAAAACTTGAAATTTCAAGAAACTCATAATTTATAACTATTTTCAGTTATAAATGGTATCACTCATAAAAAAGAAAAACGTATACTTACTTTACGCTAAATCATCCAAGAAAACAGTAGAACTGAAAAACAAAAAGTTTCTTCTTACAATGCTTTACTAAAACTATAATAAATAAAAATCTACATTATTTATACCTAAAATACTAGAAATTTATCCTTTTATAATTTATTTATTGTTTCATTTACATCTAAATAAATATATACATATATATAAACTTTTATATATGTGTCAGGGTATGTATTATTCATAATTTATAAAATTGAATAAAAAAAAATCAATACAAACCACAATGTAGAATGTGCATTATAGTTTGTATCGATAAACCTTTATGCAAAACTGATATAATTTTGAATGTTTACTGTTTATTGATAGTTTATTCAATTTTTATATTTTTTGTTTTTATTTTAATAAGATGCATAACATGTTTTTATAAAACTTTTTTAGTAAAATAAAAAAAAGTTACTAAATATAGAGTTGTTGTTGAATATTGATGTTTTTTTTTATTTTTATAATTTCAATTTGCAACTTTTAAATCACTTTAATAACTAATAAAAAAAAAACCTGCTCTCTCTTGAAAACTGCTGCCGTGTGGGCGTCGCGCAGTGGTTAAAGCGTTTGCTTTAAAAGCAGGAAATCCAGGTTTCAAACGAGCTCGGGACATATTTTTGCGTCACGGTAAGGAAAGATGCGTGAACTTCCTGGTTAAATGCGTTTCCGCGGTGCTCTGTGACAAGACCGTTAGGTCTTCTTGGGGCACCCAAAAAACAAAACAAAAAAACTCTTCTTAACTTCGAGCTAATTCCTAGAATTCACTTGAAAAACATAACTTTTTTATAAGACGCTGATAAATTTTAAGCTTTACTGAAGAAAGTTTACATAATAAAAAATAGAATTCTGAAACTCAACATTTATCTACGGTATCTAAAAATAGTATATAGTGGGTTCTATCAGCCTAAGTTTAGAAAGTTTTTAAATCAGCAAGTTACACATTAGGGACTATAAATTAAAATACGAGGAGAAGGTGTTTAAAAGTTTTTGAAATTTAATTATCCAACTCGTTTCAAAATTTGTTTGACCTCGCTACTTCTCACACTTGTCAACAATTACTTATTGAAAAGAGGACCTCCTCCCCTCCTTTTTTTTAGTAACTAAATTAATTTAAAATATTAATTATGTTACATTTTTTGCATAAATTTAACGAATTAAAAAAAAAGAAAAAATTTTTTATTTCCTTTTTAAATTTATTTGAAAGGGGAGAGGGGGGAGGATAAGGGTTATTAAACATTGACGTATTTTTATAGGGGGAGAAGGTCTCTTGAAGTTTGGCGTTGTTGAAAAAAGAAGAGGGAAGTAACAATTTTAAAAAAATTCTTGACATTAATAATGGAAAAGCCACTCAATCTTTAAACTGACAAAAAAATTTACGTTAGATACTTGGCACAAAAAAAAATTTGGCAGCTGGTGGACAAAACCACAATTTGTTAGAAAATTAAAAACTATAGAAAAAATATATAGAATTAAATAAATTTGTACTCTTCTGATTTATGATTTAAAAAATTGCTTTGAGTTGAATATTTTCTTTAAAACCACAAAAACCAGTTCAATCAACAAGACTTCTCACGCGATGCAATTCAACCGATGCAATTGAAACGCGTCAATTTATACTACAAAGCTCCTCACGCAATGCAAACGGCTTTATAAATCTAAATGAATGTTACATATTAATATAATTATATATAAAAAGTTATTATCACAAAGTTGATATACTTTGTGATAATAACTTTTTATATATAGTTATATTAACATATAACATTCATTTAGATTATAACATTCATATAGAAGAAATTACGACTATTCCTTTGTCAAAATATCGACCATAACTTGAAAGTCATGTGGGCAATTCCATTTTTAACTTACGTTACAAGCAAAACAACTTTATTAAAAATTTGGCTACTTAAACTGTAAATTAAATTTTCAGCTGTTTTGTATGAAAGCTGTTAGTCGTAGATTAGTAAATCTGTTAGTAGTAGAATAAATATGCCAAATTATTTTGAGTTTGGCTGCAAGAGGACAAACTTATTAACAAAAATGATACTTAATTTACGTTAGGCAGAAAATAAGTCAATAAATTTTTTCAACTTTTAGGTTAGATTTTTGCGAATCAGTAACGTAGACAGTGATGGATTTAAAATTTTTTTTTTGGGGGGGGGAGGGGGGAAGGGGATGTCGAAACATTGTTGTATTTTGTATCACACTTGATCGTCACCCCCTTCCTACCCCTCCTGGATTAGTCACTAAACGCGTATTGTGTTGGAATATTCAAAAGATGTTAAGAGTTTTATACTAATTTTAAAAAGATATAAATGTTCAGCAGTGGTGACTGGCTAACAAAAATAAACTTGTTACCTTGATACTATATGTTTAACTTATGTTACATCACTTACGTAATCGAGCGATTAATATCGTAAATATTTTATACCTATAGTTAAGAGTTACGTATCAAAAGAAACGCAAAAGTATTGAACTTATTAATTAAAAGTAATTCGTCACTAACATTTCACAATCGCTTTCATCATTTTTTCATGTTATAAGAAATTTATATAATAATTTAAGATATTATCTTAAATTAATTAGAAAATAGTTTTTATTGTTTGTTTTATTGTGATTTAAGAAAAAATGATGATTTTTTTAAAATATCTCACAACTTGAAAAAATGATTTAGGCGATTGTGAAATGATCATAGTAATTTAACAAAAGCAATTTTAAATAACTGTTGGCACTCTTCCCCTATATATATAAATTTATATATATATATATATATATATATATATATATATATATATATATATATATATATATATATATATAATATATATATATATATATATATATATATATATATATATATATATATATATATATATATATATATACATGCCGTGGCATGGACCCAATGGAGCAACCGTTCCAGGCGCCTGAGCCATGAAAGCGCCTTTCAAATATTTCACGTTTGTTCATTTACGTCTAAGAATAATATTTTTCTGATATGTAAGCAACTCTTTATGTTTTTTCCTTTTTTTTTTTACTGTTAATAAAGTCTAGTGTAAAGAATAATGATATTTTCATAACAAAAAGGCGCCTATAAGAAATTTATCTTTTTATTATTGTTTGCGTAATTAGCGATAAAAGTTCAAACCTGAACGTTGAAATTTGGCGTAAAGTTCAAACGTTCGAACTTGAACATGCTAGCAGCAATCGAGCTAGTAGCCCTAGTTATAACAGTATACCTACAATTGTATTTGTAGTTTTTAACAAATTTAATTAAATCATAATAATTTAAAGCCATGTTTGGAAATAAAAAGAAAAAGTCTGGTTTAAAATTTTTTTAAATTATTTGAATTAATTTTTTAAAATTATTTGAATTACTGGCTACATTTGATCAAACGTCTGCAAATCATATACAAACTATTACACAAAGGCAAACCAAAGTACATTATTTGAGTAATGATATTCAGAATGAGCTCATACATTTAATTTCAAAAAATATTAAAGAGTATATTGTTCAACAAATTAAAATTAGTAAATACTATTCAATAATAGTAGATTGCACCCGAGATCAGAGTCATGTTGAACAAATGTCCATTATTATAAGATTTGTATTCCAAGACAAAAACAGGTTCGAATTTCGCGAGCATTTTTTAGGATTCATTCCCGTAGTGGATACTTCTGGTAAAGGCCTAACTGAAAAAATTCTGAAAGAATTAGAAGATAATCAAATTCCTAGGGGTATGATAATGGTGCGAACATGAAAGGAAAAAGGTTGGGTGTTCAAAGAAGAATATTACAATTAAATCCACGTTCAGTTTTTGTTCCTTGTGCATGTAATTCCCTCAATTTAGTTGTTAACGATGCAGCTTCTGCTTCAGGTAAAGTAGCTAGCTTTTTTCTTATTATTCAGCAAATTTATGTATTTTTTTTGTCATCTCCTAGTCGGTGGGACATTTTAAGGCAGCATGTGAAAATTACCTTAAAGTTTGTTTTACTAGAACAAACTTTAAGGGTTTAAAACTTTTAAACCCAGTTTTTAAAAACTTTTAAACTGGGTTTAAAACTTTTAAACTGGGTTTAAAACTTTTAAACTGGGTTTAAAACTTTTAAACTGGGTTTAAAACTTTTAAACCCAGTTTAAAACTTTTAAACCCAGTTTAAAACTTTTAAACCCAGTTTAAAACTTTTAAACTGGGTTTAAAACTTTTAAACCCAGTTTGTTCTACTAGATAAGAAAGTAGAATTTCTGCTATTATTTCTTTGAGATTTCAACTTGAATATATTTGATGATGCTTTAGTCAATATCCATTTTGGGGAACGCAGTTTCTCGAAATTAAAAATAATAAAAAACTATTTAAGATCGTCAATGAGTCAAGAGAGATTAGTAGGTCTAGCTATGATGTCGATTGAATGCGAAATATGTTATTCGTTAAATTATGACGATTTAATTAACGATTCTTCTGAATTAAAAACGAGGCGAGTAAATTTTAAATAAAAACGCTTTTTCAAATAAGATATTTTTTTTCGCTTTTTATCCTTAAATCGTTGTTAAAGCTATCAAAATCGATTGAAAATCGATTAAAGCTATCAAAATCGATCTCTTCTGACTTACTGCAAATAATTTATTATTATTCTCAATTATAATTAGTCCAAATATGGAATATAAAGGATTAAATAAATTATTGACTTATTTAATCCGCGATTATTATACACATATTAAACATATTTTGTTGATTTTGTAAAGGTATTCTAATATAAAAATTGAATATAAAAACGATGAATCAAGGCCTTTTATTAACGCGTGGATTAGCCCAATTTTTGAGAGAATGGCACACTGCACATAAAATATTTCAAGAATAGTTGTAGAACTCTCGAAGTTCTACAAATTTTATTAGAAATATTTTTCTGTAAAGTGCACTGTTATTCCAAAAATCAAGCAAATACAACCGCGTTAATTGAAGGCTACCTGTATTCTACTTTCAAACAATTTGAATATGTTGTATACACCTAAAATATTAATCTACCCATAAAAGGCGCCTTATAAGTATGCGTTGAAATAATGATATATATATATTAGTCGAAAGAGAATTTTATGATAAAAAAGTTATTAAATTTATGCGGAAGTACATTAAATTTTATTGATTTTTAAAAAAACCGCATTATTAATGACTAAAAAGATTTTTTTAATTAGTGGTGTTTTTGTTTTTGTTTTATTAAAAACATTTTTAAAATATGCGTAAGTGTTGCTATCTTATAGCCTGACTCGCAAGGGAGTGCTTCTACATCGACTGACAAATAGCCTGACTCGCAAGGGAGTGCTGCTACATCGACTGAGGGTTTGGTTTGGGCAGGCAGTCTCTCATTTATATAAAAAAAAATATTTCAGAAGTTTTTTAACATTTTCTGATCAGGCTTATTAACGCGCTCTTTAAAACAACAGTTTATAGGAAAAACTTTGTGTTACTATGCAAGATTATATATATATATATATATATATATATATATATATATATATATATATATATATATATACAAATATATATATATATATATATATATATATATATATATATATATATACATACATATATATATATATATATATATATATATATATATATATACAAATATATATATATATATATATATATATATATATATATATATATATATATATATATATATATATATATATATATATATACACGTCAAATATATATATGCATATATATAATTAAATACATAAATATTGAACCTAACCATAAATCATTGATCTATCACGCAAGGAAGTCATTATTATATAATGATGATCAAGTTTGGATTAAAAAATCAGGCGGTTTATTCGATGTTTCAATGGGAGCATTTGACGGTGCTGAAGTTTGTGAACTCGTAGGAATTTATCTATTGTCTCAAGTTGCACAGGTTTATAATAAAAACGATTTCGGACTATACCGCGATGACGGCTTAGCAGTTTTTAAAAATATGAGTGGCCCCCAAATGGAAAAAATTAAAAAACATCTTGTTGAAATATTTAAAAAAAACGAACTCAATATATCAATACAATGCAACATGAAAATTGTAAATTACCTCGACGTCACATTAAATCTAAATGACCATACTTTCCAACCATATTCTAAGCCCGGAAATTCTTTAAATTATATTCACACTGATTCAAACCACCCGCCAAATATTTTAAAACAGCTTCCGCATTCGGTTTTTTGTATAAGGTGAATTTAAATTAGGGTGGTATGAAAGTTTATGATTAAAACCGGACTTTAACAGTGCGTCATTGTATGCAGGAGTAGATCTTTGGAAAATTTCTTCCGTGAAGATCTTTGGAAAATTTCTTCCGTGAAGAAATTTTCTAAAGATCTACTCCTGCATACAATGACGCACTGTTAAAGTCCGGTTTTAATCATAAACTTTCATACCACCCTAATTTAAATTCACCTTATACAAAAAACCGTAAACGCAACATCATTTGGTTTAACCCACCTTTCAGCAAAAATGTAAGCACTAACATAGGAAAAAGCTTCTTAACTTTAGTCAACAAACACTTCCCATTAAATCACAAGTTCCACAAAATCTTCAACAGAAACACCATAAAAGTAAGTTATAGCTGTATGCCGAACATGAAATCTATCCTAAATGCACACAATCGACAAATTATGAACAACAAAAAAGATCCACCTAAAACCAATTGCAACTGCCTTAATAAAAGCACCTGCCCTCTATCAAACCAATGCTTAACAAAAAACATTGTATACCAAGCTAAAATAAGTTCAACTAATCCTACTACCACTCCTGTCAACAAACTATACATCGGTATAAGCGAAACACCATTCAAAATTAGATATGCCAACCATATAAAATCTTTTACCATTCTAAAATACAAAAATGACACTGAACTATCAAAAGAATTTTGGAAACTAAAAGATGCAAATTTAAATCCAGTTATTAAATGGAAAATAATTAAGCAGTGCAATGCTTACAACCCAACCATGAAGTCTTGCAAACTGTGTATAAATGAAAAATATCAAATTCTGTTTTCCAAAAATAAAAATCTAATTAACAAAAAAAGTGAAATGATATCCAAGTGCAGGCATCGAAACAAGTTTCTTCTCGCCCACTTCGACACGGCCGATTAAACAATTTTCTAATTAAAAATTTTGTTTTGACGTCAGAACTCATTCTATTGCTTTGTTATTGTTTTTTCTGTTAATTTTTGTATTTTGTATTTTTTAACGGTTTTTCTTGTTTTAAAAGAATAAAATATGGCTGATGATTGCCGAATGGCATGAAACTTCAAGTACCATCAAAAAGTTGTATTTTTTCAAATAATCAAACTCTATTATTATTATTATTGATCTATTTTGTAAACACTTTTTTTTTTTTTTTTTTTTATTTGCATTCACTCCCAACAAGGCTGCAAGCAACCACTATTAAGTTGGGAGTTACTAGGAAAAAAAAAGAACAGAGTTATAGAGCAAGGAAACGGTTGACAGAAGACTTAAAAAGTTGAAGGTTGTATGAGTCTGGAAAACATGAAGATGGGAGAGAGTTCCAAAGGATTGAAGTGCGGGGAAAAAAACTAGATGAATAAAAGTTTTTAGAGCATGCAGGGACAGATACAGAAAACGAATGAGACTTAGCTGAATGACGAGTAAAACGAGAATGAATTTTAGTTGATGGAACTAGAGATGATAACTCCTTTGAGCAGTGACCATGATAGTATCTGTAGAAAAGAGAAAGAGATGCAACTTTACGACGATGGGAAAGAGGTTCAAGCTTAGCATATAGTCCAGGTCCAACAACATTTACAATGCGTTTTTGGACCTTGTCAAGAAGAGAGAGTGAATCGTTAGAAGAACCAGCCCAAATATGACAACAGTATTCCATACAGGGACGAATAAGAGACTTGTAGAGGTAGAGAATGGAATTAGAAGTAAGGAAATGGCGAGCACGATAAAGAGAAGCAACCTTAGCAGAAGCTAATTTAGCAATCGATTGTATATATGGTTTCCATGAAAGGTCAGTAGTAAGCGATAATCCAAGAAGACGTAAAGAGGACGACTCAGTAAGAGGATTGCCATTCATTAATATAGGAATGTTGACCATATTACGGTAGTTGTTTGCTGTAAGCAATTGGGTTTTTTTAGAGTTGAAATTCACAAGCCACTGTGAACCCCAATCTATTACTGAAGTGAGATCAGATTCAAGATCAGCTGTTTGTTCTAGGCGATCGAAAAGAGAAGACTTTTTGTCAAGACAGGAGTATAAAGTTGAGTCATCAGCAAAAAGAGCTACTTTAGATGAAAGGTTGTCAGGAAGATCGTTTATGTAGATAAGAAACAAAACAGGGCCCAGGATGGAACCTTGGGGAACCCCAGAAGTTACTGGAAATAAAGAAGAGTGTTGGCCTTCAAGGATGACTTTAATAAACCGGTCAGAAAGAAATGATTTGATAATCTCAAAAACTTTCCCAGAAACACCATATGAAGCAAGCTTTGTCGAAAGCTTTAGATATGTCGAGAGCAATAGCCCTAGCCTCACCGCCTCCATCTAATGCACGATAAAATCTTTCAGTTACAGCAGTTAGCAAGTCGGCCGTAGAGCGAGAGGATCGAAAACTGTATTGATTGTCTGACAGCAGTTTATTTGAATCAAAATGATATGTGAGGAATTTGTTGATTAAAGACTCAAAGACCTTGCTAATAACAGAAAGAAGACTGATCGGACGATAATTGGAGGGGTCAGAATTTTCTCCAGAGTTTTTGAATATTGGAACCACAGATGCCATTTTCCAACAAGCAGGAAAACAAGACTCAGTCAAACACTTGTTAAATAGTTTAAAGAGAATTGAAGAAAGTTCTGGAGAACAATTCTGCAAGACTGTGACAGGAATGTTGTCTGGACCACAAGCTGTAGACGAGTTTAATTGAGATATGACTTTAGCAACAGAAGCCGGAGTGATTTGAATGTCTAACAATGGGTCAACCTGTTTGACTGGAATGGAAGGAAGAGAATGTCCATAAGATTCAAGAGTGGAATTAGAAGAAAAGTTCTTTGCAAACAGTTCTGCCTTATCCCTGGGGAGGTAACAAGATCAGTCCCATGAATGAGAGATGGAATGTTAGATCTACCCTTGTTAACAATGCTGTTGAAGATTTTCCAAAAGTTTTTAGAGCCTAACTTCTGCGATAAGATGCGAGATTTAGTGAACTGAGAATAATGGAGTTTAGCATCAGAAAGCACCTTTTTACATCGATTTCTTGCAATAATAAATAGCCGTTTGTTCTCAAGAGAGTTGTTCTTTTGAAAAAGATGAAAAAAATGGTTACGAAGCTAGGGTCAGAGACAAGACATAAGTCAAGGAGTGAAGGTAAATGATTAGGGTTGTCAGGAAAACGAGTCACAAAGTTAACTATCTGAGTAAGAGATTGAGAAACGCAGAAGTTAAAGGCTTTAGTGCCAGCAGGATCAGTGGTGTTAGAGCCAAGCCATTCAGTGTGATGGGCATTAAAATCACCAACATCAACAATATTGGCAGAGGGGTA
>NC_061164.1:48218187-48455687 GCF_022113875.1 Hydra vulgaris | reverse complement strand
GCAATAATAATAAGGACAATTTTTTCTTAAGAGAGATGTTCTTATAAAAAAACTGAAAAACATAGTTAATGTTGAAAGATGTAGAGTAGAATGAGGCTTGATTTAAAACTGAAGAGAAGTAATAAAAGCTTCCAAACTTTTATTCCAGAAGCAATATAAGCTTCCAAGATGCACTTTTTGCACACATATTATGGATATAAGCATATTTGTTTGCTATTTGTTTAAATGCTGGCATACAATATCCTTCCATTGTTGTATAAACTTTAGTATTTATATAGTGTAGTATTTTTTAGAAAAAGTTAAAGTAATTCAGGTATTAACATGTAGAGTGGTAGCAGCTTCAGTATAAAATGATTGTGGTAGATGTAAGAAAATTTGAAGAGTGTGCTTTACATAGTGCCATAATAAAGATGATGATGATTATCATGATGACGATCAACAACATCAACATAATTTTTATTATCATTGTCAAGCTTTCCGCTTTTATGCTGTTGATGATCATGATGATTATGATGATGATGATGGTTATGATGATTATGATGATCATGTTGATCACAATGATGTTCATATATGCATATATATACAAAATATAGCATGAATTTAAATTTAAAAAATATACTTTAGGATGTATAAATGTTTATGCAGCCTGGTCTCATACCCGGCCCTGGCCCCGGCTATATTTTATCAAACCCGGCCCCGGCCCCAGTCAAATATCAACCCCAGTTATTTACTACAAAACATTTCAAGAATAAAAAACGTTGTGTTATTTTTAAAAACAATTACTTATTTTATGCTATTACGACTATCACAATATATATATATATATATATATATATATATATATATATATATATATATATATATATATATATATATATATATATATATATATATATATATATATACAGGGGCGGATCCAGCATTTTTTGATAGCTTACTTCCAGACATGGAGCAAATTCCAAACATTTACATGTTTATACTTATATCAAGTAAGGATGGTTTGCAAAAAATTGCGATGATTGGAGCCTGGGAACAAAAAAGCCCCAAAATTTGAGACGTACCTGCCCCAAACGTGAGAGCAACAAGTTGATAAAATATTTTTTGTACTATTCTCAACAAGACTTATATTTATCAATAAATTTTAAATTTCATCGTAAAATATTTTAGCGCTCAAAAATTATGACCATATAAAAATTGTGACCTCCTCGAATTGAGGGGGATTCAAACTTTACATGGTCATAATTTTTGAACGCTGAAATATTTTACAATGAAATTTAAAATTTATGGATAAATATAAGTCTTGTTGAGAATAGTACAAAAAAAATTATATCATCTTGTTGCTCTCACGTTTGGGGCAGGTACGTCTCAAATTTTAGGGCTTTTTTGTTCCCAGGCTCCAATCATCGCAATTTTTTGCAAACCATTCTTATTTGATATAAGTATAAACATATGAATGTTTGGAGTTTGCTCCATGTCTGGAAGTTAGCTATCTCAAACACCAAAAAATGCTGGATCCCCCCCTGATATATATATATATATATATATATATATATATATATATATATATATATATATATATATATATATATATATATATATATATATATATATATATATATATATATATATATATATATATATATATATATATATATATATATATATATATATATATATATATATGTAATATAGTATGAATTTGAGCAATAGACAATATGTTATAACAAAATTTAAGACTTCATTTTTTTCATATTTAAGTAAAAGAAGCCATTATAAAGGTGACGTCAAATATACATGTATATATTATATTATATATATTTGACGTCGCCTTTATAATGGTTTTTTTTGCTTAAATATGAAAAAAATGAAGTATAAAATTTTTTTATAACATATTGTCTATTGCCCCAATTTTTACCACCGTACATTGGAGAATATTGATATTTTTGTATCTTCAAGGTTTCACGGACTTTTCTTTTAAATTTTATAGCCTCAACTTTAAGTGTTTCTGCTTTATCCCATTCAATGTCCTCATTACAATTTACTTTATGCAAAGCTAATACAGACTGGTTTAACTTGCCTTTAGTCAAAAACGTTATGAAATTTCGATTGTTTTGCCAACAATCGAAATTTCATAACGTGTGCCAACAACGACTCTAATTGGATAAGATTTGTCTTGTTTATAAGCTTTAGTTAGCCCACACAGGATATATGCTTTTTTTTTTTTTTAAATTTGTTATTTAGGTGCCTCAAGAAGTCCTAACAGTCTTTTCACAGAGCACCGCGGAAGAGCATTTAATCAGGAAGTTCACGTCTCCTCCCTTACCGTGACGCGAAATATGTCCAAAGCTCGTTTCGAACCTGGATCTTTTGCTTATAAAGCAAGCGCTCTAACCACTGCGCCAAGGCCGCACAATTTCTTAAATCAAACGGTAGGAATCGAACCTGGAACTCCTGCCTCGTAGACGAGTTGTTAGCGATGCGTGCTAACAACTCGTCTACGCAGACTTAATTATAGCCAAATTTCAGGCTTTTGGTTGCCGAATGAGTGTCAAGTTGCACATTATATTCATCTTTAGAAAAAATTTCATATTCATTTTTAGAAAAGCTTTCATATTCATCTTTAGAAAAACGTTATTTTTGTTAAGCTATGAAAGGAAAGACTTAAAACATGTTTCGACTAACACTAGTCATTTTCAGTTAAAATTAAATATTTAAAATTTGTCAAAATACCTATAAAGGTGTTAAAAAAACAAAACAAAACAATATAAAATTATTCTTGTACAAACTAATAATAATATAATTACAAAAATACAATAAAATCATTTAAGTTTATCATGTCATACTAAAGAAATAAGAAATAATAAAAGAATAGATTAAAAAGATACGCAATATGTATAAAAAATAGCAGCTAGACAGATATTGTCATTTGTACATGTTTAGCCTGTTTATTCATACCAGGTTTTGACCATTCTATAAACATACTTTAAGTTTTAGCTCAAATTTGTTAGATGCCAAATCTAACACAGAAAACACTTGTCATTTATTTGCATGCAATTTTCATTAGCATGGAGATGTTTATAGATGTGAGACTTTTTGTCCCTCTTCTAATATTCAGATATCCGGGTCTTGAGATGGCAAGTAGTTTTGCCTATATAACAGGAGTGATATCCTGCACATACGAACTAATACACCACGAACGATTTGAATTTTTGAGGAATAGGACCTTTAGAATAAAAGTATTTAGAAATTTTCAGTGAGGTAAATACTAATTTAATATTTGATAAACTACATTATCTTTTAGCAATTGAATTCAGTCTTTTTTTAGTTGAATCAGATATTTTTCCCAAAAATAGCAGTTTAAAATAAGACAAAGGTTCTTTGATTTTTGGTTGTGGTTGAGGATTTGAATTAATCCTATATAAATAGGATTTATATTTTTTTGAAATGAGCCGAGACGGGTACATGTTTCTTTGAAATACTTTAAAGAGGTCGTTTATGTCAGAGTGAAACCCAAGTTTAGTACTAATAATTTTAAACGTTCTATTGATTAAGCAAATGGAGTAAAACTATAAAAATTATTGTAAAGACCAGAAGTTTTTTTTTATGACGGTAGTGGTAACTGAAGAATTAGTTTTGTGTAGATTTACGTCTAAAAGAGTTATTTTTGAATTTAGTTTTTGTTCGATAGTAAAAGAAATAGAATTGTGTCTACTATTTATATATCTTAGAAAAAGATGTGCGTCATTTTCTGGCTGGAAAGCAGCCCAAATGTCATCAACGTATCTTTTATAGAAAACTGGTTTTAAGTCATTGAAATTTTTGATCCATTTTTTTTTTCAAAGTGATCTATAAACAAATAGGCAAAAACAGATGCCAGTGGAGAACCCATCGTTACATCATTTGATCATAAGTTTGTCCTTTAAAAAGAAAATGCGTTTACGAAGTGGCGATTTGAATTAGTTTTTTTAAATCAGTTGTAAAAATTTAAATGTTTTTATTATGGGGCAAAATTTAATTAACTGTAATTTCAATAGTTTCTTGAAGCGGAACTATGGTGTATAAGCTAGTTACATTGTATGAGACTAAAAAATATTTGTAGAGATCGACTTGACTAATTTCTTTAACGAAGGAAAATGAACCTTTTGTACAAAGTTCAGTGTTTGTTAATGGAGGTAATAAATCTCTAAGAAATTTGACTAGTTGGTAGTTCTAGGTACGAATAGATGATACAATGGGTCTAAAGTTTATGGTAGTCTCAGAAGAATTTAATTTATGCATCTTTGGAAGTCCATAGATACGAGCAGGATGGATCCAGACAGATAAATTTTGTTATACGTAGAATCATTAAAAAGACCTTTTGCTTTTAGTTTCCTTAAAAAAATTTGAAGTAGTATTTCTCTATTTATGGTAACATCTTTCTTAAGTTGTTTGAATTTTGTTTTATTATTAATAATTTTATAAATACCATTTTCCCATAGTTCTTTTTATAATATGAAGACGCCGTTACCATTATCAGGTTTTAAAATAATAATATCCGGATTACAAGAAAATTTTTTCAGTGTTCCATGTTTTTTCAGAGTTTCCTGAGAAAGACGATAATTATAAATATAAGAGTTTGCAACCCCCTGAAATTGATGGGGGTTTAAACTTTATATGGTACCAATTTTTGAACACTAAAATATTTTACTATGAAATTTAAAATTTCTCAATCAATATAAGTTATTGAAAATAGTACAAAAAATATTTCATCAACTTCTTGCTCTCACGTTTAGGGCAAGAGGGGGCTAAGATTTTAGGGTTTCTTGTTCCCATTCTCCTATCGCATTAGTCTTTTTTTAAGAATATTTTTGTCATACAAGTGAACGTAAAAAAATTTAATTATTTTTGTTGTTAATAAGTTTGTTATTTAAAACATTTAAAAACTTTCCTACGCCACTGTATATATATATATATATATATATATATATATATATATATATATATATATATATATATATATATATATATATATATATATATATATATATATATATATATATATATATATATACACAGTGTGTATATATATACATGCAGTGTGTGTATATATATATATATATATATATATATATATATATATATATATATATATATATATATATATATATAGTATATATATATACAGTGTATATATATATATATATATATATATATATATATACATATATATATATATATTTATATATATATATATATATATATATATATATATATACAGTGTATATATAATACAGTGTATATATATATACAGTGTATATATATATATATATATATATATATATATATATATATATATATATATATATATATATATATATATATATATATATATATATATATATATAATTATATTAATGTATAACTTTCATATAGATTTATATTACGTTTGCATTGCATGAGAAGCCTTGTAGTATAGTATCTGACAATTCTAAAAGATATGCTTAATACTTTGGATCTGACAATTCTAAAAGATATGCTTAATACTTTGGATCTGAAAATTCTAAAAGAAATGCCTAATACTTTGGATCTGACAATTCTAAAAAATATGCTTAATACTTTGGACAATTCTAGATTGTGGTTCATTTGATTCATTTGTTTATTTTCGATTTGATTTTTTTAACCTCGAATTTTTGTTTCGAAAGTTGAGCAGGATAATAGAAATGATGATAAAATTTTAGGATCTGCCAGCATTATTTTTTGCCTGTTATATAATAAATAAATTAAGAATGAAGGAATAAATTTTTAGGTCAAAAATATAGTTTTACTACTCTTATCTGCGGGTAACTAAAACACTTATGGATATCTTGGACAACTAGTCTATTATTGTTTAGTTTTTTTTTGTGCGGACATAAAAATAGAAATAAAAATTATTAATAAAACAATGTCTTGCATTTAAACCATTTTAGTTGTCTCAAAATAAATTCATAAAAAATTGCAAAGCTATCATAATAGTTATTAGTCTTTATACAATTTCTTTAACCATGCCTGCAGTTTTGTTTGTGTTAATAAGGTATGCACCATAAAATATAAGTATGGCAAAGAGTTATGCTGGCGCATAACTCTTTGCCATACTTATATTTTATGGTGTATATCTTATATCTTCCGGAAATCCATCTGTGCAGAAGAAAAGTAACCTTGGTATTTTCGATTCAAAATGTCCGAATCTTCAAATGTACTCGTGTGTCGATACGGCGATTTGAATTTTAGCATAAATAATTTTCTCTCGGCCTTAGCCAAGAAAAACTTACTCGGAATTATTTGGGGTGTCACGAGACATTACTCTAACAAGCTGTTTGAGTTTGCAGTTGTTAATGATTCCTCAGTGGCTACATTTCTTGAAACCGACATTGAAATCAAAGGTTGCGTTTTAACTTTTCAACAAAAATTTGTCCGTAAGGTGCATGTTTTAGTGCAAATTATACCAATCGGCACACTAAGGAATGGCTGTCAAAACGCTATTATTCTACTGGGAAAACACTTAGCTGCAGGAAGAGGTGAGTTTGATACTTTTTATTTTCAAAAGTGTAAAAGCCACGGCGAAGACATCTTTACAGGCAATGTCATTGTTATTATCAAAAATTGGAAAAATCTACATCAAAACCCCTTACCCCGATATGAAAACGTTAGTTGTCTAACTCTCCGTTACAAACATAATGGCCAACCCGAACCAAACCTTCCAAAGCCAACAAACCTAACCATTATACTCTCACCCTCAAACTTAACACCACCAACGATATCATTAATGCAAAGGTAGATATTGATGTTAACAGTGGCAGTGTTGACATCAATGTGGACAAAGTGGATATTGTAAAAGAAAGCCTTAATGAGGAAGAACGCCATCTCAAATCACAAAAAATGAAAGCCACTCAGCCAACAAGAAAACGACTGGGGAAATCAGAGTGTTAAACCCCCAAAAAAGTAACCAACACCAGTAAATTAAAAGAAGCCATGACCTTGGATGAAGTTTTTTGGTCGAATGTAAAAGATGAGATGTGTTTCGAAGATGAAACGGATGCATTAATTATTGACAAAGAAATTGTTATGGTTTAGTGCGCCCTTCTGTTAGTATTACATCACTTCAAACCAAAACTCGTGCTATAAGGTTAAGGTTTAATTGTTTGTACTTTTTATGTCAGGTTGTAAAATTATCATATTTATGTTTAAGTTACACAAGTCTTCAAATTAGGAAAACTGATTCTCTCCATCATGACTCATAATGTTTTAACGTGCAACGTAAACGGTCTAAACGACCAAACAAAACGCGACAACTTTTTTGGGTTTCTAAAAAAATCCTCTTTCGATCTCATCCTCCTGCAGGAAACACACTCTGGACCTTTCACTGTTAAAAAGTGGGGAGACGAATGGACTGGCGAGTCCATTTGGAACTCCGGTCCAAGTCATAACTGTTGCGGGGTGGCGATTTTCTCTAAATCCAACATTTCCTTAAACGAACTAAAAAGGGATAATAACGGTAGAATATTAAATGTAATGATAAAAATTGACGAACACGAAATGCAGGTGCTGAATATTTACGCTCCCAATGTGCCGAGAGAAAGGCGCCAATTTTTTGGCGACTTTGGGGACTTCTCGCAGGACACAGGACTACCCGTCCTGGTGGCCGGAGATTTCAACATGGTCGAAAGCCTGCCTCTCGACACAGAAGGCACCAACAACGCTAAATATCACACTTATCCCGACGGGCATTTGTTTTTAAAAGTTACGTTCTGAATGTGTTTTAAATGTCTTTTAAACGTCTTTTAAACATTAATGTTTAAAAGACGTTTAAAAGACATTTAAAATACATTTAGATCGTAACTTTTAAAAAGAAATGCCCGTCGGGATGGCATTGATGAACTCGGGGTATTCCAAGGTAAGTATAACCTAGTTGATGTTTTTCGTTTTAAATACCCAAACAAAGGACAATTCACGTGGCGAAATCAGAAGGTTAAATGTAGACTCGACCGAATCTACTGCCTTGATAAAGTCGCCAAAAAAACAAAAAATACTAAAATTCTCACAAATCCCTTCTCCGACCACGAGTTCGTTACAACAACCGTCAATTTTAGTAAAACTAGGAGAGGACCAGGATACTGGAAATTATATTGTTCTCTTTTTGAAATAGAGGTGCATAGGCAAAAAATTGAACTCTTAATTCAAGATTGGCAAGCAAAAAAACGGTCCTACAATTCACTTTTAAAATGGTGGGACGTTTGTAAACTTTTTGTTAGGGTTGAATTACAACATTTATCGATACAGGAAAGTGCGAAAAACAAATCAAAAGGATTAAAAACGAAATCCAACGGGAGCGACAAAACGCTAACCCGAATTTAGATAGCATCAAAGAAAAACGCGATGCTCTTTTCCTGCTCCAGTTTCCAGGAGCTTTTATTGGCACAAAGCAAAAACTAATCGAAGAAGGAGAAAAACCTTCAAAATTTTTGTATAATTTGGAAAAAGTTTATCAGCGGAACAAGTCAATTACCGAAATTTGCAAGAATGACGGCACATTGACAAGTGAACCTGGTGAAATACTTAATTCCCTCGTTTCATATTATAAAAATATTTACACCAAAACGAATTTATGCAAAGACAGCCAAATTTTTGTCTTGTCACACATCACCAAACTTTTAAGTGATGATGAAAATCAATTTTTAAACACCCACCTAACCGGTGAGGAACTTAAAGAAGCCCTTTTTAAATTTGAAAACGGAAAATCTCCGGGTTATGAGGGGATTCCTGCTGAATTTTACAAAGCTTTTTGGCACATTTTAGAAAAAGATTTTGAAGAACTTGCCTACGAAATACTTTTCGCAGAAAAAAACACCAGCCACTCTATGAAAAAATCAATAATTTCACTGATTCCCAAACAAGGAGATCTAACTGAATGCAAAAATTGGAGGCCCATATCCTTAATTGACGCTGATTACAAAATAATCACAAAAGCGCTTGCCCTAAGACCTGCAAAAGTAATAGGGATTTTCCCCATTACTTTTGCAGGTCTTAGGGCAAGCGTTAACATTATAGAACCAAATCAAAGTTGCGGAATTCCAGGTAGAAACATTTTTTCAAATTTACATCTAGAACGTGACCTAATAGATTACGCAGATTTTAAAAATCTACCTAGTTTTTTTTTAACAATAGACCAAGAAAAGGCGTTTGACAAAGTCGATCGTGCGTTTTTGTTGCGAATTCTCCGAAAATTCAACCTCGGAGAAAATTTTGTATCCTTTGTAAACACCCTATATTCAGAGGTTTCGGCATCTGTTCTGAATTGCGGTTTCTTGTCGGCCTCTTTCCCTATCGAAAGGGGAGTTAGACAAGGCGACCCCCTCTCTCTTTTATTGTATGTCTTTGTCGCCGAGGCTCTCGCTTTGGTGATCAGAGCAGACAGCAGAATAGAGGGTTTCCCATTACCAGGAACACCAAAACCACTTAAGTTGCTGCAGTACGCAGACGATTCTAACTTTTTTGCCAGGGACATAAAATCAGTCCGTTTTTTTTTTGAAACAGTAAAACTATTTGAAAAAGCAAGTGATTCAGTGATCAATGCCTCAAAAACCAAGGGTCTCGCTCTTGGGGGCTTTGATCCTAAAACTTACCCTGAATTAGACAGCATAGAGTGGAGCAATAACACCGGTTTTAAAATTGGTTAGTAACTCTAAACAAAATAGAGAAAAAACTCAAGTTTCTGGGACTACGTACTTTGTCACTTAGAGGAAAGACTATGTTGATAAATGCGTTAGCAATGTCAAAAGTTTGGTTTCTATCAAACGTGTTGCCTACTCATGATTGGGTAATAGACCGTTTGCATAGAGCCATTTTCGAAAATCTGTGGCAAAAGACCATTTTCAAACCGGTCAAACGAGAGACACTTTTTTTACCTGTCAAAAGCGGGGGTCTCGGAATTTTATCTCCGAAGGAACAAAGTCTTGCACTTCCCCTCAAAACACTCTTTCAATTGAAAGAGTGCAAAGAGGACCAAACTCACGATCGCTACTGCTTTTCAAAGTACTGGTTGGCAAGTTCACTTATGAAATACACGAACCAAAACCAAAGCTGAAACTTTTTGAAACAGAACAATTTTCCAAAACACTGGGACAACAAGATGTCTCAGTACTACAAAAAACATTAGAAGCTTTAGGTCAAAACGAGTCCCTGTTTAACATCCCCCTAAAATCAACAAAAAATTTTTTCTTAGAAGTGGCAAAAAACAAAAAGACAGTCGTTACAGCAGAACTTTTCTGGAACGGTTCAACAAAAACAACAATGCTGTGAACCCAAATTTGGAAAAAAAACTTCACCTCCCACGCATGCGGACCGACTCAAAACATCCTCTTTCGATTTTTACACAACAGTCTACCTTCTGCGGCCTTACTAGCCAAAAGCACAAGGTAGCAGATCGTTAAAAACAACAAATGCAAAAATTATGGTAAAATCGAGGACAACATACTCATCTTTGCCTACTGTCCTCCCTTTGTTGAAATTTGGGAGTATTTTAAACATGTATATAACTCCTTGATATCCCAAAACAATTTTTCTCCGATAAACTCGATGTTCTCCATCCAAACAGCGAATTTATCGGAAAAAAACCCTACCTCGCAGCTGCTTTTGACTCTCACTTAAACCATCATGAGTGAGATATGGAACAGCAGATGCAAATGTTTAGTAACATAAAAATTGACCCAATAGCAGTGATCAGGGTAATAATCAGGAAAATTAGGAATATTATTACTTTAAAATATAATTATCATGTCCGTAGAAACACTAAGGACATTTTCTGTCAACTTTTTTGTATAAATAATGTATTCTGCCAAGTAGAGAACGGGAGTCTAAAACTAAACATATGAGCCAAACTAACACACTGGCTCATAGAAAGAACAATATGTTTAGCAATATGTTTTTCCTCCGAAAAAAAAAAAAAAAAAAAATATATATATATATATATATATATATATATATATATATATATATATATATATATATATATATATATATATATATATATATATATATATATATATATATATATATATATATATAAAACAAAAAAAGCACAAAAAAATAAAAAACAAAAAAACAAACAAAAAAAAAATAAATATATATATAAAACAATAAAAGCACAAAAAAATAAAAAATATAAAAACGAAAAAATACATATATAATTATTGAAACAGTTGTAAAACTTATATATTGTAAAAATAATATATAAAACGGAGATAATGTGATATTATAAAATTGTAAATATTTATTATTTTGAAATAAATTTTATATAAAAAAAAAAAAAAAAAAAAAAAAAAAAAAATTATAAAAAACGGAAAAAACACATTAAACAAACAGTTTTGTTTGTGTTAATAAGGTATGCACCATAAAATATAAGTATGGCAAAGAGTTATGCTAGCGCCGTTTCTTCCGGAAATCCATCTGTGCAGAAGAAAAGTAACTTGGTATTTTCGATTCAAAATCTATGTCCGAATCTTCTAATGTACTCGTGTGTCGATACGGCACACGAGTACATTAGAAGATTCGAATTATAGCATAAATAATTTTCTCTCGGCCTTAGCCAAGAAAAACTTACTCGGAATTGTTTGGGGTGTCACGAGACACTACTCTAACAAGCTGTTTGAGTTTGCAGTTGTTAATGATTCCTCAGTGGCTACATTTCTTGAAACCGACATTGAAATCAAAGGTTGCGTTTTAACTTTTCAACAAAAATTTGTCCGTAAGGTGCATGTTTTAGTGCAAAATATACCAATCGGCACACTAAGGAATGGCTGTCAAAACGCTATTATTCTACTGGGAAAACACCTAGCTGCAGGAAGAGGTGAGTTTGATACTTTTTATCTTCAAAAGTTTAAAAGCCACGGCGAAGACATCTTTACTGGCAATCATTGTTATTATCAAAAATTGGAAAAATCCACATCAAAACCCCTTACCCCGATATGAAAACGTTGGTTGTCTAACTCTCCGTTACAAACATAATGGCCAACCCGAACCAAACCCTTTAAAGCCAACAAACCTAACCGTTATACCCTCACCCTCAAACTCAACACCACCAACTGTTCCGAATATCATTGATGCAAAGGTAGATATTGATGTTAACAGTAGCAGTGTTGACATCAATGCGGACAAAGTGGATATTGTAAAAGAAAGCCTTAATGAGGAAGAACGCCATCTCAACTCACAAAAAATGAAAGCCACTCAGACAACAAGAAAACGACTGTGGAAATCAGAGTGTTAAACCCCCAAAAAAGTAACCAACACTAGTAAATTAAAAGAAGCCATGCTCTTAGATGAAGTTTTTATGTCGAATGAAAAAGATGAGATGTGTTACGAAGATGAAACGGATGCATTAATTATTGACGAAGAAAATGACAGCCAAACCTTGTGCGGATGAGAAATCGTAAGGATATTTTTTCTCCTTATTTTTTCCGTTTCAATTCTCTTTTTTTTGCTTTCTTCTTAAATCAGTTTTTATTTTTGAATTTTTTTGTTCTACAACTTTATTATTTTTTTTCTGCAAAAAAAATTTTTTTTCGAGTTTTTTTTGTTGCAATTTTGATTTCTTATTAACTGGCACGTTTTGGTTTAATTGCTTAAGCTGTCGTATTTTGAACTTTTGTAGTTCGCGCTATTGTGTGACACGTTATGGTCCAGTGCGTCCATCTGTTTGTATTACGTCATTCAAATCGAAAACTCGTGCGTTAGGGTTAAGGTTTAAATGCTTGTTTTTTTATGTCTGGTTGTAAAATTATTATATTTATGTTTAAGATATACGAGTTTTCAAATTAGGAAAACTGATTCTCTCCATCATGACTCTTAATGTTTTAACGTGCAACATAAATGGTCTAAACGACCAAATGAAACGCGATAATTTTTTTGGGTTTCTAAAAAAATCCTCCTTCGATCTCATCCTCCTACAGGAAATACACTCTGGACCTTCTACTGTTCAACAGTGAGGAGACGAATGGACTGGCAAGTCCATTTGGAACTCCGGTCCAAGTCATAACTGTTGCGGGGTGGCGATTTTCTCTAAATCCAACATTTCCTTAAACGAACTAAAAAGGGATAATAACGGTAGAATATTAAATGTAATGATAAAAATTGACGAACACGAAATGCAGGTGCTGAATATTTACGCTCCCAATGTGCCGAAAGAAAGCGCCAATTTTTTGGC
Source organism: Hydra vulgaris (assembly GCF_022113875.1). Taxonomy (NCBI): domain Eukaryota; kingdom Metazoa; phylum Cnidaria; class Hydrozoa; order Anthoathecata; family Hydridae; genus Hydra; species Hydra vulgaris. The sequence continues at coordinate 48,442,474 of NC_061164.1, read as the reverse complement.
GACTTTGGGGACTTCTCGCAGGACACAGGACTACCCGTCCTGGTGGCCGGAGATTTCAACATGGTCGAAAATCTGCCTCTCGACACAGAAGGCACCAAAAACGCTAAATATCACACTTATAGCATTGATGAACTCGGGGTATTCCAAGGTAAGTATAACCTAGTTGATGTTTTTCGTTTTAAATACCCAAACAAAGGACAATTCACGTGGCAAAATCAGAAGGTAAAATGTAGATTCGACCGAATCTACTGCCTTGATAAAGTCGCCAAAAAAACAAAAAATACTAAAATTCTCACAAATCCCTTCTCCGACCACGAGTTCGTTACAACAACCGTCAATTTTAGTAAAACTAGGAGAGGACCAGGATACTGGAAATTATATTGTTCTCTTTTTGAAATAGAGGTGCATAGGCAAAAAATTGAACTCTTAATTCAAGATTGGCAAGCAAAAAAACGGTCCTACAATTCACTTTTAAAACGGTGGGACGACTGTAAACTTTTTGTTAGGGTTGAATTACAACATTTATCAATACAGGAAAGTGCGAAAAACAAATCAAAAGGATTAAAAACGAAATCCAACGGGATCGACAAAACGCTAACCCGAATTTAGATAGCATCAAAGAAAAACGCGATGCTCTTTTCCTGCTCCAGTTTCCAGGAGCTTTTATTGGCACAAAGCAAAAACTAATCGAAGAAGGAGAAAAACCTTCAAAATTTTTGTATAATTTGGAAAAAGTTCAACAGCAGAACAAGTCAATTACCGAAATTCGCAAGAACAACGGCACTTTGACGAGTGAACCTGGTTAGATATTAAACTCCCTCGTTTCATATTATAAAAACATTTACACCAAAACGAATTTATGCAAAGACAGCCAAAACTATGTCTTGTTACACTTCACTAAACATTTGAGTGATGATGAAAATCAATTTTTAAACACCCGTCTAACAGGCGGGAAGTTAAAAGAAGCCCTTTTTAAATTTAAAAACGGAAAATCTTCGGGCTATGACGGACTTCCAGCTGAATTTTATAAAACTTTTTGGCACATTTTAGAAAAAGATTTTGAAGAGCTTGCATACGAAATACTTTTCGTAGAAAAAAATACCAGCCACTTTATGAAAAAATTAATAACTTCACTGATTCCCAAGCAAGGAGATCTAACTGAATGTAAAAATTGGAGGCCCATATCCTTAATCGGCGCTGATTACAAAATAATCACAAAAGCGCTGGCCCTAAGACTTGCAAAAGTAATGGGGAAAATAATAGAACCAAACCAAACTTGCGGAATTCCAGGTAGATCAATTTTCTCCAATTTACATTTAGTCCGTGATCTAATAGATTACGCGGAATTTAAAAATCTATCTAGTTTCATTTTGACAAAGTCGATCAGGCGTTTTTGCTGCAGATTCTTTAAATATTTAATCTCGGAGGAAATTTTGTATCCTTTATTAACACCCTATATTCAGAAATTTCGACATCAATTCTGAATTGCGGTTACTTGTCAGCCCCTTTCCCTACCGAAAAGGGAGCTAGACAAGGCGACCCTCTCTCTCTTTTGTTGTATGTCTTTGTCGCCGAAGCTCTTGCTTTGGTGATCAGAGCAGACAGCAGAATTGAGGGATTTCCGTTACCAGGAACACCGAAACCGCTTAAAATACAGCAGTACGCAGACGATTTGAATTTTTTTGCGAGGGACGTAAAATCAGTCCGCCTTTTTTTCGAAACAGTAAAACTATTTGAAAAATCAAGTGGTTTAGTGATGAATGCCTCAAAAACCAAGGGTCTTGCTCTTGGGGGTTTTGATCCTAAAATGTACCCGGAATTGGACAACATAGAGTGGACGAACAACACCGGTTTCAAAATTTTTTGTGTTAAAAATATAATATGCCAAGTAGAGAATGGGAATCTAAAACTAAACATAAAAGAACATAAAAGAACATAAAAGAACTATATGTTTAGTGATTTTTTCCATTTCTCCACTAATTCTTATTTTTACAACATACTATTATTAATTATGATTAAATAATCACTGCCAGCCTTTATTTTATCACTTATAATTTCCTTATTTATATGTTTTTCTATAGCGTCCGTAATGTGTTTTTTGTGTTAAAGTCCTGTAATTGTTTCTGTTATTTTATTATAAATTTCTTCCTTTAAATAAAAATTTCTTGTAACCTTTTTTAAACATCTTACTCTTCCACTTTACCTTATTTTTCGATTTCTCTCCGCACAATGGCACTAAAATAAAATTAAAAAAAAATACAAAAAAATATAAAATTAAAAAATAAAATAAATATAAAATTAAAAAAACAAAAAAATATGAAAATAAAAAAAAAATATATATATATATATATATATATATATATATATATATGTATGTATATATATATATATATATATATATATATATATATATATATATATATATATATATATATATATATATATATATATATATATATATATATGGTAACAGTTGTATTATTAATATACTAAAATATTATTATTGTAGCCTTTGTGTTTTTAAAATTTAATTATAAAACTAATATATTGTAAAGCTATAATATTTAGTTCTTGAGATAATGTATTTTATAAAATTGTAAATAAATATTATTTTATAAAAAAAAAAAAAAAAAAAATTACAAAAACGTTTGAATTAAGACTTGATACAATAATTGACTTCAATTAAAGTCAATCATGTGATTAATAACGGATTTCCCTTCTAACACCGCGTGCAATCATGTCCGTTTTCTCTATGCTATCTATCTAAGTCGACTACTTATATCTTTTATTCTAACATATCTTCGTTCTTCCTAAAATCACTTTACTCTTGGTCCGTAGAGTCGATTATGACGCTTCTTTGGGAGCCTAACCTGTCTTCGCGGACCTTTGCAATGTGGTCTCTATATGGCAACTAGCTGGAGGAGGATAAACCACAATACTAACTTTGAGTGTATACATACATTAATTAGTTATAACTTTTTGTTATAACTACATGTTTCTTATAACTAATTATAATAAAACGGCGATGTAATTTTTAAGAAATTCGCATTGTTTTGATTTTTTTCTATATCCTTTATTTTTCATGGCTCGATAGGCCTCCCGTCACCTGAAATATTTATTTTTTACCACATTTTTTAATTTCTAATTGAGCCTCTAGTCATTTTTTCAATTTTGAAACTACTTTATTAACAGTGATTCTTTCGTTAAAATAGTATCCAATATTTGTTTTGTAAAATTAGGACATACCCGTCAATACTTGAACTTGATCTAAGATATCTTGTCTCTTTACTTTAAAAGTTCTTTTTGAGTTGTTCTATTTAAATTTATGACAATTCTTCTTAAATATAGAATATAAATTCTTCTTATATACAGGGTGTTAGAAAGACTAACTATTTACATTTAATTTGTTTTAGCTATAACCTTTATTTTTTATTTCCAAAATATTACTGTTTTTATAATTATTTATTCTGTAAAGTATATAAAATAGTTGGTAATTATGGTACAAATTTGTGCCGCTAATATTTTATATTGCATATAGTTAACTTTAACAGCAGAAGTTGGTTTTAAAAAAATTTAAGTTTCACATGTTTTTAATTTTGATTAATTTTGATTAATTGTACATGTGAAACTTAAATTTTTTTAAATGATTTTGACAAAAATAAAGATTTTTTTTTGCTTGATTTCATAAAAATTTTATGAAATCATGAAAATTTTTAATGACGGTTGAACATTCCATCTCTTTGATGGGGCCCATCGTTCATAGGGTTGATCTTATTACTTTTTCCCAAGGATAAAGCAAAACTATTTGCAAGGAACTTTTCTTCTAATTTAACTTTTGAATTTTATGGCCATACTTTTGCTGCCATTACAGTTAAACAGGTTAACCAATTGTTAAACATTCAAATCCTTCTAGCGTCCGTTGTACTCTTGATTCCGTTTTTCTTTTTAACTCATTAACTATCTTCCTGAAAAACTTACATTTAAAGCGGCTCTGTTTGCTAATGACTCAACTTTATACTCATGTCTTGACAAAATGTTTACTCTTAACTGGCAATTGATCTTGAATCTGATCATATTCAAGAAACAACACTGTCGACATTCGTATTTTAATGATGGAAAACCCTCTCACTGAGCCCTCTGCTTTATGACTTCCCTTTGAAACTCTCTCTCTTCTTTATATTTTCCTGACTCATACAACCTATAACTTTTTAAGTCAACCGTTTCCTTACGCTTCAATTTTGTTCTTTGTTTTCTAGTAACTTCTAACTTAATGGTTGCTGCTTGCAGCCTTGTTGAAAGTAAATTAGAATTTAAAAAAAATAATCTGATGTACAGGTTAACAAATTTTTTAATTGTTGTTTTACTAATTATTTTCAGATTATCTTCGTGTGTATAATTTCTTTAGATAGGAATAATCCTTGCTGCTCTGTGTTGATTACGTTTTAATACTGTTACGTCAGCTTTTCTAAACGCATACAAAACAAAAGTAGAAAACAATATTATATTCTCTGAGTAAAATTTTTAACAGCTTTGAGTCATAAATTACAAACAAGTGTCTAATTATTTCAAGCACAGAGTTTTGTTTTAGAAGCGCTAACAATTACTTTTTATTTCTACTTTAGGTTATTTATAAAAACTTCACTAAATTAAGAATCTTCTTCGGACTAAATTTGTAAAACGTTTTTCTTTGATTTACTAGGTTGTTCAACAAGTTTCGTTGTTCGATAAGAAATGGCGCTACGAGGTTCGTTGTTTTGTTTTTCTAAAATTGTTACTACTTTTTTATGAGCGCGTGTGAAGTTTTACGTAGATCTGTTGTGGTTACAATTGTTTAAAGTTAATGTACCATAGTATTTTTTTAATATGGAAAAAATTGAATATTGTATAATAATAAAAATTCACGTTTTTGGAAGGTGTAGCACTTAAGCTTTGAGTTTCAAAACTTATTGAACAACCTGGTAAATCAAAAAAAAACTTTTTCATTTTAGTCCGATTAAGATTCTTAATTGAGTAAAGTTTTTATAAATAACGTAAAGTAGAAAAAAAAGCAATTACTAGCGCCTTTAAAACTCTTGAAATGATTATAAAATGACACTTGTTTGTAAATAATGAGTCAAAGCTGCTAAAAATTTTACACAGAGAATATAGTTTCCTTCTTTTGTTTGGTATGCGTTTAGAAAAGTGTGCAAAATGGGTGCGTAAAATGGGTGCCGCATTTACTGTTTTTTGGACGCAAAAGTAACTTTGTTCGTGGATTACCTTCGAACTTGTAAAACAATAAACTCAGATTATTATTGTAGCTTTTTGGACCAACTTGATGTAAAAATTTGCGAGAAAATATCTGATTTACAAAAGAAAAAATTTATTTTTTCTCTAGACAACGTAATGTTTCACACGGCTGAAAAAATTCCAATCAACTGACTTATTTGAGATTAAATGCGATTTATTATTTATGTTGACGGTCAAATCAGCATACCATGCTAACTTATGCTATATCTTGCTATTTCATGCTATATCTATAATTATATATCATATGTATATATATATAATATTTATAATATCATACATATTTATATATCATCTATAATATCATGCTATATTTATAATCTATATCATACTAATTTATTCAGAAAAATCTAAAAAATATTGCACTCAATTCCGATTGATATTTGAATCAATTTAGTTGACTTTATGCCTCGTAGATATGAAACCGTTCTTGGTTGTAAAAATAGTTTTACAATATAATAATGCATTTCTAAAAGATTTTAATCAAAGATTGTTAAAAAGTTCATACTATTTAAAAATAAATGCTTTGTCCGCAAATTTTTGAACTCATTAAAAACTGTTTATTTATTTAATCAGTTAAAATACGACTAAATGATATATTTGACTAAATGGTACGTTGACTAAATGATAATACTTGTTAAATACATAATAGTAAACATAAAAAAATTTAAATTGGTATATAATATGTTAGCTTCAGTAAAGTAAATATATTTGTAATATTCAAATATTTTTACCCTGTCCGCAAACTTTTGAATGCTATTGTATATAACGATAAAAACAAACGATGCTTTTAAGGGTCAGAGATTCCATTTCTGCTCTGACCATATTTGCAACATTTTTGTTCTTTTTTAGCATGACTGGGGCTCAAGACTCGTAAATTGTGTATAGATCTGGGTAGGGTCCATTGATACCTGACCCAAACCCAGACCTGTATATAAAAATCAAAACATGATCCAGGTCCGCATCTGTTGATACCCAACCCATCAGTTTGGCCTTGTTTGGTCGTTTTTAATTTTTTCAATAAAATGTCAACATTTAATTTTTTTTTTATAAACTAGATATAGAAGACTAGAAAAAATTTGAAAACATAAAAAGGTTTTACAAAGAGTTTCTCCTAATAATTTTTTTTTAATGCGTTTTTCTCAAAATACGTAATAAGCATATTAAGGCGTTTTGAAAAACGGCTGCAGCAAGGTTCATGTAACCATACTGAGATGACGTTTAAAGTTTATCAAACAATACTGCACCTCGATATCAAATTAATTGTTTTCATTGGTATCGAGAAGTCTAAAGACGATCAACCAGCAAAAATGTTTTAACTATTTAAAGATATTGACCCAGAACGCAACACATTGTTAAATGAGGGAGCAATCCTTCATCAAAATCACCAAAAACTCCTTCACCAAACAAATAAATTGAGTTTATGGCTTATCATATCATAAAGAAAAATCTGCTTACTGTCAATAAAATAAAATTAGGTTCTAACCATAAGAAAATAATCTTCTTACAAAAAGTCAATATACTGACTTTTTGTAAGAATTACAGAAAAGAAGTTTAAGATGAGAAGTTTTATATAAAATTTAAAAATTAATTTCATATTTTTAAAAGATTTTACTTCATTAAAATTTTAGTTTATAAAAAATAATTAAAAAACAAAATTTTGTTTTAAAGTTTTCTTACAGATTTCTCTCATAAATATTCTAGAATTATTTTTGACTTTAGTTGCCACCATTTGAATTTTACCGTGGTAGAAAGCAGTGTTATAGTTAATTTAAATTAGGATACCATGTCACAGCACATATGACATCAAATATTGACCATATGACCAAGATTATTATAAATCCATCGGTTGAAAAGTTAAAATAAATTATGTGAAAAAGTTAAAATGAAATTTTTTTTTTCAAACAATAAATTTTTTAGACATTTTAAACAGTCTTTATTACTTAATTTGGTGTGGCGACCAAACTGGAAAGCTTCGATAACTGGTCCAATAAATATAGTGCTTGCGCGTACTAAGATTTTAGAACTACGAGATTTAAAACATTGTAAATCATTAGCATAAGGTTTTATTGTACATTGAAGAATTAACTAAAGATAATATATCATTATAAAAATAAAGTTGGTCCCTGCACACTACCTAATGAAACACTGCTGACGATTCGAATTGGATAAAAAGTTATCAATTTTAACTTGTTGAGATTTGCCTTTCAGAAATGGAGAGTTCCACTTATATTGTATGCTGAAAGTTTAATTAACAAGCACCACTTGCATCCTCTGCATTTTTGGAAGATTGTTTTCATTATTTATGAGAAAAAAACAATCAAGGCTGCCTCAACGTGAAGAAATTAGCATTTTTCCACGTTAAGATAAAAGAAATATAAATGAGTGATAAGCTGATGTATTTATGGTGCATATATAGTTTTAGTAGTATTTTAATAATAATAAAAATAATATTGAATAGAAGCCATTAAAATAAGATTTTATAGAAATATAACATTTCTAGATTTCTTTCAATTTTCAAATGAAATACAAAAAGTAACAATACGACAATGTGATAATGGTTGAAGGTTGGCTGCAAGAGAAGGTCTAACTATGTTTACAATGCGTTTTTGTACCTTGTTTAAAAGTGAAAGGTTATCATTGGAAGATTCGCCCCAGATATGGCAACAGAATTCCATACAAGGACTAATTTAAGATTTATAGAGATAAAGAATAGAATCCGGAGTATGAAAGTGTCAAGCTCGATAAAAAAATGCAATCTTAGCAGATGCTAATTTTGCAACGAATTTGATATACGGTTTTCAAGAAAGATTGGAAGTAAAAGTTATTCCTAGAAGATGAAGGGTAGATGGCTCATCGAGTACATTAACGTTCATAAATATAGTAAGATCTAAATTATTGCAATAACAATTGGCTGAAAAAAATTAGGATTTATCTGAATTAAAGTTCACCTGCCACTGTTAGCCCCATGCTGTAGTAGAAGTGAGATATTTTTCAAGCTCAAATGCCCCCTCTAAGCAATCAGAGAATATTGGCTTCTTATCAAGACAAGAATACACGGTAGTATCATCAGCGTACAATTCTATCTTTTATGTAAAAATATCTGGACAATCTTTAATGTAAATTAAAAGATTATTTGGCCAAGGATAGAACCTTAAGGAACCCTTGAAGTTACAGAATATGAAGAAGAGTGCTGTCCATTTAGGACAACTTTTATAATACGATTGGTAAGAATGGATTCAATAATCTTAAAGATGTTACCTGAAACACCGTAAAGAGAAAGCCTATGGAGAAGACCAGCATGCCAAACTTTATCAAAAGCTTTAGAAATGTCAAAAACGATAGAATTAACTTCTCCACATCTGACTAATGCACAATAAAACCTATCAGTTATTACTGTTAGCAAATATATCATATATCTATATGAGTTATTACTGTTAGCAAATCAGTTGTAGAACAAGAGGATCGAAATCCATATTGATGATCAGAAAGTAAGTTATTAGATTTAAGATTCAAGATTAAGTGTTTGTTAATTAAACATTCAAAAACCTTGCTTATGATAGAAGGACAAATGGGACAATAGTTAGACAATCATTCTTAACAAAATTAATTCCTAAATAATTTCTTAAAATCTTAATTAAATCCTAACGTGATAATAGGCACTTCAGTCCCTTTTTTAAACTTTTTAAACAATTAACCTGAAATGTTAATTTTAATTTTATTGCATTTAAAATATTTATCTTCTTTCAAAATGGGTTCAATCAATTTTTATAGCACTTCTGGTTATTAAGAAATTTGCGTTTTTATTTTTCATGATTTTTATATTTGTTTGAATGTTTTTGTACTTCATGATTTGACTTTTTTTAAGCAAAATCATCCGTAATAATAAAATGTTTTTTTTTGAATTTTTTTTTTGTCATTTTTGTAAATGATATCTGCGTAAAGGTTTTAAGCAATAAGCAAGAAAAAATTATTCAAATTAATATATTATAAATATATATTTATAGACCTGATTTTACTCTATTGAAAAATTAGAAAATTAAATTGTTAATAATGTAAACAGTGTAGTGAAACACAAGGTTGACAAATTTAAAATCTTTTCAAATATCATACTTAATATATAACTTTTATTTTTTTACAATTAAATACATTGTAAAATAAGCTTTTACAATACGATAACCTTTTTAAGGTCAAGCAATGGAATGGAAATGAAAAACTTGATTTTTTTGGTCTCATAGACCATAATAAAATTTTTTTTTTTAAAATTGGGGGTTTAACTTGTTTACTCTAAGAATTTCACCTGTACACCAAAAGTATTTTTAAATTTTGACTTTTACTATTTTAAGTTAAGTAAATTTCTCAATAAGGTAATTAAGATTATATAGAACAATAGGCAAGACGTTTAAATTTGTTTAAGACGTTTAAACTCTTACTTTTGATCTTTCTTGGAAACCCTATATCAAATCCGTTGCAAAATTAGCATCTGCTAAAGTCGCTTCTCTTTATCGAGCTCGTCACTTTCTTACTCTGGATTCTATTCTCTATCTCTATAAATCTCAAATCCGGCCTTGTATGGAATACTGTTGCCATATCTGGGGTGGATATTCTAATGATGCCCTTTCTCTTTTAGACAAGGTGCAAAAACACATTGTAAACATAGTTGGACTTGCTCTTGCAGCCAACTTTCAACCTCTGTCACATGTTGCTTCTCTTTCTCTTTTCTACAAATACTATAATGGGCACTAGTAGTAGAAGAAGGAGAGTTCTAGCTTATTTTCATTTTCAACCATATTTTCAACCATAAATTAATATTAATATAGGGTTCAATGTTAACCATATTGTGTATAAATTATTTCAACAAGAAATAATTTTTTATTTTAAAAAATTGATTTTTTAAAATAAGTGTTAATTTTTATTTCTTGTTATGAAATATTACGAAAAATTCTTGCATGACGTCATAGGTCACGTGACTTTTTCTAATAATAAATATTATCTGGTGTTTTTAACTTTTCTTCTTCTAATCTTTCCTTTTCTAACTTTTCATATTGTAATTTAAATTTATTTTGTAAATAACGAGCTAAACTTAATCTTCTTTTATAACTTCCTAATTTAATATCTTTACTTGTACAATCCATTTTTTTAATTTATGTAAAGAAATATATTTTCATTTTTTTTTTCTTGTGCGCTAATTGATCTTTCAGATCTGTGCGCATGCGCTAGATTTTATTTTATATAATATTTGTCTTATTACTTCTATTAAATATTTTGCTGTTGCCTTTGATATTTCTACATTTTCTTCATTTTCTACATTTTCTTCATTGCATAATTTTATCAACATATCCCTTGTTGATATCATTTCACTCTCTAATATTAATAATTCCGGTCTCAGTAATTCTAATAATTCTTTTTTATCAATATGTTTATATAAATTATTTATTATTAACTTTATGTATTCTAATTTTGATTTTAGTTCTGATCCTAATTGTGTATTTGTTTCTTTACTGAATTTTTCAGATTTGAATTTTAAATCTTCATTTATTACTTCTAATCTTTTTTTAAAGTTTAAATATGCTGGATTAGTTATTTCTTTTTTCTTATTTTCTATTAATAATTGATCTTTAGTAATTTCTTCTCCTTCTAAACTTACAGTTATTTTTCTTTTTTTAAAACATTTTAAAAATGATTTTATTGGTTTTAATTCTTTTGTTATATTTTCTATTTCTTCAACTTCTTTTTGAATGTCATTTTCTATTTCTTCAACTTCTTTTTGAATGTCATTTTCAATCTTTTTTAATTCTTCTATTTCTTTTTTCTTTTTTTCTAATTTTTCAGATTTTAATTTTAAATCTTTAATCATTTTTTCTAATCCTTTTTTTAAGTGTAAATATTTTGGATTAATTATTTTGTTTTGCATTTCGTTTTCCATTCTTTTTTATATATACAAGAAAATTATTTAACTCATTTTCAATTTTTTTATTTTTTTAATGCGCATGCGCTGAGATTTACTTAAGCATAGTAGAAACATTGTCCTATCAGTGCAGCATAGCTCCCAGATTGTCCAACTTGTGCATCACCAGAGTTGAGTGTCACTACCATTCTTCTACCTATACCAACGCTAGGCATACTTTCAGATGAATTAAAGTTTCTATAAAATGAAATTGTAGTTGATGGACCAATTGTACTAGTTGATTGATTCAACAATCCTGATACTTCATTATTAAATGAGCTTACATTAGATCCATTCCATGAAGAAAGATAAAAATCTTCTAAACCTGATGAAGCGTAGATGCATCGACTGTTAACATCATATCCAGAAAATGTAGTATATCCATTATTATTATAAGGTGTCCAAGGTTGAATGACAGAGTTAGTATGAGTAGGAGCACCATATCCATCATAGATGCGAACTCTAGATTCCCACCAGTCTCCAGATCCTCCAACAACATGCATTCTTATGTATTTCAAATACACTCCGTTTCCATTATCCATAACATTCATTAGCATATATTCACTACCATAAGTTGTATTTACATATCTAAATGTTGTTGAGTACAACTTAATGGATGAGATAGATCGAGGTATTAGAGGGTTAATACTAGTTAATGCTTGTTGAAACGATGAAGTTCTTGTAATAAAAGGTTGTAACCAAAAGGTCACTGAATTTCCTGTTTTATTGTATAATTGTATATTCAAACTTGATGTAAAAGGAAGATCAAATGTAAAATATCCTCCTAATGCACTTGTACTAAATACATTACATCCTTGTAAAGAGTTTGCATAATAAGATCCACCAAGTGGTGCAATTAATAAATCACAAGCTAAAGCTGTATTATTAATACCTACACCATCTGTTACAATAGAATCATTACCTATGCAAAGTACATTGTCAGCATATATTTTTAAAAACAAGTTACCTGGTACTGTATTAGGTGCAATAGTAGATCCTGTAAATGCAATCCACAGTTTTTTTAGAATTCCTGAACTACCACTATAGCTAAAAATAGTATATGATCCTGGAGTTGCATAGAATGCTTGAGATTTTTGTCCAAAGCATATTAAACTTGTATTGGGAATGATATCTAAACTTTGATTTTGCATATCATCAACATAGCTTTTTGTAACAGCATCTTGTGCATCAGTAGGATCAGCTACATTGATGAGTTTATGTGAATTCAAATTTATATTAGCAGTTGCAGGATTATAACCATCAGTTCTTAGATATAAATTACTAGAAGTTTGATTATTATCTACATAATACTTTGTAGCTGCATCTTGTGCATTAGTAGGATTAGCTACGTTGATCAATTTATGTGAATTCAAATTAATATTTGCACTCATACTATTAGTTCCATCTATTTTTAGATAGGAACTGCTAGAAATCTGATTATTATCTACATAATACTTTGTAGCTGCATCTTGTGCATCTGTAGGATCAGCTACATTGATTAATTTATGTGAATTTAAATCAACATCAGTAGTGGCTGTATTGCCAACATTAATGTTGATATTTAATCCATCTGTTGTGTAACCATATAATGAATTACTACCTGCTATATTCATACTCATTTTTTATATGTTATACATATTTTTTTTAAATCACTCTGTGATTATTGCTTCGCTAATTCAATATAATGAGTTTTCAATACTTTGAAAATCAACACCTTCATCAAGCTTTTTTAATACATAAAGGCACAAGTGTCCGCAAAAAGAAGTGTCTCCAAACTGAATTCTTTTACTATTATAATAAACAGGACTGTGTAAATATTGAACAAGTTCAACTGGAGGTGGTAATGCATAAGAATCAAAACTTAATTTCTCATCTCCATCTTTATACCAACAAATCCAATGAAATCCATTCGTACTTGAATCTCCAGTATTTAATATTCCACATTCTTTGTTTTGTGTATTTTTAGGTAATTCATCTCTTACAAATACACCTCTAAAATTTTTAATTTTTAATTTTTTTGCTGCTTTTATTAATTGAAAGTTTGTTAAGGGTACATTTGGCAATATAATTCCTTCAACATTGATATGTTTGTCCATTTTTATTAATAGTTTTAGATTTTTTTAGATCTTTTTAAGATATAAAAAATAACTTACCTGTGTGTTTGCCTGCCTGCTTGCCTGTTTATTTCCAATCAATCTGAAATGAAAAGTTAGGTTTGTCAATTCTATCACTTTCATTCCAATCAATTTGAAATGAAAAGTTGGGTTTGAGTTCCGAAGGAACCAATGTTTTACTCTCTTTTAATTTATAATGTCCATATGCTAATGTGTGAATACCATCTTCTTGAATTACTCTTTTATCATCTTCTGCACTCAATGCTATTTTGTTTATTTCTTCAGTATAAACATCATGTAAATGAGATCTTATGACATTCATTTTTCTCATCTGATTTCTCCTGCTAAGCAGGCAGTCTTTATAATCTTCATGTGTAATATAATTTTTTACTATATTTCTCTTTACTCCTTTACATCTCTTTTTATCTTCTTCATCTATTTTGTAAGAATACAACTTTGATCTGAGTCCTATAAATTCCGTAATTTGTTTTCCTGCTGATTCATCTTTAAACATTCCTATTACTTTCTTATTTACACCTACTTTAAATCCATTTTGAACAGCTGGATGATCTTTATTAAATTCACTTGTATCAAATTTACTTTCAATATCATTAGAAATATCTTTATAAAAATCTTCTGTTTTTATTTCATAGATTAATGAATCTGTATCTGTATATAATAGTTTAGCTTTATCTTTATATTTATTTTTTATGTAATCATAATGAAATTCGTACATTAGTGTTTTGCTTAAATCTAAAATACACATACCCAAGTAAATAGGCTTATTATATTTTAGTTTTGTTCTTTTCATATGAATAGCTATCAAATTTTCATCAAATATCGTACTACTTTCATAATTTGGTTTTGATGCTAATTTAATAGCTTCTTCTCTTTTAGAAACCAATCTCACATCAACTCTGTTTTCAATGTTTTCCATTGTTTTTCCAAACACTGAATTATTCATAAGTTTAAAAAAGTCTTTTTCAAAGTCATTTGTTGCTTTTGTTCTTAGATTTGTATTGAGTTCAATGTATTTACTCAACCATGCACTTTCTTCAAACTTTATTCCTCTGTGAATTTTTGTTATTTTCATTCCTAATCTTTCATACAGTTTTAAGTTTTCATAGTGAATGATATAATTTTTCTTGTGATTTAAATTAGGTACTAATTTTTCAACTTTGTTTATTTTTAATCTTTCAGGAGCAAGAGGATAATCATTATGCAAATCATGTAAATACTCAGGATATTCTAAATCGACTTCTAATATGCAAAAAGTAGATTTCCAATTTTTTAATTCTTCTTCATCCATCCATTCAAATCCATGTGTTGGAAGTGGTTTACTCATTGCCCATCCATATAAATTGTTTGCATCTAAATATTGTATGTATGTTGACTCCTTGTTTGAATTATATTCTTCACCAATGTGATTAGATCTTTTAGATCCATATACTCTAGTAGAATTATTAGTAGACTCGGATACTTTATTTATATTTTCTAATTTACAAGGTTTTCCACTTTGTATTCCCTGCTTGATCGTTGACATCATTTCATCTAACCATTCAAAACCAGGTGTAGTAGGTGTTTTACTTATTTCCCATTTTAAATTTTTTTTGCCTTGTATTCCTCTATCTATTATTTCATCAATCCATTTATTATCATTAATATTACTTTTATACTCATATATTTTATTGGTCTTTGTGTAATTTTCCATATATTTATTATTAGCAATTCCTAACCTGTTAGAAATCATGCTAATACCACCTCTTATTCCTTCTTTAATCATAAGAATCATGTCATAATCACTTAGCAACTCTAATTTAACTTTAGTTATTTTCAACGCAGCGTCCCAAGCTAATCCTGGTGCTGTATAGTTCCAAGCAGGATCTAATTTGTAATTGTTAAAACATACATCTCTAAAATTTTCAAAGACATCAGCTAGTAATAATACATCAGATTCGTTATATAAATTATGATAATCTCTAAATGTTTTACATTGAAACTTTTCCCATACAGTTTGAGCATGTAAATAATCTTCATCACTTATTCCTTCATTGTTTAATCTTGAATAAAATGATTCTTTTGGTGGTAGTTGTGTTTCATTTAATTTATCAATAGAGTCAACCCATTCATAAGGATAAACACCTTTTCTTAACAATAAATTGAGTTCATTTCCAGAATAGTATCTACTAATATTTTTACATTGATCTTTTGACAAATTTTTAGTTAAACTATCTAAACTAGCAGCCATAAATTTAAAACTATCGAGAAAACGGAGCTCTCTCTTAATTTCAACTTTTTTTCCTTCTTTATTCGTAAACTCATCAAGTTTAATTTCTTTAGAAAAGCTGATATACTTTTCTTCATTGTTAGGAATGCAATTTAATTTTCCTCCTTCTGACAATTTCTTTATGAACAAGTGAGAATCATAACCAGATAAATTGTGAAATAGTACTGGAATGAATTTTGGAATTTTAAATTGTAAGTTACAATCACTATGTGCAGCACCTCTATATTTTCCAGTAATATGGCAATGATCTCGTACTCTATCTTCATTAAGATCTTTTTCACAAATGTGACATACTTTTGCATTATCAAATTCTTCTTTGTCTTTACAAGTAATTATCTTATCTTTTGGAAATTTTAAATAATCGTTGTAAATCTTTTTTACATCTTCTTCTAGCATATTAACAAATTTTTGTGCTACATCTTCATCTTCATTACTTGCAGTGAATGTAACTAGTTTACTTTGATATACACTTTCATCAAAGCATTTAATATAGTAACAAAATGAACTAGGTGTATGCTTTTGGTACTGCTTTGTATAAGATTCATTTGGATTAGGTGTACAAGTGTTGATTGGTTTTATAAAACTTTCAAAGTCTGCATAGACTACAAATGGCACTCTCATAGATTTTTTAAAATGATTAAGTTTAATCATTGTATTTGGTTTTGGAAGTTCAATTCGTACTGAATCATGAGTATCACAATACAATTGATGCTTTGATAAAGATTCTTCAGTACTAAATGATTGTAAGCAATTTCTACAAAAGTGTTTTTTACCATTATGTTTTGATATTTGTGATGAAAGTAGTCTACTTATACTTTTTATTAAACAATAATGATTGGTTTCATCATTTGAAATGAGTAATAAATCTATTTCATGTTGCCTGTTTTTGTTTTCAGATATTCTTAAAGGATAAGCAGAATTTTCATAACCATAGACATTAACACTGACGTTTTGATTATTTTTCTCAAATTGAGTAATCTGTTGTAGTGATACTGGGAATTTTATTTTTTCCCAATTTAATTTTTTAGCTTGTTCTTTTAAATCTTTATCTACTATTTCAGAATTTTTTTCTTTAGGATTTAAAAATCTAGCAACACACCACTTAAAGCATTCGTTGTCTTCATTCTTCATATTAATAATTGCTTTTTTAGCTGCCAACTTTTTAGGAAGAGGAATGTAAGATTTACCTTTAATAGGCTTATATTCAATGATATTTATATCCATCTTTTTAACTGATACAAATCTCCAACTTGATCCTAATTGTTGAAATGCTGACAAGGATTCTAAAATTTTCTGTTCAGCTCTTTCATAGAATTCATTTAAATCTGTTGATTCTAAAACAACTTCTGCTTTTGTTGAAAAGGATGCAATAGTTGTTATAGTTTCTCCTGTTTTAAGATCAGTACGCTCCATTTCACATGAAAGAACAATATAGATTTTTGATTCTTTATTACTATTTAAAATATTTAATACATTATTTTTAGCTGATTTCATATAAGATAAAGCATCAGCTCTTTCAACTCCTTCAGCTGAAAATTGCTTTGTCACATTTTTAAGAGATGATTGTGTTAATTTAAATTCTATTATTGGTTTTTTACTTATAATTAAACCATATAAATCAGAAACAGCAGACTTTACTGATTTAATTTTATCATTTGCAGTCTTTTTAAGGTGTACAGGAACAAAATCCATAATCCAATTAGATAATGAACTCACTTTGTTCTTAATGGTATTAATATAACTAACTGGAACATATTGTGTAGGTGCTAAAGTATTTTGTGTAATATTATTTGGAATAGGCATATCTAATATAGGAGTTGCTTGATCAATTGCTCTAATGAGATCTGCTTTTCCCATTCTATAATAATATTTAATTTTTCGATTTCTTGCGATTTGTTTTAATTCTTTTACATTTCTATTTTCCATTTTTATATATACAAGAAAATTATTTATATCATTTTCAATTTTTTATTTTTTATGTAAAGAAAATTAAATAATACAAAAAAACGATTTCTTTTTATATTTTTATAGAAAAAGTCTATAAAAATAATTATTTTTCATTATCTATTTTATTTTTGTGATAATGCATCTTTTTCTTTACTTGCTCTAATTATTTCAATTTTTACTCCATCTACAATCTTCCCATTTCTACTAAAAATATAAGTTTTAGAGCGCTTTTCTTTTTTATTATAGTCATAAAATGATTTGTAATTTTTAACTTCACCAGTTTCCATATTAGTAAGTTTAATTCCCCATGGATCTGTTCTAATTGTTGTGAGATAATCATATTTAGGATCTCTTTCTTTTTTTTCTTTTGTTGAAAGAAATTTTGGTCTTCCAGCAGATTTTTTTTCTTTTATTACTTTTTCTTTTTTAACTCTTTTAACTCTTTCAATCTTTGGTTTTTTTTGTTTCTTAGTAATGATATTTGTTTTTACAGAATCTTTATCAATTAAATTATTATCCATAGCAATCATAACTAATGCCATAGGATCTTTAGATGTTTGTTGTATATTATTATCTTTTAATAAATTTAATAAATACTTTTTCGTATATTTTATTTTATCACTCATTCTTTTTTATATATAAAGAAAATTTATTTAAATTATTTTCAAATAATTTAAATAATAGTATTTTTTATTGCATATATATTTTTTTAAAATAATTATTTTTCTTTCAGAACCTAACGAAGTCTGAGTTCCAAAGTAACCTAATATTCAAACATAAATTTATTTCCATTAGAAATAAGTTTTCCTATTCTATCTGAAATGATGAGAGCAAATATTACAGTACCTGCTGGAACAGGTGTATTAAATTCTGCTTTAATATTAATATTTGCAATATTATTTTTCATTTTTTCTGATTGTTTACTTACATTAAAATACATAATAGGATATAAATCTTTATAATCTGAAGGAGTGATACCGCATAGACTAATAAGATCAGTCATATTATAATAATCTTCAGCAAAATTGGATGCATTTTTATATGCTCTACTAATTTTCATATTTGGGAATGATAAATTATAATTAGTTGCAGGATATCTTTCTTCATTAAATTCAATCCACATATTTCTCAAATCACAATGATCAAATATTGAAGAATTTTGTTCTTGATTTCCACTCCTATTTGTTTGAAAACCAACAAGTACATATCTAGGTTTTTCAGTAGTTTTTGTTCCTAAGTTCCAATCAAGTGACGTAGTTTGTGAAACATTAGTTTTATTTAAGTACCTTGATCTAAAACCCATATCAAGTGTTTCTTGTGATTTAATTATTTTAGTAAGTTCTAAATCTGCTAGAGTAGATGGAGTTGCACGTTTCATCATTAATGATATTCTTGTAATATCTACTTTTCCTGCAGCTACATTAGCAGCTCTAAAAATTGCATTATCATCACTTTGTCTTAACAAAAAAAGTTCATGTTTTAATCCATAAAAAACTTTATCATAATCTTCACAAAATCCGAAAATATGCCTTAATGGAATACTAATTTCAAATTTACCTTTTGTAGTAGGTTTTTTAATGATATATTGTTGTCTTGTTGAAAATCCTATATTATTAGCTAAATCTGCTGTTGCTGTACTATCTTTATACCAGAATTGATTCATTGCTTTTGATTGTTGAAAGTCATTTGGGTATTTTAATAATCCAAGCATTGTAGTTGCTATACCTGGAAAACTAACTACTTCAACAATTGAATCAAAGAATCTATATTCAATTCTTTCAAATAAATGCATAATTCCATTGTGTGCTAGTGTTATTGCATCTGTATCTATATAAGCTGATCCATCTGCTTTTACAAGTCTTCCTTCAATTTCTAAATAGGATTCATGTGGATGAAAAAAAGAATCACTGCTTTCAATAAAAATTCTTATTTCTCCTGAATTTAAATTAGAATTAACAGAGGGTGTAAATTCATATTCTTCATATCTTTTCATTTCCTCGTCAAATCTCAATTTATCAGTAATATTAAATATATCAGATTTTACCATTTTTATATATGCAATATATTTTTTTTAAATCACTTTTAGTAATTCTAAAAATTATATTATTTTAAGCCCATCGCCTTTATGTTTTTTAACTAAATCTTGTATTCTAACAGGTTTACTTTTTATTGATGATCCAAACATGATATTATTAATATCTGGCACTGCTTCATTTAATTTACTATCTAAAGTATTTATTAAATTTTTAAGTTCTTGTTTATTTTCAGGTGTTAACTTAGATGATTTATTTACATTTTCTATTAATTTTTTACCTTTATTTATTAAAATTTCTTTAGCAGTAGATATTGCAGAATTTGCAAGTTCTTTCCCTGCTGACTTTGCTGCATCTACAGCAGTTTTTCCCAAGTCTGTAGCAGCTGCTCTACTTGCAAAATTACGAGATGCATTAAATGC
Source organism: Hydra vulgaris (assembly GCF_022113875.1). Classification (NCBI taxonomy): domain Eukaryota; kingdom Metazoa; phylum Cnidaria; class Hydrozoa; order Anthoathecata; family Hydridae; genus Hydra; species Hydra vulgaris. The sequence goes on along the minus strand of NC_061164.1, from coordinate 48,422,438 downwards.
ATTACTTAGTACTTGCTTATTGAACATACTTAAAAAAGGTGTAAATATTCCACTTCCACCTACTACATACTTGTGTGTATATTCTTTATTATTTACAACTAACATTTTATTTACACTATATATTTTTTAATTCATTTTAAATGAATCTTGGCTTTGCTATTTAATTATTGGTCCATTTTTATTAAAATGATTAGTTAACATTGTTTTCATACCAGATAATGCTCTAAAAAAATCAGAAGATTTTGCCTGATTATACATATTATTTATATCTGTAAATACTCCACTTCCACCTACTACATACTTGTGAGTATATGCTTTTTTATTTATATCTAACATTTTATTTACAATATATATTTTTTAATTCACTTTGGTATTATCTTAATTGTTTTTTTAAAAGTCCATTTTGTTCTTCTAAAAGATATACTTGTATTTCTAAAAGATGTTCTGATTTACATTTTGATACAATTTCTTTTATTTCATATTCAATACTTATTGGTTCCCCTTGTAAAGTAAGTATATGCCCATCTTGATCCATTATTGTTGTTTTCATATCCCAAATTTTTTTTGATAATAATTTATAATAAGTTGGATTATTTGGTACTTCTACAATTTTATAACCCACTGGCGTAGATGGATAAAATGAATATATAACATTTGAATATGCACCATCTATAATTGATCCTGTTACAAGGCTATTTGTTACATTAATAGTATTAACATGATTTATATCTATTACTTTATCTGAAATATATACTTTTGATGAGTCAAATGTTATAAGATTACCATCACGATCTCTATTATTAAAACCTAAAAGGTCTTTTATAGAGTCGTTATCAAGTTGTATTCTAATATTGCTATTTTTATTAATAATAATCTGTGATCTTTCAGTATTAAAATTTGCTTCAAATATAATAGATGTAGGATCAAGTCTTATACTATCATACTTTTGTTTTTTTTTATAATTTTCAATATCTGTGCTTGGTACATTTTTAAAAGACTCTTTATATTTAGCAAGTTGATCTTTAAGAGTAGTCATTACATATCTAGTTACAATTGTATTTATATTTCTAAGTTCATAGGATCCTGTTGGGATCTTAATTTGTTGAAAACCAGGATTATCACTAGCTTCTATAGTAATATTTATAGTATTGTTCAATCCTTCAATAATATTTGGAAAACTATTATAAGTCATTAATTTTTTAAGAGCTATTCCATACTCTTTATCTGCATCTAGTTCAATAGGTACTGCCATATTAGTATTTATAACAGTATCGTTTGAAGATATATGTATTGTTATTGACATTTTATATATGTCATAATTTTTTATATTGTTTTCAATATAAAAAAAATTATATATGGATCTACTTTTTTCTCTCTCTTATATGAAATTCTATGGTATAACTTTCATTATTAAAATCTATAGGTTTATTAAAGTTATCAATGATAACAATTTTCATTTCTGAAATGGATTTTGTTTTTAACGGAAAATATTTCTTAGATATCGGTTGTTCATTAATAACTGAATTTTTAGAAACAATAATAGGTATAAATGAATACATTACAGTCGTTTTCTTAGCATTGCCATTATTAGATACAATTTTTCCATCTACAAGATTATTTAATATGTATACTTTTTTGTTTTTAGTTGAATCACTATAGAGAATAGTTTGAAATCTATCAAGTGCCATTTCATACTCTTTATTTTCATCAAGTTTAATAATATCATCAAATTTAATTATAACTGGATTTTGTTTATTTTTTTCTATTTCTATATACATTTTTATATTTATAATAATTATTTAGATCAAAGAGACCTAGATTGTTTTGCAATCTCATTTTTATATATTATTTGCTAATATATAAAATTAATATTTACTCTTCATCTTCGCTTTCTAAGTCTACATCTTTAATATAAAATCTTTCTATCTTATACTCATTTTTAGATACAACTGCATCTAATAATTTTACTTGAATAGATTGAATCATTGATCCTATATATATACCTTCAATTGCTAAGCATCCAACAACATCACATCTTTTTTTAATAAGACTTTCTCCTAAAATATCACCATTTTTATTTCTGAATACTTGATCCATCTTTTTACTTTTATAATCTGTTGGTATTTTTGCATATATAACTGGAGATGCCTTAAAATCATCATTTCTATACTTTAAAATATTCAAGTTGTTAATATTTAAGCTTTTCATACCCCCTTTTTTTAACGTTGCTTCATTTTCAATAACTTTATTTCTACAAAATTTTTCAATAGCTTCAATAATTGCGATAAATATATCATTTTCACATACAAAAGGAATTGAGTATCCTGTAAGTTCTTTTGTTTTCATGTCTCTATTTTCACAAACTTCATATGATAACAATTTTGGAGTTTTTACTCTTAAAGGTTCTGAAAGCTTATCATTATATTTGTATTCAATTACTATTTTTTGATATTGAACAGGTTTATTAAATTTTTTTATTTCTTTTACATATAAATTTGCTTCATCAAAATTTTCAATATCTACATATGACATTCTTTTTATATATAAAATAAAATTATTTATATCATTTTCAATTTTTTTAATTTTCTTGTAAAAATATATAAATTTTATCTTACATCATTTGCTAGAGTTGTAATTTGAAGTTGTTGTTGTTACAGTGGTATTTGTATTAGCATTACCAGAAGTAGCTGTTACACATATATTCACATTTACATTTGAGTTGTTCATTTTTTTAATAGTAAAAAAAATTTAAATCACTATGTGATTCGGGCTTTGTCAAATATTTTTCAATTCTGTATTATTAACCCATGAGTTAAAAGTATCAGGATACCCATACCACTTTACTAATGATTTATTACCTTGTTTTTTAATAACCTTTTCAATTCTAAATATCTCTTGACTTGTTTTTTGAAGTTCTTGTTCATAAAAAGTACCTTGTATTTCTTCATTATTATAATCAGTTATTTTATAAGTGGGTGGATTAGTATATTGAACTTTTGATACTGTAAATACTTCTTCAGTCCATCTTGGTGTATACCCTTTTTCAAATAATTCTTTCTTTTTAATTATTCTTACTTTATCACCTATTGTAAACTTGGGATGAGGAGACTCTGATATCACTTTACCATTTAAATTTAACCAAACTTTATTTTCATTCTTTTTATTGCTTGCTTCAACTGGAGTCATTTTAATTGAAGAATGCTTTGTGTTGTTGTATTGATTTACCATTTCATCTAAAACATCAATGTATTTTCTAGTAGAATTAGCAGAAAAGTATTTGAACATTTTTTCTTTCATTGTTCTATTCCATCGTTCAACTACACAGCTTTTTTCTTCATTCTCAGTTGAATAGAGATGAACACCTAATGCTTTAACATGCTTGTTATAAAATTCTAAACCTTTATCAACCCATAATTTCATACACTTTCTATCTTTAAATATTTTATTAAATGCATCAGCAACTTCAATTCCTGTCTTACTTTTCAATGGAATTATCCATCCATACTTTGAAAATATATCAATGACCATTAATAAGTATTTTATACCATTATTAAATTTAGAATAAGCTTGCATATCAACTAAATCAGCAGCCCATATTTCATCTATTCCATTTGCAACTACTTTTCTTTTTCTAAAATGTTTTATAACAGGTTTATGAAGTTCATTTGCAAGTTCATCAGTCCATTTCAGGTTTTTGCTTTTTTTCCTCTGCGTTGGTAGTTTTTTTGACATAATTCTTTAATACTTATTGGTTCTTTATTTCCCATACCAAACCTTACTTTAGCAGATATGATAGGTTTTATAATCTTTCTTTCTAATTTTTCACGAGGTGTAGGATTAGGTATAGCATCCATTTGTTCAAGCATTATTTTATCAGCTAAATTTCTATTCTCTTTATCTGGAAAATGTTTATAAGCAAGATCATGAATATAAGCTGTTTTATCAACTCTATCTACAGGCATGCTCCATTCTTTAGGCATCTCAGTAGAAGTTAATCTTTCATCTAAATTAGTACCAGGTCCTGCAAAGTTCATACCTGGTATATGCATTTCACCTGGAAACTTTTGCAAAGGTAATTTTCTATTACTTGTAAATTTATTAATAGATTCTACCAAATCACCTCCTTTTTTAGCTTCTTTTTTAAATTGACATTTTCTTGTTCCGCAGATTGCACAATTTCCACATTGCATATTTCTTTTGTTTTTACTCACAGCATGTTGTAAGTTGAGTGTATCTGTTTTGTTTTTACATTTAACGCAATACATTTTTTATATATGTATTTTAATTTATTTAATTTAAAAAATACTTTTCGTAAATAAAAAATGGAAATTATAGATTTATCATGGAATGTAAATAAAAGTAAACGTCAAAATAATGAGTTATTACCTAAAAGTATAAGAGGGATTATTGTTGGAAAATCAGGTTGTGGAAAAACAACATTATTATTAAACTTGCTATTAAGACCTGGTTGGTTAGACTATAATAATTTACAAGTTTTTGGAAAATCTCTTTTTCAACCTGAATACAAAATATTAAAAAATACTTTTGAAAATAAATTACCAAAAGAAGTTATTCTTAAACTATTTGAGTTGCAAGATCAAATAAATAAAAACAATGTAAATCCAGAGTTTGTTATTAAAGACATTTCAAGAAATTTAAAAGATAAAACAGATATAGAGTGTAAATTTTTTGAAACAGCAGATGATGTACCAGAACCTGAAAATCTTAACTGTATTAAAAATAATTTAATGATATTCGATGATTTACAATTAACAAAACAAAACAAGTGTGAAAAGTACTATATAAGAGGAAGACATAGCAATGTAGATTGTTTCTACTTGGCACAAAATTATTTTGAGTTGCCTAGGAGAACGATAAGAAAAAATGCAAATTTTATATGCTTGTTTAAACAAGATTCTAAAAATGTAAATCATATTTATAATGACCATGTTTCAAATGATATGAAATTAGATGAATTTAAAAAGTTTTGTAATGAAGCTTGGTCAAAAAAGCATGGATTTGTTGTTATAGATTTGTCTTCTGATCTATTAAATGAAAAGTATAGAAGTGGATTAGATTTATTTTATTATCCAACTTCTTTGTGGAATCGATAAATATATATTTTTTAAAAAATATATATTTTTATGAAGCATTGGTTCTTTCAGAACTTAGCTAAGCCTAAGTTCCAAAGGAACCTAAAGAAGAAGACCTAATAAGGGTATATTCTTAAATGGAGAATTTTCTCCTAATAACAATCCTCTACCTACTGATGAATATTCATTTCCATTTTTAGAATAATATCCATCTAAATAATTATAACTACCATTCCATGGGTTTAAAAATACTCCTTTTCCTACTTTTCTAATTTTAAATCCATAACCATTCTTTTTTCCATAAATAATACCATTTCCAGCAATTTTATTAACTATAGCATGTCCAGCAGCTGCACCTACTCCTGTTAATGCTGCTGTTGCAATTACTGGAGCAGCTTTTGCAATTACACTTCCAATTAATCCAGCTAATCCTATTAAAGGTAGAAATCCACCATTTTTTTTAGCATTATGTTTAAGTTGTGCTCTACTCATTGAAAGTGTTATACCCTTATTTTTTAAATAGGCTGCATTCATTCTGTTTATTTGTGATTCTGTTAAAGCTATTTTATGTTCACCATTTAGATCTTCATATGATAGTTTTATAATGGCATTAGTATCAGATTCAATTGCTTTTTTAATTTTCTCTTTCTGACTATCTGAAAGATTGATAAGAGTATCATAGTATTTTGTCATTTTTTATATATAAAATAATTTTTTTAATTCACTTTAAGTTATTGCTTTCTGTAATGCTTTATACTCATCATCGTCTATTTGACCCTGTCGTAACAACTCATCACAAATAGCAACAATCTCATTTCTTGTTCCAGTATTTCCTGCTTGTAAACCAGCTAAGCGTAATTTAAGCATATCAAATAGTGCATTTGGATCACTAGGAAGAATGACAACTCCTTTTCCAGACTTTCCAATCATCTCTTCCCAAATAGGTTTTATTACATTAGTGTACTTATAACCTTTAGATGATCTTGGTTTAGCTAAATTTAAATCAGAGCGAATTGCATCTGTTTGATTTAATATTTCTTATTATACTTATTACGATCATCGTTAGTATATCTAACAGGATGAGATTTTACTATGATTTCCCAAAGACCAGGTGTACCAGTGTATTTTTTACCTTCAATAATTATATCATTACCTTCAATAGTTATTGGTTTTTTACCAATGTAAAATTTTTCATTACCTTCATTGTAATGTATACCAAATATGTCATCTGATACTTTTTTACTATTTTTAGTAGTATATAACTTTAAATATTCTGTTGCGATAGGTCCTAATCTCATGTTATCTACAACTTCAGGTGGCATGATTGCTTTAGTTTCAGAATCTAGTAAAGCAGGATAATTTGAAAAAGTATTTGCTATTTGATTAGCTTTATTTTCTAATTTAGATATACCTTCTTTTATTCCAGATTGACTATCTATTATTGGTTTGTACATTTTTTCCAAGTTAGTCTGTAAAGCATCATAGCCTAACTTTTCATTAATAGAATCTTGATAAACACTTTTCTTTAACCCATCAAGTTCTTTTGCTATTTTTAATCTTGCATCAATATCTGTAGCTTTTGCATACATTTTTATATATGCAATAATTTTTTTAAATCACAATGTGATTATCAGATCCCTAAAAGGATTAAAATCAACATATATTATGTTTTTAATACATAATATATGTTCAAGTAAATACATAATATATGTTTTTTTATTTAATTCTTAAGAGTATTATTCATCACTCCTATATTCTGATTTTTGTTAAATCTCATATTTAACACTTCAATGACATCACTTTTGCCTTTTTCTATTCCTTTATTAAATATTGACTCTTTAGTCTGTTCATCTATATCATTCTTAGATTTTGTTCTAATTTGTTCAGTCATAGCTTGAAACTTTTCAAGTTCTGAAAGTATCATATTAAATTCTGCATCATCAATATATTGATCTGATATAGCTTTAGAAATAAGATTACTTATTGTATTTAGTTTTGCATCAGCTAGTACTTTAATCTTTTCATGCTTTTCTGCTTTTATTGTTAATTTTTTAATAGCTTGTGATCCTATTAGTGATAATACACCCATACCTAATGCTGCACCTTCACATGCAATAGCTACTGGTGTACCAACTATTGTTGTTAAAAAACCAATACCAACAGCTCCTAATGTCATAGTGCTTGCTAGTAATGTATTATCAACTGCTGAAATGATTCTTACAGCTCTGTGATATTTTTTACTTAAAATCTCTCTTCTAATTCTTTCACATTCTATTTTATCTTGAATTTCACTAATCTTTTGTAATCTAAAGTTATGATCTATAGATTGTGGTGGTGCAGATGGATTTTCTGAAAACTGGTTTAGATCTGGATAAAGCTGCTTACATTCATTATTATATCCATTATTACATAGCATTTCTTTTTTCTATAAAGAAAAATTTGTTTTAAATCACTTTTGTGATCAATGCTTCGCTAAATCACTTTTTACCAAAATCAAATATAGCTTTATCTTCATCATATATAGTTTCTTTAATTACTTCTCCTATACTTGATAATAAAGATTTTACAGATTCTTTATCACTTTTCTGTTTAGTTCCTGTGTCATTATGTGGTCTAACATGTTCTAAAGCATCTCTATGCGATATATAATTTGCATTTAAAATACCATTATAAGTTGATATACAACATAACAAATCTCCTTTTTTAATGTTTATATCTTTTTTATCGTAATTATATAAAGTTATTTTAATATCATCAGTAGACTCTATTACAACAGAATTTAGTAAATTTAGTGATGGTTTATAATTTTCTGCAAGTGAAATCATTACATGTCCTTTATCTATTTCAACTCCACACATTAAAGAAATGTTTTCATATGAATTTGATTTTACTGTAAAATCTTCTTGTGCGAATACTTTAATATGTCTATCATTTATTGCTCTATGTTCTAAATCTGAATTAATATTAAAAGTTATTCTATATTGTTCATGCTTTTCATAATATAAAAACATTCTACTATTATACATTTTATAAATGTAAAGATTTTTTTAAATCACTCTGTAATCCTCATATCTATTTTGTTTTTAAAGTTCTAGCAATATAATTTAAAATGCTTTCACCTTGATGTAAAAAATTACACTTTTTATTATCATTAACATTTTTATATATTAATATTTTTTCTCCTTTTTTATTTTTCTTTAATTTACTCTCTACTAATTTACATGGATTATAATGACAAATTTCTACATTTTCTTCAATTTCTTTTATAGAATGAGCATATTTGCAATTTATATTTTTACATTCTTTTTTATCAAGAATATATTTGCATAATTTAGTTTTAGCTTTTCTTAATTTTAATAATTCTGACTTTTTAGGATGAAACAATCTACACTTTTTATTCTTACATTTAGTGTATTCATAGCAAATATGAATATGCCTATATTGACATGAAGATTTAGTGCATATGAGTCTTTCTTTTACAGTATTACAATAAGGAATATCATGATTGTATTTACATTTTCTTCCAAAAGGACAATAATTATCATTTAAAATATTTTTACAGAAAATGGGTAGTTTCTCTACAAAATGAATTGTTGAAGGTTTTCCATCTTCAGTAAAATTAATATCTACATTAAATGGTTTTCCAAAACTAAATTTTCTTTTTTTGTAATGTTTTTTAAAAGAAGTATTATCTATAGCAGGATAATCATCATTAATAACATTATAAGTTGGAACATAATTAATCCATTTCAGCTTATCTTTATGCAGTTCCATGATTTGAACTGTTTTTAAAGGAATTGGAACTATAGGTTTTTCTTTAACTTCATCTTCATCATCAGATGTAAAATAAGTAGCTTCATCAGATGTATAATAAGTGTCATCTTCAGAATCTGATTCTTCAAATTCAAATTTTAATATTTCTTCAAAAAGTTTAAATTCTTTTTGAAATTCAGATATTTCATTAATCTTATCATCATTCATTTTTTATTTTTATTATTTGTAAAAATATTTTAAATCAAAAAAAAAATGAGTTAAATAATTTTCTTATGTATATAAAAAGAATGGAAAATAAACTTGAAGAATTATTAAAATTAATAGATGAAAGATTAAGATTAATAGAAGAAAAATTAAATATTATTGATACTCATGATATTGAAATGACTGAAGATTCTAAAGTTACTACAGTTACTACTACTGAAGTTACTGAAATTACAGAAACTACTGAATATAGTGATGATATTGAAATGACTGAAGATGAAGATGAAGAAGATGAAGAAGATGAAGATGAAAATGATGAAGAAGATTCTGAAGTTACTACAGTTACTACTGAAGTTACTGAAATTACAGAAACTACTGAATATGATAATGAAGATGATGAAGATGAAGTTGTATTTGATAATTAGACTATAGAATTAATAATCTTTTTATTTTTTTTAAAAAAATAAAAAAAAATTGAAAATGATATAAATAATTTTCTTTTATATATAAAAAGAATGGAAAATAATATTGAGAATAATAAATTTTTAATAAAACCTTCATCTCAAATATATTATATTACTATAATATTAAAAAACAATGGGTATAAACAAGGTAATAAGGTTGATTTTGCTGCTGAAATAGGTAGAAATGATCTTATTAAATTATTAAATCAATTAGGTGAAAAAAGTACAAAAGATGTACTAAAATATTTACATGAATTAGGGTATAAATGTAACAAATGTGCGATTAATTGCGCTGCAATGAAGGGTCACCTTGAAGTAATAAAATATTTACATGAATTAGGGTATAAATGTGACAAATGTGCGATTAATTATGCTGCAGAAAATGGACACTTTGAAGTAGTAAAATATTTACATGAATTAGGGTATAAATGTGATGAATGGACAATTGAATGTGTTTTGAGAAATGGTCACCTTGAAGTAATAAAATATTTACATGAATTAGGGTATAAATGTGATGAATTTGCAATTTATTATGCTGTACACAAAGATCACCTTGAAGTTGTAAAGTATTTAATTGAAAAAGGGTATAGAGGAGCAGAAGATTCAATTGATTTCGCTGCAGAAATTGGTCGTCTTGAAGTAATAAAATATTTACATTCGTTAGGATATAAAGGTACAAAATTTGCAATTAATTATGCTGCAGAAAATGATCACCTTGAAATAGTTAAATATTTACATGAATTAGGGTATAGAGGAACAGAAAAAGCAATTGAATACGCTGCAATGAATGGTCACCTTGAAGTAGTAAAATATTTACATGAATTAGGGTATAAAGGTTCAGAATTTTTTAATAATTTAGCTGTTCAAAATGGATATATTTAAACTTTTGATACACGTAGTGAATATAAATTCTAGTAGTGATAAAGTTAAGCATTGCTTCTACTATGCTTAAATCCCAGCGCATGCGCATTAAAAAAAAAAAAAAAAAATTGAAAATGAGTTAAATAATTTTCTTGTATATATAAAAAAGAATGGAATTAGAAAATAATATTGAGAATAATAATTTTTTAATAAAACCTTCAACTCAGGTATATTATATTACTACATTATTAAAACAATATGGGTATAAAAAAGGTAATAAGGTTGATTTCGCTGCAAAAATAGGTAAACTTTATTTAATTCAATTATTAATTCGATTTGGAGAAAAAGGAAGAGAAAAAGCAGTTAATTTTGCTGCAAAAGGAGGAAATCTCGAAGTACTAAAATATTTACATGAATTAGGATATAGAGGAACAAAAGATGCAATTGTTTATGCTGCAAAAGAAGGTCATCTTGAAGTAATTAAATATTTACATGAATTAGGGTATAAAGGTGATAAATTAGCAATTAGTTATGCTTTTGAAAATGCTGCTAAAAATGGAAATCTTGAAGTAATTAAATATTTACATGAATTAGGGTATAAAGGTACAGAAAAAGCAATTGATAATGCTGCTTTAAATGGACATCTTAAAGTAATTAAATATTTACATTCTATAGGATATAGAGGAACAGAAAATGCAATTGATAATGCTGCTTTAAATGATCATCTTAAAGTAATTAAATATTTACATTCTATTGGATATAGAGGAACAGAATGGGCAGTTAATTTTGCTGTATTTAATGATCATCTTGAAGTAATAAAATATTTACATGAATTAGGGTATAAAGGTTCTGAATGTGCAATTAATTGTGCTGTAGAACATAGTCACCTTGAAGTAGTAAAATACTTGCATGAATTAGGGTATAAATGTGATGAATCTGCAATTAATTGCGCTGCAGAAAATGGAAATATTGAAATTATTAAATATTTACATGAATTAGGGTATAAATAAGAAGCAAGAAAAAAAATTGAAAATATATTTCTTTACATAAATTAAAAAAATGGATTGTACAAGTAAAGATATTAAATTAGGAAGTTATAAAAGAAGATTAAGTTTAGCTCGTTATTTACAAAATAAATTTAAATTACAATATGAAAAGTTAGAAAAGGAAAGATTAGAAGAAGAAAAGTTAAAAACACCAGATAATATTTATTATTAGAAAAAGTCACGTGACCTATGACGTCATGCAAGAATTTTTCGTAATATTTCATAACAAGAAATAAAAATTAACACTTATTTTAAAAAATCAATTTTTTAAAATAAAAAATTATTTCTTGTTGAAATAATTTATACACAATATGGTTAACATTGAACCCTATATTAATATTAATTTATGGTTGAAAATATGGTTGAAAATGAAAATAAGCTAGAACTCTCCTTTTTCTACTACTGGCACTGCTCTAAAGAGCTAACGTCTCTTGTGCTATCTACTAAAATTCATTCTCGTGTTACTCGTCATTCAATTAAGTGTCATCCTTTTTCTGTTACTGTTCCTAAGTGTTCCAAAAACTCTTATTCGTCTAGTTTTTTTTTCTCGAATATCAGTTCTTTGGAATTCACTTCCTTCATCTTGCTTTCCTGATTCATATAATTTGCAATATTTTAAGTCGTCTGTTAATCGTTATCTTGCTCTACAATCTTCATCTTTTCTCTTCCAGTAACTTCCAACACTAATTAGTGGTTGCTTGCAGCCTTGTTGGAAGCAAAGATGTTAAAAAAAAAAAAAAAAAATTGCGTCTTGCATTCTTCAATGTTCACATAATTCTTCTTTCTATTTCATAATCAAAATATCTAGTTTCTTCTTTCTCTCTCTCTCAAAGTATTTTCTTTCTCTCAAAGAGCTCTAAAAAACTTCTTGTTCTAATAATTGTTGGTAAATTACTGAAAAACTCATAGTTTGTTAAGTCTATTAATATGCTCTTAATATTTCTTTATATTTTAGACATTTTTTCACTCATTTTAAGCTTTAAATCTAAACGACGTTGTTTGTATTTATTTTTTATTTTATAAAAGTTACTTAAGGCTTTTTCAAGCAATGAGTTACACTTATTTGACGTCTTTTTATCAAACCAATCTAATTTTTTGTTTTTATATCACATAGTATAGGCTTATATAGTTTGTACTTTGGCATTAGGTTTTGCACAAATTAAAAGATCCAAGTCACTTTCTGACCTTTTATTTGTTGTTGGGACATTTTACTTATATAATAAGTAGGATATCAATATATTCCTCCAGAAAGTCAATCACCAGATTATCTTTACAGAAAAACTATCAAAGAATGACAAATCATTTTTAAATCAGTGTTTTAAAGAATGAAAAATCATTTTTAAATCAGTGTTTCAAAGAATGACAAATCGTTTTTAATGTGTTAAAATGTTTAAATCAGTTTCAGTAGTCTATTCAAAAAATATTTCGTAGAAAATTTTATGAATTTATTTTATCTTTAAGATCACTTCGACAGAATATAGATGTTTTCGAGATCATAATCAATGATGCACTTTTACACAAGTCTAAGGGCTTCATTTTTAAAGTTAGCAAAAATGGATTCCCCGCACTGCTGCTAAATACAGTTTATTGTATATATCTTCTTTAATTACTAGTAAATAATTATATAGATTTAGACAATTTTAAGGAAATTATAAAATATCCTTTGAATACAAAGTTGCAGCGTTATAATATGATAAATTAAATCTCCCCCAAACAATGTTAGTAACATGAAAAGCTTTACATGCAATTTATTAATCGATTGGCACCTAATTCTGCAGTATTCAATGCAAAAATATTTTTAAAACTACTGCTTTTCGAATCTCGAACTTTTTTATTTTGTAACAACTTTATAATAGTAATCTTTAATTCTTTTATTTCCTTGTTTTGTTTCTTTTTCAATTGTCGATTCTTTACCTGCATGCAATAATTTATATCTTTCTTGAGAAATAAAGTATCGGTTGAAATAATTTTAGAACTAAAAAAAGCAAAATACTACTCCATCAGTATTGAATCAAATTTAGACTCGTCTTATGTCGATCGGTTAACATTTTCTGTTCCATATGTTTAGGATGCAGCACCAATCGAGTGGTTTTTACAATATGCCTCCATTCACGAGCATAGAGCGAAACCTTTGAAAATGATTGTTTTGAAATTTTCAAGAAAATAACATTTCAATATCTGATTGGGCACTCGTATGATGATGCATCAAACATGGCAGGACAGTATTCAAGGCTGCAAAGAAGGATAAATGACAACAGTGGTTGCGCATTTTTTATTCCTTGTGATGAACATTCTTTAAATCTTGTTAACAATAGTACTGCTAGATGTTGCCTACAAGCAATTATTACTTTGTTCAATAATTCTACAACATTTTCTCTGCATCAAATTGAAGTGCTTTAGTTCTTCGTTAGCAGTGGAAAAAAAATTAGATGTGAAGATGTTGTTACATTGTTTTGCATAAGAATTATGATGAGATTCAAAAAGCTCTAGAATCTTTGATTAAAGACAGAAGTCAGACAAAAGAAACCCTAAATGATGCCCAAAATATTTTAAAGGAAATGACCAGTATTGAGATTTTTTCAGAGTCTTTTTGACAACTTTGTGGAAAGACACTTTGTGTCATTATAATAAAACATTTGAGATTTTGCAGGACGATAATTTTAAACTGAATGTTGCAGTACTTATTCTAAAGTCATTATTGAATTTTATTAAAGATTTAAAAAGTTAGTGTGTGGAGTATAAAAAAAAAGCCAAAATGATGCTTCTAAACACTTAATACAAAGATACTTTAAAAAGAACAAAGAAAAGCAGCCGACCTATGACGTATGACGGTTGGCCTTTTTTGATGGCAAATCTGAAGAAATGGAATTCCAAGGAAGATTGTTGTTCTAATTTAGTGCAAACTATAAAAAAAACTAAAATGAAAATGAACTTTTTTTTGAATCTCATCATAATTCTCAATTTAAGCATTATATTTCGAAAGATGAACATTGATTGATTCACCATATTTTACTACACAATAAAGAAGGACCACTTGCAATCAACCTTTCCTGATGTTGAAATTTCCTTGAGAAATTTTCTTTTAATGATGATCTCAAATTGCTCTGGTGAGCTATCATTTTCAAAACTAGAACTGATCAAAAATAAGCTCCAATCTACTATATTGGAGAAAAGAATGAACTGTCTGTCGTTCATGTTCTTCTAAATATTGGTCTTGATGTATTTTTTAAAGAATTCTCACGAATAAAAGCAAAAAAACGTCATATATAAATAAAACTATTGTTCTAATAAATGTTACCATATTAATATCTTTATTTCATTTTTATTAGAAAAATAGAGCCCCCCAATTTAAGTCTAGCCTAGGGACCCAGATTGACTTAAGACGGCTCTGTCTGTGCTATGATCGTAAGAATTTGATAAAATGTGCTTTGACCAGACTCGCTTGTGGTCATCTGTAGTAAAAAAGCCGTAACTTACGAAATCAAAAATTTAAAAAAAGTTTAAACAACCTATTAAATATTTGTGTATGTTTGTGTGAGTATGTGTGAATGTGGTCGGAGAGTTTTTTCAAAATTGAGAGGTCCGCATTTCAATGCCATATTTGCAAAATCAGTGAGATAAGAAGCATGAATTTCTAAGTTTAATTACACTTCACTGTGCTCTGTGACAAGACTGTAATGACTCCTTTAAATACTTTAGCAACCAAATAAAAAATAAAAAACCGATATAGTTTTTTTTTTTAATTTTCTTGAACATTTCGCTTCAAGTTTGAAAAAAGGTTAACTAACGGCGCCACAAAATAAGTTCGCAACAAAATCAAAAACAAACAGTTTTAAAAAACAAACAATTATGTTGTATCGAACAATTATGCATTTAATTATATTTAATTTGAGAAATGAGTTAAAAAAAAATTAAAATAGCAAATAGAAACCGTTTTTTTTTAAGCATTTTCCCCGTATACTATGAAGATAATCTACTGAATGCACTTAACATCATTTAGAACCTATACTACGGGGAAATTGTTTAAAAAAATAATATTACTTCTTTAATGATTTTTTTCCTAAGCTATGCGAAAAATTTATCCGCCCTACTTTTTTTTCACTGAAAAGATAAAGATTCTACTTTTTAAAAATATTTTTGCACAAATTTGCGTTCCAAATATTATTTATAAATTTCTAATATAACCTCCTCTTTCACTCTCTGAACATTGGACTGCTTATTAAACTGTCAAACGTTAAACATATTTATTCTTTTTATTAATTAATAATAGATTTCCGCTTTTATATATAAAGAATCTTTAATTTCAAAAGTTGCGTTTTAGTGAAAGCTGAGGTCGATATTGTTGTGAAATAATTTGTAGTAAAATTTTTATTTTGATGTAAAGATACTACTGCTTTTATGATTGACGATGTTGTGAGTATTTATTGTTCTTTATTATAATTTTCGCTATTTTATGTAGGCGTGTATCTGTGCAACCACGTTCTTATGGATATCCATGGATACAAAATCAGTTTTAAAAAAGTTCAATCTAAATGGTTTAACAAAACTTAACTTTTTATTATCTACAATTAATCTATTACAGATAAGAAAAAAATTACGCTTAGAATGATTAAGTTAATTTTTCTTTTTCTTTTTTTTTTTAATAATTGAGTTATAATTTATAGTTATAATTAATTAAACATAATTAGTTAAAGTTTTAATATAGTTAATAATTAAGTGAAATTTTTTGGCGATTTTGACTATGCTCATGCTAATTTTGACTACTTATCATGACATATTTGAATTAAAATTATATATTATTTCAATGAAAAGCATATAATCATATACGAGTAGCCGCAGCATAGTAGTTAGAGCGCTTGCTTTAGATGCAAGAGACCTAGGGTTTGGATAAATATATATTCACGCAACTGGTAAAGAAGAACCTCCTAGTTAAACGTTCTTCCGCGGTGTAACAAGACCTTTAGATCTGCTTCCGCGGTGTTCTGTAACAAGACCTTTAGATCTGCTTCCGCGGTGTTCTGTAACAAGACCTCTATATCTTTTTAGGGCACCTAAAACAATTATCAAAAAAAAAAAAAAATTATATATATATATATATATATATATATATATATATATATATATATATATACATATTTTGACGTTTTAAACTATATATATGATACCTAGTACCAAACACTTTTAGTTTAGATATGTTTAGAAAGGTTGAATGCAAAGACAAATTAAAAACTATGAACTGCATGAGTTAGGAAAATATAAACTTGTGAGATTTTAAAAAAAGCACTGGTGTTCAAAGAAAAAAAATTAGAAAACAAATTGACCATGCAATTGTGGTAGTATTTAAACTAGGATGGGGTAGAGGTTCAAGCTTGACAAGTAAAACAGATAAAATTAAATTTGTTTTTTAGATCTTGTCTAATAACGTATGAGCATTATTTAAGAAAAAACACAAATAACAGATAACCCTACTCCAGTAAAAACACAAATATGATAACAGCATTCCAGTAAAATCACAAATATGATAACAGTATTCCAGTAAAAACTAAATATTTTAATATAAATAAACAAACTACATTTATTTAAATAAATATGTTGTAAATATGTTTTTATTTTAATACTGATAATTTGTATTGAATATTGTTATCTGTAGATAACAGTATTCAATACAAACTAAAAAAGATATTTAGATACGAAGAAAACAAAATCAGAAGTGAATAAATTATAAGCACAATAAAGTTAGACAACCTTTGCAGTTCCTAACTTTCCAATGAACTCTATTTATGGTTACCATGAGAAAGTGAGAACTATTCAAGAAGAAGTAAAATCGAAAACTGAATATAAGTGTTGCCATTAATCAATATAAAAGTATAAACAATATTGCAATAAATTTTACAAATAAACAATTTTTTGGTTATTTTAAATTTATCTTCAGATTCATCAACAACTGCAAGCTTCACGATTTAACAAAATCACTGCTTCACAATTTTACAAATCACATTCATAATTGGCAGTTCTAAGCCATTAAAAATGATGACTTTTAGCCTAGACTGGAGTATTTAGTAATCTAGAAAAAGTACCACTTTAACAGTAAGAATATCAAGAAGATTAAAAATACAAATGAGAAACAACACAAAGACATTTACCACTAACTTTTGGAAACCCAAAAGTTAGTGGTAACGAAAGAAATTGTTGTCAATTAACGGTAACTTTAAAAAAATGTTAAAAAAATTTCATAATTTAATAATTTCAAAAATATTCTCACACCATGTATAAGGAAAGCTTATAATAAAAATACCACGTTAACCCTTTTATTAAGACTTTCATATATTATGAGCAATAGTCTCACAGATTTATAAATCAGTTTTTTATTGAAATCTGTGTTAGTTGTCAGAGAGTAAGTTGTTGAAGTATTAAAGATTTGTTAAAAAAGACTTTGCTTAGTGAAAAGATTTGATGATTGTTTAGAAGGGTCAGAGTGATTCCTAGATTTCTTTAAACTTTAAACCTCTGTTGTTATTTTTTAGCAAACAGGAAAACAAAATGCAGGTAAGTACTTGTTTAGACAACACTTCTCTAAGACTGTAACAGAAATATTTTTGAGGCAATAAAACCTTTAGCTAGAGAAGCCTGAGTGATTAGGATCTCTAACAATGGATTAATATTATTTCTAAATAAGCATATGGATTTATACTGGTTCTCTAAAATGTTAGTAAAAATGCAGTTATTAAATTAAAAGGATAAACTACTTAATAAGATTCGACGTTCTTTATTCTGGCCAGAAAACAATGTAACACAGGTTTATACCTACGCGAGCCGAATAAACGAAGAAAAGATAATAGACTGGCTCAGAAACATTTTTAGCTTACTTCTATAGTCGAGTCTAGTTGAAATTTGTTAAAATTATATTTTTTTTATTCTTCTCCTGGTCTTTGCCCAGAAAAGTGAGTACTTGGAAGTAGTAAGACATGTGGTAAGATGCATTGGATTACATGTTACCAGTAGTAGTGTGATAATGGTCATCTGATTTTCACCTTAAATTAGATCTTATGGCCTAACGTTATTTTGCAATCATTTTGAAAACTGTTATTAATGAAAAATATTGAAAACTACCGTATTCAAAAAAGTTAAAGTTAAAAAAACATTTTGAATACGTCTTTCTCGACAATGTCACTTAAATGGCATCAATAGCATCTATGGGCATTAACTTCTACGGAGCTTTAACTGCTGCCCTAAGGCTGCAATACTGCTCCACACCTAAAACTCCAAGTATTAGCAATAAATTATGATAATTATAATAACGTATTTTTTGAGTTAAATGCTAATCTCTTTTGCCTTAGCAGCATAAACGTTAATATCTCGATGAGTTTTTAAAACACCAAAACGCAGTTTTTTATAAAAATTTAATTTTTGTAAATTTCTATAAATAACATTATGTAATCTTATAATTAATTTCTTAGAAATCAAATGGAGCATTTTTTAGTTGAATTTTTGAAAATAATATTTTATAGCAGTCTTTATAGTAAAAAAAAAATAATTTAAATTTAAAAAAAATTTTACTTTGTAGAATATTTATCGGTTTTTGCAATGGTGCTTATACCCATTTGTGTGAAGTTGTTTTTGTCAGCATTTTTGTTTTTGTAGGTAAAAAAATTAATACTTTTTTACTAAATAAAATAATATAAATACATTAATTACACGTCTTTTAATACTATAGTAATTATAGAGATGCTCTATAATTACCATAGCATTGTTTTTTTTTTTTTATGTATTTTTGTTTTTTTATATGATCTATATAATTTATCATAGTTTTAACAAATAATGCATAGTTTTAAATAGTTATTTATTCGACAACAGGTTTTTATTCTAATTTTCATGCTTAATAAGGTCGGCTCAGTAATTCTGTATAGTTAAATTGCCCAGGTTAATTTCTTGACTTTGACTTATAGTTATACATTATTCTGCTTGAAACTATTGGATTGCGATTTCTAAATTATGGAAATGAAATCTAATTTGAATGTTTTGTCATTTGTTAATCGATAGTCAGATTTACCCTGGTGGGGTCCCTGTGTTATGTGGAAACCTGTTCTCCCATAGTATAGGGAAGTTCTGGGCTGTGACTCCCAGAAATTATATTTAGAAAATTGAAACTTGCGAGTTTTAGCGCTATGTGGGTAAAGGAAAAGTAGTTTATAAAAATTTTTTTTTTTCCTATTATAAGCCGTGATTGAATTTTCTTTTAAAAAAATTCTAAAACCAATTATGAAAAATTAATTTTTTTCTGAAAGTTTGATTTTTCACAAAAAAAAATTTTTGTTTAGATAAAGTCTGTGTATTTCTAATTAAGTCGCCAATAATAAAAAACAAGTCTATTTTTTTATCTTTAGTTTTTAGGGCCGTTATTTTTGTGGGGACTCCTGTTCCATGACGCGTTGGTTTTTTTGAGTAAAATAAGTCGTTCAATACGTTTAAACTAGAAAAGAGCATTTATACAAGCATTTTAAGAAATAAGTTAGACCTGTAATATAAAATACTAGGGCAGAGAAATTAAAATAAAATAACATAAACGTAGTATTCTACAAAACTATAAATCCTAATGTTTTCTTAAGTTAATATAAATACCAGCAAAAACAAGGTTAATAACTTTGATATAAGTTACTTTGTCCCCATTAAAACGATACAAACATTATACAAATAAAATATCTACTAAAATTACAAATACTTTGATAACTTAAGTGGTTAATCATAAAAATACTTTTTAAAATGACAAGTTTATAAGATCTATGAACAATGACAATATTTTTAGAATGTTTGGAGGTGCAGAGTATAATTCATTTATTGCAGAATGCTTTTAACAACATACTAAAAAATGTAGAGGCCACATATCCTATTCTCCAATAACAAATTGTGACAAATTTATTCAATTATAATTGATCAGTTAATGAGGCAAGTCATACAAGAAATAAAAGATGTACAATATTATTTTGTCTTAGTAGACTCAACACTAAATGTTTCACATTAAGACCAGTTTACCTTAATAATTATATATTGTAGATATACAATCTAATTTTCTTGATTAAAATTCTTTTAACAGCTGTTTAGTTGCATTTTATTTTTTTGATTTCATTCAAAAACTGTTTGTGTTTTTCTTTGATTTAACATTCCGATGGAATCTGCTTTTGACTTACTCCAAAAACAACTTTCGGATGCACGTTGGTCTGCTTACTATGATGCAATAGATGCAATGCAAATAGGATATAAACAACTCAAAAGATTATCATCAGTATATTTGAACCAAAAACTGAAAAAGCTGACACGCAAAAGACTTTTTTAAGTATGAGTAAGTTAGAGGCATGACTTATTTTCCAGGTATGGTCAATGGTTTTAGAAAGATTTGAAAAAACAAAAAAACATACATCTCCAATTATTGGCAAGCTACTATCAACCGTAACTTAAAGAATCTCTGCATACAGTGTTGTTAATAATAGATTTGATTTTCAAGCTAGTACTTGAAGATCTTATGATTTGCGAGCCAAAGTCGCGCATTTAGTCAAAATATACCACAAAGATCTTGAACCTCATTTATTAAATAAAATAGTTCATTTTTTTGCTTTTTAAGTTTAGTTTGCTTTGCTAGTAAAGAATCACAAATAGTTAACATGTTGAATAGACAAATATTTCATTAAATAAGCAAAAGCAGTATTTCATTCACATTGCATTTAACCTCATTTAGCTTTAGCTTTGTCAACTCTACACACATATACAATAATACAATAGCGCAATTACTTTCTCAAATTTCAAAATAATTTCAGACTCTTCTAGATATTGAGCTCGTATTCGTTGACAAAATCTAATTGACGATGGTTTGGGATTTATCCAAACTGAAATATTTCCTAATGAAAGATCTAAAAGAACAAAAGTTGTACTTAATAAATAAGAGTTTTTTAAACTATCATTGTCAAGACTTTTCTTTGAACTTACTATAGCAAATAAAATCAACTCATTATAATTATCTTTTATTCCCATTTTTTCACTTTTTCTTCTTTTTGTTCTTTTTCTTGATTGTTCCCAATCAATTTTTTTTCTTACAGGTGTTTTATTTTCACTTTAAAATGTTATGTTATCATAAGTTGACTCAATGGAATATTCTTCTAATTTTTCTAGAAAAACTAAAAACCTGATTCAACTTGCATCTTTAATTTCAAAGCAATTGCGTTGTCGGTTATGATTATAAGGTTTCTTTTTTAAATTTTATATAAAATTTCCCATTAATTTTAGTATAATTGTGTATTGTTTAGAAGAAGGTAAGTCTGTTTGATTAACTTTCAAAATGTAATCAAAAAATAAAATTTGAAGCAATTCATTTCTTTCGATCAAAATTCTATCTTTAATAACTATATAAAGTTAATGTTTAGATGTTTAGTAAACTTTATATTCATTTTATATTAAATTGAGAGAAAAATTATATTAACTTTTGCATATATGTATATATATATGCAAAAGTTTATTTTTTAAAAGTTTGCATATATATATATATATATATATATATGCAAAAAAATATTTTGCATATATATATACATGGCGAATGGGGCAAGATGGGTTTTCATATAACAACTCAATAAAAGATCTTAAAGTTAGGTGAAAACTAAACTGTATTTGCATCTTGTATTTTAAAACACCAATTGGTTTTTTTAAATATTATTAACGCAATTTTATACGCATAAGTTTACTTTTTGCGCTTAAAAAAATTCCTCACTTTCGGTTTCTCATAATGGATGGCTTCAAGTTTTACTTCTTTAGAAGTAGTTTTTTGCGACTTGTGTTTATTTTGTGTTACTTTAGTTAGTGTTAATAGTAGTTTTTGAAAGTTTATAAAATTGGAGGCAAAAATTGCATAATAAGTCATCTTGCCCCGGTCACTTGACCAGACGACAAATTCATGAAGTTTTTATTTTAATATTTATTTTAAATTGTTATATTAGCAAACTGGAAATTTAAATAGGCAATGAATCGTTTTAATAACATAAACATATCGAGAAAGCATTATTGCTTCACGACTGTTAGTTTTGCAATAACTCAGGGCTTTCAAAACGTTCGCCATGTTGCCCCGCTTTCCCCTATATATATATATATATATATATATATATATATATATATATATATATATATATATATATATATATATATATATATATATATATATATATATATATATATATATATATATATATATATATATATATATATATATATATATATATATATTTACATCCTATGACATAGATAACTACATAAGCTAAGTATTTGCATAATACTAAATTTATATTAAAAAGTTTTGTTCAGATGTGTTAGGAAAAACTCTCAGTTGAAGTTAATTACGTCGTATAAGCTTTTACGTCGCTAGTTTTTTCTATAATATGAGCTTTTTAAAACTATATTATTTTCCAATGGGACAAATTGGGGCTGCTAACTTTTTTGGTTTTTTATAGGTAGTCTATTGTAAAAAGTCCTAGCTCCATAAATAAGTTTAAAATCGTTAAATTTGCATTTTTAAATGGATTTCTCGTAACTTGTATATATACATATTCAAAAAATTTTATAATATAAAATAGAGTTATCTTTTTTCTTTGTATGTTATAAAAACTAAATTAAAAAGTTATGTATATAGGGAGAAAATTAATTTTAAATAATGATAAAATTTTAATGATAAAAAAAAATGTTTTTGATCACTTTCAAAAATATATTATCGTTTAAATCTATTATTTATTTATTTTTTTTATACTGTTAGAATCTTAAAATAGTAAAGCTAATAAGCTTATGGTAATAAGAATGTTTAAAGCAAAACCTGCTACTAAACAATAATTTAAAAAAATTAAAAAAACATGGTTGTATTAATAATATTAACATTGTTATAAAAAACAATAATGACATAAAAAAACAACAAATTGTATTGGAATAAATTGCATTTGTAACTGAACCACTTTCCACTACACCATAAATTATTATAGTCATGCGAATAAGCTTATGATAATAAGAATGTTTAAAGCAAAAACTGTCAAAAATACAAATGTGCAAAATCGATTAAGTTGAGGTAAAAACAAAAATACTTACATTATTCCAAAGGATTACTAATATTTAATCTGAAATACTCAAACTATTCGAAATATTTAATGATATTTTATCATAAATAATTATATTATCCTAAAGTTTTGCTGACATTTGATCAGAAATACTTATAACAATTTAAAGATTTGATGATGAATAATCAGAAATACTGAAACTATTCTAACGTTTTCAAATACTCGATCAGAAAAACTTAAATTATTCTAAAGATTTGTGGACATAGGGTTAAAGTTGGGTTAAATAAACTAAGGGGGGTTTGATAAAATTGGCCAGTAGTTATTGTAGTTATATTTTGAGATTTTTCTTTGGAGTATAACAGATGCAGTTTTTAAAATATGAGGGAATATACAAGTAATGAATGAGAGATAAAATAATTCAGAAAGTATAGAAGAATTATCATTTGAAAAAAGTTTAGAGTTTAAAAAATAGAGTCTGTCTTGCTATTATTAAAAAAGAAAAACAAATACAATTTTATCTTGGTTTATAGGTTTTACGAATATTGATTTAAGGTTAGGACTTTTTAATAAGTGGATGTTTTTTTGTAAATTTTTTGAAACAAAAAATAAGTTATAAAGTTCTGAGGTTTTTGAGTATGATATACGCTAGAATTGTTAGAAAAGAAGCGGGAAGAATTTGAGTTAACTCAAAAGGTAATTTAAAAGATTCATTTGACATTCTATAGAGACCATCATATTACCATAGAGACCATCATATTACCATAGAGACCATCAAATTACCATCGAGACCATCAGATTACCTTAGAGACCATCCCATAGAGATTTCGAATTTGCATCAAAGATGAATTAAGAAAAACAGTTTTGAGAAATGAAAGTTTCTAATTTGATAAATGAAAGTAAAAAGTAACTTTTTACATTTTTTATAAAATTTTTACAAGATGTCATTTTTTAGTTGATTTTTTTTATACCAATAATGTTAAATACATGGTTGATTAGAGACAATATTTTTCATAAAAGAAGTTATTGCTGATGACAGAAACCTATTCCAACCTCATGAAAACATAAATACTTTTTTTAATAATATGGCACCAGAGTTAAATAAAATCTTATATTGGTTTAAAACAAACAAGTTGTTCCTCAATATTAATAAAACAAAGTATATACTATTTACCCATTTTTCAGAAAAAAAGGGAAAAGTTACGAAACTTCTTAGAGTTGTTGTAGAAGAAAACATATCATAGAAAGATCAATTCTGTAACATCTTCATGAAAGTTGCTAAAAGCATTGAAATTATATATAAATCTTGAATCATATATACAACATATAATAAATAAACAACAATTAAAGTAATTACATTATTCATTTATACACTGCTAGTTAAGTTACGCAAATATTGTTAGCGAAAACGCGTAATATCTCAATCTTTTTTTATCTATAAGTGAAATTAACTTTTTACTTTTTTGTTTGCTGATGTTTCATTTTTTCACAGTTCTTTTTTTTTATATTTATATAAGTTTTTTAGTTTACATATTAAAATTGGTTTATATTTTGACAGGAGTTTTAACAATTGAATGTAGACCATGTTATATCCATTATATAATTTTTTTTTTTTTGAAAATATTTTCTGGACTGAAAACGCCAAGTAGAAAGGAAGGAGGAGGATGAGATGTTCAAGAAGAAGGGGAGGAAGGTCCAGGAAGACTCGTAATCCTCCCACTTTTTTTAAAAGAACCTTTTTTGTCAGAAACTTTTAGATACAAAGGACCTTTCTTTAGAAATTGACAATTGTTTTCCACTTCTACACTTCAAAAACCGTGACGGTATTCCTGCTAGGAATATTTAATCGCTTAAGTATTTTTTGTACAAATGAATTGACCATTTTGTAAGTAGCTTTTCTGTATGCAAGTTTTTCAAACATATTTTATGTTAAGCATTAATGAATGAGTTTTATTGGAGTTAAAACATGATTTTTCTAAATTTTATTAATCATGAAAAACTAACAAACTTAGAGTGTAAATTACAAAAATAATAATATACGTCATATTGGAATAAAGTAATATTGGTAAGGATATAAAACACTTAATTTAGAAAGTTGAGGAAGAAAAAAATTAGCTAGAACTATCTTCATTGAATTTTTTATTAAATCATCTGCAAAGACCAAAAAAAACTTTGAAATAAAAACTATGAGAGGCAAGACCACAGGAGAGTAGGAATAAAATGAGAGGGGTGGGAGTGAACTCTTAAAAAGTACTTACAGATTGAAATGTATCAAATGCCTGAATAACTGATTATATTCATCAAAAAACCAACAATAACTTAAAAATGGTCTTCATTTTGTTGACGGTGACACTTCTTATCCCCAAATATAATATCGCCCCACATACTTCCGTACAACCACCCCTGCAAGACTACACCGCATCATAAGTTAAAAGTGCCATTATCATTATACGCAATATAATTTTTAAACAATAACTACATATAATTTTTTTTTTATATTCAGTTGTTTTTTGCCACAAAAATGAAGAAAAGCTCCATCAAGATTTATTTGCAAATTATAATCCAGCAGTACGCCCCGTTGTTAATGATAGTGACACTGTTAACGTTACTTTTGGATTGATGTTGTGTCAGCTAGTAGATGTGGTAAATAACTTTTATCCTCTATTTTCCTAGAATTTATATAAATAAAAATTGGTTGCATGGCAACCAATTTTTACATAAAAAATTGTTTACCTACTTATTTATATTAAATTTGAAACCTTTAAACATTTTATGACAACAAAAAGTTGATTTATGAGCATGTATATAACCATAAAAAAAAGGAAATGTATCATCATTTACAATTAATAGTTTTATTTTAAATAATAAGGTTATAATCAAGAATTTTATATGAAATAATAAGGTTATAAAGTCAAAAAGTTTTGATTTTCAAAAATAGAGGTTAAAGTTAATTTAATCTTTATTTTTAAAAAAATTTGTTATATTTTTTTGCATAAATAATAGCAATCAACTTTCTTATTTCTATTATACGCTTAAATTTTTATAAAAAGATCAAAATTTCTTTAGCAAGAAAGAAACCAGTTGCTTGTAATCAGTACTGTGATTAGTCAGGTAAATTATTGTACTACTTCTTAACTGTCTTACTTGATTAGTCAGGTAAATTATTGCTTGATTAGTCAGGTAAATTATTGCTTGATTAGTCAGGTAAATTATTGCTTGATTAGTCAGGTAAATTATTGCTTGATTAGTCAGGTAAATTATTGCTTGATTAGTCAGGTAAATTATTGCTTGATTAGTCAGGTAAATTATTGCTTGATTAGTCAGGTAAATTATTGCTTGATTAGTCAGGTAAATTATTGCTTGATTAGTCAGGTAAATTATTGCTTGATTAGTCAGGTAAATTATTGCTTAAAGGTCTTGAAAACATTTTTATCATGGCTATAATTTCAAATTGATTTTTAGAAATGGAAAAATCCTTATTTAACATGGGACCCTGAAAAATATA
The DNA here is from genome assembly GCF_022113875.1 of Hydra vulgaris. Classification (NCBI taxonomy): domain Eukaryota; kingdom Metazoa; phylum Cnidaria; class Hydrozoa; order Anthoathecata; family Hydridae; genus Hydra; species Hydra vulgaris. The sequence continues at coordinate 48,395,417 of NC_061164.1, read as the reverse complement.
GCAACATTACTGAGATACGTGTTGATCCTGCGAAAGTTTGGAAACCAGATATTGTGCTATATAATAAGTGTGTGTAGCATTGTTTTTATGCTTCTTCTTGTTCTCTTCTCACGATGCATAGAAATATGGTCTAAGACTTTGCAATGCATCAAAGAATCTAATTAAAAAAATTGAAAAAATAGGGATTTTTTTTATTTAAGATAGGTTACTAAAAAATATGTGACAACAGAGCCGTGGCTAGGCTACCCCACACACCCCAATTACATTTAGTTACCTATCTTAGACATAGATACTCTAATTTGTTTACTCTAAAATTAAAAAAAAAACAAAAGACAGAAACTGGATTTCTTGCAAGCGCTTTAAAAGAAGGAAATCCAAGGTTTGAAGCGACCTCTGGACGTATTTATTGCTCAGAAGGAGGCGTAGACTTCCTTGCTAAATGTCTTTCGAAGTGCTCTGTAACAATGCCGTTAGGTCTTCTTAGGACAACTAAAACATAAGTTTAAAATAATAGTAGTAACAAAGTTAAAAATAATTGTATAAAATGAAAAATATTAATAGCTTTCCGGTAGCAATTTAAGCAATAATAAATAAAATATATAGTTAATATTTGTCAGATACATACTCAAATAAAAAAATTTTAACTTGTTAATAATAAGTTGTTAATAAAAGAGTATTATTAATTTATTATAAAATTATTATAAAAGAGTATTATAGTATTGAGAGTATAAAATCTTTTTTTAATAAATGATCAAAATGAGTAATACATTAATATTTTATGGAGATCTTGCCATATTTGACAGTGTTGAAAAAAGAATTGTGAAAATTACCATTTTCAGTATTTCAGGTGTATTTTTAATATGTCTAAGGAGTGTTGGTTTCAGTGAGTCAACCGACATCTGTCAATTTTTGTTAAATATCTGCAGAGTATCATACAATGGTTGGAAGCAGTGCCGAATTAAGAAAGAGTGAGGCCCTAAACACTAAAAACTTTTGGGATTCCATTTTTTTCCATAAAAATTTTATTTGAAATTTTTATTCTACATTAAAATGTATGGTGTACTTTATTTTGAACTAAAAAAATGTATTTATTAAAAATTCTACATAAATATTTATAAACAAGTTAAACAATAATGTATAAAGTATAAAATATTAAAAATTATTTGCATTACTGAGTAATTCAAAATTAAACTAGTCTAAATATCAATTGAATTAAAAAATAAGATTTTAAAGTTTAGAAACGTTTAATTTTTAGGGTCTACTAACTATCGAAGGCCCAGACTATGACCTAGTCTAACCTATTTGTTAACCCAGCACTGATTGGAAGGCAATGTCTGAATAAGTTGCTCAAAAGCATAAATGTCATTTTTTTCCGATTTCTATTTTTATGGCTCCTGCTGTCTGATAATTAAATTACTTAGAGATTGTGAAATAGTTCCTGGCTGTTTTTGAAAATTATGAAGCACTACTTTTTTCAAAGAATTAGAGCAGTTCTCTACAATCTATAAAAATCTACGGACTACAACTATTTTAAAGGTACACAAATTGAAAAATATTTTAACGAACTTATTGAAATGAAAGGTCTTTGGTAATATAAATCTTTTTAAAAATTTTTAGAAATAATTTAAAACTTGATAAGCAATTATTTGTATTAATTAAATACTTCTAATACAACAGACAAATTGTAAACTTGCATGAACTGTGTCAACTTTTCATTAAGTAAACTTGAGTTACTTTTGTTCATAAAATTTTCTGTGGGCTAACACCTATACACCCTTATGTTATTGGATTAAACTAGCTCTTAAAATTTATTTATTTCGAATTCAAACTGTTTTAGGCGAACAAAAAAAAATTTGATGAAGACATTCTAAGGTATATTTGATTGCTTGAAAATGCAGTTGTTGTTTGCAAGTACAAACACATTTCAAGTGAAAGCTTTTAAAAAGTTCAATACTATATATATAGATTAAAATTCACCAACATATTTCATATTTAATCAAAAAATATTCTTTTGTTTATATTACGACCAGGTAAAGTTATTTCAGGGGGTAAATGAGAGAAAGTTTTATATTTCACATAATTCTTTATTTCAAACAAAATAAGATTTATTGACAAAACATTTAATTTGTCAATAAATTTTGACCTAATTTATAAAAGAACAAATTTAAATTTATGAGGAGTAGTTCTAAGTTTAGGGAAATAAGAGTTTGGGACAAGGTTGGATTAGCTCCAATTATCTAAGCTCTATGCTAGACATCCTCATTCAGTACTAAAATTAACATCAAATTTAAGAATTCCAAATGACTTTTAGTTACCTATCTTGAATAAGTTTTTTGTTATTTTCATATTTTTGGAATGAGGAAGAGTTTTGTGAGTATAAACAAAAGATTTATTTCTAGAGGTGTGTTGCAAAACCTTAGAGCAAGTACCAATGCACGTCTTCTGCTTCTTTTAATTTATTTTTGTATATAATACATTTTTTTTACATACTTCTAGTGTGGCTGAAGACAGGCTATTTGCTGAAAATTTTGGAACGTTGAAAAGTCGCGTCATTGTTGATAACACAGGTTACACAACATGGTTAACACCGCTTATTTTATCAAGTAATTGTGACATGAATTTAAAATACTTTCCATTTGATACCCAAAAATGCCCGCTTAAATTTGGGAGTTGGACGCATAATATGCATCGCTTAAACATTATCAATGATCGAGATTCTGCAATTCTTGGTAAGTAAATAGACTTTTATAGAAAACTTAAAATTTTTTTCATTTTACAACTAAATAGGTTGGTAGAAAAGTTCATATAAATTTATTACCAAGCTAGAATAACATGTTATCTAACGTTGGAAGAACAATGACCCAACGCTTCCGATGTTTTCCGATATTTTAACTTTAGCCCAACGTAATTTGCTAACGTTAAAAAGCTAGGTATAAGGTTACAATTAAACAAGAAATAAATAAAAGAACTATAAGTAATTCATTGTCACATTTAGTTATGAACATTTTAAGTATTGTAAATTATTTAATATGCTCATTTTATGATTTTTCTAAGCTTAAAATTGAAAAACTTTTTGAAATTTTTCAATTTTAAGTACATTTAAATAAAAAAAATTTAAATGGAAAAAAAATAATATTGAGGATATATTAAAACGACACGATACTCAGAGTTTTAGCATAAACCATAACCAATTAATCTTGAAACGCAAAAACCAAAATAATGTACATATACTAAATACTTTTTTTAAACACTCTTTTTATATATCTTTTTATTTTTATTGTATTGACGTTTTGGACTCATACACCAAGAAATATTACGAAAAAGCGTCTAGATTTTCTTTGCCTGTTTAAGCCTGTTTAAGCTTTTTTTTTTTTGTCTAACTTACATACATCTGTAAAAAAAAATTCGTTTTTTCTGATAAAATCTGATGCTGCTAATAAAGCAACTTAGTGATACGCATGGCAACCATGTAAGTTTAAATCTCCATTAACAAACCTAACTGCTTTGAGTAGCTTTTCAAAGGTAAAGTAACTAGCTTAGATAATGGTACTTGCCCGTGTTTTTCACCGACTTTTACAAAAAGTAACCGATACTTACAAAAAATTCCATAAAATCATTCTGAAATTATTAGTAATTAACCAGGAAACCAATGTTCGGTATTTAATTGTTCAGTAACATGACGTGTCAAAAATCTATTTCTATTGGCAAACAGCTATCATCTGTTATGGTGGGTAATAAATATTTTTTATTAACTTCACAGTTTCTTTATCAATTTTCACAGAGTGCGTTAATTTTACTTGAAGAATTCACAGCTTCCATACCAAGTACAGGATCAGGAAAAAAAAATTTTTGTTGTAATTTAATTATTTTTAGCTCCACCAATAAATGATAATTACATCGTTTGGATGACGACACTGAAAATTCTTTTGACAAAATAGTCTAATCTAAAGTGCTTGTCCTTTTTACTCTAATGTTCATTGCATCTAATACAACAAAATGTCATTTAAAACTTGACGCATTTTTTTTTATAAAATAGCTATAAAATAGTTTGCTAACTCATAGTCTGTAAGTTATTACTTTAAAAACTCAAAATATTTCCATAAAATATCTGTTCTGCAAAATAAACATTTGACTGTTCAAAGGCAAAATACCAAATATCTTACTGTTGACTGTAAGTAATCTTGCAGTCCGCAGTAAGTTTATTAAAAATCTAATGCAAGTTTATTAAAAATTTAATCCATATCATTTCAAGATCGGTGAAATCTAAAGTTCTAAATAAGAGTTTTACATGGTCAAACACTAAAATATAATTAAATGAAATCAAAAAACTGCAAGTAAATTTAAAACTAGATAGTGAAACAAAATTTTATTATTTGATTGCCCTCACCGCATGAATAAAATAACTAGGTCACACCCTCATCTTTCGACAGTAAACTTAAGCTCGTATATATATACAAATATATTATTTATATATATATATATATACAAATATATTATTTATATGTATATATATATATATATATATATATATATATATATATATATATATATATACATATATATATATATATATATATATATATATATATATATATATATATATATATATATATATATATATATATATATATATATATATATATATATATATATATATATATATATATATATATATATATATATATATATATATATATATATATATATATATGTATATACATAATACAACAAGAGATGCATGTTCAACATACTTAGTGTGTTCAACATACTTACTACTTATTTTTTAAATTATATATCCATTTTAATTATTTTTAGCTTATTATTATTAGTCATTTATATATACTTAAATTTTTTCTCAAGAAATCAAAGCTGCTAATTAACTATTTAATTGTAACTAAAAGTTCATCGTTTTTAGCTTTTAAACGTTTTCTTTTAAGTTAATTTTTTATTATTTTGAAACTTTAAAAATTTTTTTGATTTGAAACATATAAGCTTTTTTTTAAAACGTTAAATGTAAAAAAGTTTTTATACATTTGTTCGGGTGTCTTGATCATTTTGCTTTAATGTTTAGATAAGTTTGCAAACCACACAGAGTGGTATCTGGTTAGTGCAAAAGCTATCAGAAAGGAAGAAATGTATATATGCTGCCCAGAAGTTTATCCTGACGTTACATATACCATAGAATTACGAAGAAGATCGTTGTTTTATGTTTGCAATCTTATATTTCCGCTAGTTATTATAAGCTTGCTTCCTATCCTATCATTTGTATTACCCTCTGATTCAGGTTTGTTTTGTAATTTTTCAAATCTACTTCCTAAAAAAAATGTATAAAATATATAAAATCATGATTTTATATATATATATGTATATAAACTTCATTTCATGCGTGCATTTAGAAATTAATTCCAATTTTTACTTAAAAAACATTCTTAGCTTGCATGTGCAATTACTTCAAATTTTTTTTGTTGACATATTATGCAATTTTCGGAAATATTATTATTTGTTGTTTTAAAGTGTTTAGCAAAAGCAAGAGTTGTTTATTATTAATAAAATTAAATTAAAGGAGTGCTTATGATTCGGAAAATGTTTTTTTCCATTCACCCTCTGTTAAGTAAATATATTGTTTATCCTTATTGTTCTTTGAAGAAACAACAATAATTTTTAATTTTTTTTTTTTAAATATCTTAAAAAAAAGTTTAATTAAAAGTAAAAAGTATTGCTAAGTAAAAAAAGATTGTTGTTATAGCTATTACTACAACAATCAAAATCTTTATAATTAACAATTACAACTCAAATGAGAATGTTTTGGTCGTTTTTACCGTGACAAACGCACTATAGTATTTGTCACAGTGTTTCAACCACACGTGATTATTGATAAAGTCTTGGATGCTTAGTATCATTTGTCATGTTCATAGTTTACACTTAAAAGTTCGACCAAAATAACAAAACATTCCACGTTACAAAGCTCAGCACCTCACAATCAAATACGAAAGTTTATTAAATTTTTAATTTTTTAGGCGAACGAATTTCTTTGGTAATAGCACTTCTTTTATCTTTGACTGTATATTCTATGATTGTGTCCAGTATTATTCCTGATACAAGTGACTCCGTGCCATTAGTAAGCATATTTTATCTTTCCGTATTTTTTGAAATGGTAGTCATGATCGTGATATTGTGCTACATAATGACTCTGCATCATAAGGCTGCTTGTGATCCTCCTATGCCTAACTGGATGCGAAAGTAATTCATCATTTATTTAGTTATTGTAATTATTCATAATAAATTATAAATTTTTTGAGAATTGAAGCAAAGTTTATTTTAATTTGTAAATTCAATATTTAAGGTTCATTCTAAATTGGTTAGCAAATCTGCTAAAAATACATAAAAATAATCAAGATTCACCTTTACCTACTGGAGACAACTCGAAGTCAAGCAACCTACTTGTCATAGATTATAATAGTTTAATCTACCAATCAAACTGTACACTTACAAGTATATCTAAACTAGAAGATTTTTGTTTTGAAAAAATTGAGAGTAGAATTGAAAAGAAAACACCAGACAGTAGTACGATCCAAAATATAAAGACTACTCAAGAAGAAATTTCCTCAAACATAGTCAAAACACTAGCAAAAATGGATTGTTTTACTGAAGAAATTCATAGAAATGAACTGAAAGTTAAACTTATAAACGAATGGAAAATTGTGGCTATTACTTTAGACAAATGCGCTTTTTTTGGATTTGCAGTGTTATATGTGTTGACAATAGTGGGATGTTTTTCGCTTTCACCAGGTTACAAATCATAGTAATATAATAAACTTTGGACTGATAAATAAGCCATTTATTAAATTGGGATGTTCGCTAAGCAGAATTAACAAAAATGAAAAAGCTAGTGGATCCAAATTGAGTTTTCGTTCGGTAGTTTATTCATTTAATAATATACTTGCATGATTTTAAATACGTTCAAAAATGTGTTTGTTTAGTAATGCACTTTTATATAATTTATTCGTTTAATAAACCATAACAAAGTTTTAAATTAATTTACACAAACCTAAATAACAATACTTCTATTTAAGGAACTGAAACCCGAAGAAATTAATTTTAAGTTAAAAATAATAACGGCCAAAAAATCCCATTAATCTAATATTTTTTGCGAAAAAATGTTTTTTTACCGTATAATGTACACATTTATTACTAGAAAACGTCTTAGTTACAAAAAATAACATACCTAAACATAAAAGAATAATGAAGCCACAGTGTAAAATATGTTTTACAAATTTCTATAGGATCCTCATGCTTTTTTGAATATTTTCTATTCATTGAGGAAACAAGAGACCGACATTATTGTATTACACCGCTCTTTCATTATGTTTTTCTTAAATCTACTGAACTTCTGCTTTTAACTAAACCAGGCATCCCTGTTTAGTAAGTCTTTTAAAACAAGTCTTCCACTAGTAAAAAGCAATGAGAGTCTTAGGCCGTGGTCATACTGATATTGATAAATTTACTCAACTCATGAATATGCCAAAACCCATGACACCCACAAATTATACAAAAATAGCGACAAAAATAAAAACATAGTGAAAAGTGTTGCAAACGAAAAAATGTCAGATGCTACAACTGAAATAAAAGAAAATGCAACTAGTGATGATATTCTTGATGTTGGTGTATCATGCAATGGATCGTGGCAGAAAAGAGAATATCAGTCAATGAATCGAGTTTTAACCGCAATTTTAATAGATAATGGAAAAATAATCGATGTTGAACCTATGAATAAGTCATGTAAAGCTTGCTGTATGAAGGAGCAGTTAAAAAAATTAAATCCTGATGCATATGCTAATTGGAAAAACAAACATATTTGCCTCTACAATTATCAAGGTATAGCTGGTGGTATGGAATCAGTCGGCGCAGTGAGAGTTTTTAAACGTTCCATCAAAAAACACATGTTAAGATATACACAATTTCTTGGTGATAGGGATAGTAAATCCCATCTTTCTATCAAAGATTTATACCCAAACATGGAAGTAAAAAAGTTGGGGTGTGTAGGATATTACCAAAAACGAGTCGGTACTCGCTTATGCAACTTAAAAAAAAAATTAAGGGTTTAGGTGGTTGTGGTCGACTAACCAATGCAAACCAAGATCGCTTGCAAAATTTATTTGGTGTAGCTATCTGGAGCAAAACAAATGATTTGAATAAAATGAAAAAAGCAGAATTCCATGTAGTTTCCATGCCTTTTCCATGTAGTTTCCATGCCTTTTCCATGTAGTTTCTTGTAAAGAAAATAACTATCATATTTACTTTCCACTTTATCACATTACTGGAGGTAATAGTTGGTGCAAATTCAACATTGATAAAGCTAAGTCTTTTTCCGAACCTGGGTCAGGAATTCCTGCGGATATTTTTCACAAAATCAAGCCACTATATGTTGATTTAAGTAAAGATTCTGATTTAGTAAAGTGTCTGCATGGCAAAAACCAGAATTGTAACGAGAGTTTTTATAGTTTAATATGGGATAGATTACCAAAAAATAGTTATGTTGGTTTAGCCAGTTTAGAGTTCGGAGTGTACAATGCTGTTGCAAATTATAACACTGATATGAAGTCTATTATTTTAATTTATGAAAAACTATATATGAAACCAGGACATTTTACTTTAGCTGGTTGCAGACTTATTAACAAAAAACGAATAAAACTATCATTATTTAAATCGAGTAAAAGTTTTAAGATGAAACGAAAGATGTTACGGCGTTAACGATTATCAAAAGATAATCATCAAAAGTCAATAGAAAAGTCTAAGGAATAATATGAATCTGGTAGTTTTATGAAATAAATCATAATTTATGTTTTTTTTTTGTATTGCGTTTTCTGAGAGTTTAATTTTTAAACACCCCGGGAAAAAAATCTTGAAAATTATACATGCTATCATGATGAAATTTTCAGGGATTGTTCATTTTACCAATGTTTATGATATAAACGGAGTAGAATTTCTCATATAACTTTAAGTTATTTAGTTTTTTTCTTTGTATTTTGACCTTTTTTTTAATAACATAATTTGTCTGGAGCCTTTTATCAAAAAAAAAAATTTATTCAAAAATCTACTTCGCTCATATCACAAATTTTCATATTTAGAACAGTTCTACAAAATTTTATTGAGACTCCTTTACTCATAATACTTATTTTTTTTAAGGCGTAAACACAGTTTTTGTTGTTTTGCTATTTTTTGGCTGCCAAAGGAACGAGCTACCATTTTATGTATTTTTTGGTATTTTTAATGTCAGTATAATGTTTACTATATGGCTAAAGAAAAAGTTACTTTACATGTGTTGTTTTGAAATTTGAGGGTAGCTAACTTTAAGTAGGAACTTTTTTAGTTAGCAATACCTGGAGAAAAGATTTTTAAGATTTTGGGGCCCTAATAAAAGTTTATTTTTGGGGATTTCAACCCATTAGCCAAGGCACTTCTAAAACCTGTTTTTTGCAGGCTCAAAAAAGGGGTTGCCTAAAATACATGTCCGCCTCAGTCTGGGCCAGTGTTTAAGGTGTGGCATGTGTGTGTATAGAGGTACACTATACCCTCGACTCCTTTATACCATACATCCTTTTTTGTTGGCAAACAAAGACTTTTAGTCAGAAAATTAACTTTTCTATTGGTAAGCTGGCCAGTTCTGGACAATGATGATAGGGTATGGTTTTATAATTTTTTTTAGTTGTTAATTTTTCAAAAACATTTAGTTATTAACAAGTACTTGTTAGCTGTCATAAATTAGAAAAACAAACATTACTAATTTTGATGTACTTTTATATTGAATCCTTTCCCCCCTCACCACCCCGATACGCTTTTGTTCACTGTTTGAAGAAACTTCTTCTCTCTTATGAGCGTGCGTACTTTATGGACGGCCCCTAATTGCTTTATTTTGGCCGTTTTTTGATTTTTTTTGCTTGATAGCAAGAAACCCCATTGCGTTTGAAACTATAAAACTTTTTAATTTGAACTCAGTTAGAGAATTGTTCTTCAAAATTTTCGTATAACTTGCCAAGTTGACAGTCTCACCTTGTTGTAAAGTTTGTCAACGACCGTTGGCAGTGTTTCCTTCTCAAACTATAATTTCGGAACATTACTTAAAAGAAGATACAATATATCGGTGATTAAAGCATTTGGTGGCCAAAAAACATCGACTTTGTGTGGCCAAAATAGTGATAATATTATACCCTTCACGTCATCTACAGTAAAAAGAAAAGAAACGTATAAAATCAAAATTTCTATAAATACAAACATTGAACAGACAATATTTAATTCCGTGGTCTGTAACAATGCCGTAGTTCAAAAAGAAATTCAAACGCAAATTTTAGAAAAACATGGTAAAAACGTTTCAATCTCGTTTGCTTCCCGTAAATTAAAGAAATTAAATTTGACACAAAAAAGATTAGCAATCATTCCTCAAGAAAGAAACAATCAGAAAGAATAAATCAGAGATCAATTTTTGCGGCAGATGTTGCTAGAATTGCTGATTCAAAATTTGTTTTTTTAGACGAAACCGGATTCAATAAACATACAGTGCGCTCATATGGCTATTCTTTAAAAGATACAAAAGCGTACTTTACAGTTCCTGCAAATAAAGGAAAGTATGTTAGCCTCATGTGCTTAATTTCCAATTTAGGAGTTGAATGTTACCAATACAAAAGCGGCACATATAATACACAATCATTTATTGATTTCATCAACTTTACAGTAAATCCAAATAAAATTCTTATCCTAGATAATGCAAAATTTCATAAAGCAGCTGCAATTACTAAGAAAAAAAAATATTATTCACAAGTTTTTAGTACCATACTCCCCTGAATTGAACCCAATCGAAGAATTCTTTTCAATGTTAAAATTCAATATCAAATCCACAAGAAATGCTAATCCCGATATGACTGTTGAAGAAACTCTAGAATATATTTTATCACCTGATAATAAATTATAGTCAACAGTGCAATGCCTTTTATATAAATATGAGAAGATGGTTGGAAAAGGCAATAAGAAAAGAAGAACTTATCTAATTAAAATATTTAAAATGATTTGTTTATTTTTTTAAATAATGTATATTTTTGCATGCCTTTTTAAAATATTATGATTAAACAATAACTTTTCAAAACATGCACTTTAACTTTGGAAACACGCACTTACAACTTTGCAAAACCCTGTATTATTATTATACACTTCATCGCGTTTTAACAGGCATTCCTTATAATCTCTGCAAACTTGAGGCAACCATGAATAATGGAAGATTTTTATTTTAAGAAAGATTTTTATTTTATTTCATCGTGATGTAAGAATTAAAATTCATGGCAACAGTTCTTAAAATCCGCGGGCACAAAAACTAAGACTAACACTAAGAGATTGTTAGCCAAGATATTTTTTTTTGACATGTATATATATATACAGTTTGTAAGTTACTAGCAAGATATATAAGTAGCTGGGTCGAGAAGAAGACTAATATGTCTTATTGTCAAGCCTCTTGATAAATTCCGTAAATATAAAGTTAAAAACTAAAGTATACATTTTTGAAAAATATAAATTTAAAAATTAGCAAGTCCGTTAAATATATAAAAAAAACAAATGTAAAAGTGGTAAAATAATAATATAGGGGTTGTTCATTAATTACGTCAACAAAATAGGGGGGAGGGGGTCTGAACTTTTTTGACAATTTTTGACACGGTGGAGCGGGAGAGGTCAATTAAAGTTGACGTCAACAATTTTTTTTTTTTTTTGAGTTTTATTGCTTAAATAACGGAAAATTAGGCTGAGTTTGTAGCGTAGTTTCTTTGTGTAGGAAGGGGGGGGGTAATCAAAAGTTGACGTAATTTTATTAGGAGGGGTCTCTGGAAATTTGACAAATTGTTGACAAGGGGGAGGGGGGGGGGGGAAGGTTAAAATTTCAAACAAATTGTTGACGTAGTTAATAAACAGCCCCAAAAACATCTATTATTAAAAAACAGCAAGAATCGGTATTAGCTTAAACATTTTTCTTTCTAACATCAAACTTCAGAACACAAAACAAAAGTTTAAGAATCAAAAAAATAAAGAATAACAACACATATCAAACAAAAACAATAATAAATTTAAAAAGTTACTAAGTGCAAATAACTCAATCTTTTCTAAAATTATTATACTTTTCATTTATGTGATAGATCAATCATAACGGTATATTGCAATTTAAAAAATAGTTTTGTGGATTCTCATTCTTTAATAATAACTAAGTTTAGCCTTAAACTCATTAAACATTGTTAGAGTTTTAAGTTCAGTTGCGTGTATTTTATTCCATGCTTTCCATGGTTCTCTAATTGAAATTGAAAATTCATTTGCCGAAAAATAACATTTGGGTCGTTTATAGGTGTTATTTGAAAATCTTGTTAAGTATTTAACTTGATTTGTTTTAAGTAACAGATTAAAAATTTTTGGAATAGGGAAAATTGGGTAGCCCCTGACGGCGGGTAACTGCGGGCACTTGATGTACAGCTTAAACTAAAGAAGCTATGTCATTTTAAATACTATAAAAACACTATTTGAGCAAAAATATGGTATATGCATAAAATAATATGCCGAAGCAAGTGTAATATTATGTTTTCTGCCATCAGATAAGCGATGTATTATCATACTTGATTCATATATTATACCTGATTTTTATATAAACTAATAACTTTTTAACGATTAAAGTTATTTATTTACAATAGTTACTTAAATAAAGTTCATTTAATACTTCAAATCACTTGTTTTAAAACTAATATTTGTGAATGAGGTATGATTGGGTGGTATCGGACACATGCATGGAGGCAGGTTCTGCACAACTTAATCCGATAATTATTAAAAATGAGAATCTTTTTTTTATATAAGTATTAATAAATTTAATATAATACACAAACCTATAATAGTAGTTTATTTAATTCTAATAAAAAGACCTTAGATTTAAAAAAAGTGTTTTAAAGTGTTTATTTTCATTAGAAAAAAGATAATGTTTATATTTCTAATTGATGACATTTCATTCTAATTCCTAATATAACAGAGACAATTTTTAAAGATGATTTTTTTTTTAAATGTGTTGAGAACAGTCTAATGCTAAATAATTATATATTTCATTTTAATCACACAGGTAAAAAAGAGGTAAAATTATGGTTAAACAATGTGGCCGGAGCTACCATCCAATTATGAAACATGCCTTTTTTCTAATATTTTTTTTTTATGTTTTGAATATTATTAAGGTAAACAATAATTATTTTTTTGTTTCTAACCCGATAGAATGTTTAAACTTTTAAAAAAGCTTTTTAACACATTGTTTTCTGTTAGTACATGTGTACAATCCATTTTTTCCTAAAGTGACCGGGGGGCTACCCGACTTCCCCCAAATACTTTTGTTAATTTTGAACATAAAAATTAGAAGATGATAAATATTTGTTTTGTAAGTATTTAGTATATTTAACTTAAATAAAAGATGGTAAGTAGTTTTTAAACCTAAAATCTGTATGTCAAATGTTCTTTGGACGTTTTTATTAGGTTTCAAATTAATAAAAACGTCTAAAAAACGTTTAAAAAATGCAAAGTGCCACTGGGTTATAGCCAAAAGGCGCATTGTTTTCAATCATGTTTTGGAGTAGTAAATATTGTTCTAATACAGGAATATCGTGGATTTTAGATAGACGTTTGAAGTTTCCGTCTTTAATTAAAAGTAGAACTTGTACGTGTTTAATTATTGATATTGCAGCCATACTATAAAATAATATCAATAACATGATTTCAATCCAAAAAGAATTTTTGATATTGGTTGATCACTATGTAATCATCTGCGCAACGCGTGATTATTTAGTGTGTAACCAGCGTATATATTTTGATTTTATAAGTATTTATCTACAACTTTTATTAGTGGTTGAATTTTTTTGTCATAACATTGATCATAACTAAGTGATTGTTGATGCATCAATGATAGAAAATTCGTTATTATACTAAGTGATTGTTGAGGTCACGATGATGAACAACTCGTTGCTAACGCGCTAGTAAAAAATGCATTGTCGATTAACGTTCTTATAAGTTTAATTTGCAAAGATTAAAACATTTGTAGTTAATTTTGCATATAAATATTCTTTTATAATCGCACTTTCTAATTGCATTATTCTATTACAAGTTCTTTCAGATCATCTATAAATTTTATGGATTATCTAAAAGAATCTTTTTCTAAAACCAAAAATTAAAATAGCTCTTAATGAAATTAAAATGATTCTTTAATGAAAATTAACGCACAAAAAAAAAAAAGATATTTTATTTTTATTTTAAAATAAAAATTTAAGCGTTGCGTAATTTATGGAAGATTCTATTTAAAAAGAAGGAACGGTGTTCTTCTGCGTTCTCCCTACTAAGGTCGCAGACTCAGACTAAGTTTAGGGAACTTTTATTTTGGTAATATCTAGTGAAAAAATTTTTAAGACGTTGGGGCCCTAATTGTAGGCTTTTTTTTTTGGGGGGGGGGGGAAGAGGGTAGGCCTTTGACCCGTTAGCCACAGCACTGGGTAGACTACTAAAAAACTATTTTTGTATTTAATAATATTTTAATTAATTTTTTTTACATATTTTAATTAATTTATTTTTAATATTTTTGCTTTTTTTAATAAACTTTGTGCAATAACAGGTGGTTTTAGGCATGCTTAAATTTTAGCAAAGTTATCTCAAAAAGTAGAAACTTTATACTTTTTGAGATATCTTTGTTAAAACTTTAGCATGTTTTTAAAACTGCAAAAAATTTGAACTTAATACTTTATAATAAAGTATTAAGTTCTAATTTCTTGCAGTTTTATTCTTTTTATGTAGATAAATGTACTTTTTTATGTAGATAAATGTACTTTTTTTATAAAGATAAATTTACTGAGATTAAAAAAAATTATATTAAAGCATAGTAAGATTTTTCAATGCGTCAAATTTAAAATCAAATTTCTAATATTATGGAAAATCATTTTTTTTTAAGTCTTAATTTTTTCTATTTCAGGAATTGAAGCTCATTATAATGAATGTCTATACAAAAATTGAATTCAATCAGGCAATTACAGCTCCTGCAATCTTTGCCAGAAAATTAGAAGTTTAAAACAAAGAAAAATGCAAATAAAGTTTGAAATATTGAATATACAAACTTATAAAAACAAGTTAAAATTGCCCTTTTTCATATACTGTTCCCACTTCATCATTATATTTATCTTTGAACCCTTTCCTAGTTGTTCCAAGATTATTTTTTTTTTTTCTTACTTTTTTTTAACCTTAAAAAGCCGTTTCTATGGGCGTTGCTAGACGAAGAAAAACTACTTTACTACTAAAATAAATCTCTTTTATCAGTTCTAATTTTTTTTTCATATAAAAATGTATATATTTTTAGATTTTACAACAGTTACTGTTTAAAACAATACGACTTTTAAAAAATCAATTTTTTTTTAAACTTTTTTAGTAATCTATTACCATGTTCTTTCTTATTAGATTTCTTTTAAATCTTTCATTTATTTTATCACTATCTTCTATCTTTGTAGTTTACCACCTTTTTTTTGTAGTCTACTACCATTTTCTTAGCCAAGCTGGCAAATTTTAGTGCAGCTGAAACAACAACTAACAATTCAGCAATTTAAAAATTTGATTGCTTTTGAAAATGATTCAATGAATCTTAAATTTTTTAAAATAAAAAGCGCTTTTTAGCAAAAACTAATTAACGAATTCAAATGGTTCTGTAAGTCGGGAAAAACATTTCACAAACTGATAAAACATCGAATTTATATCAGATATCTAAAGACTAATATTATAAACTGCTTACCAACTCTATACTGCATCCTATAAAAATTAAGAGTCGCAAATAAATAGCCGGTTAAATATGGAGGGGAAAGTTATGTTACTCAATCATAAGATTTTTAGCAGAATTGAAATGAATACAACATCTACTCGATGTAGGTCTATTCCAAACCAATCCCGACGGGCATTTGTTTTTAAAAGTTACGATCTAAATGTATTTTAAATGTCTTTTAAACGTATTTTAAACATTAATGTTTAAAAGACGTTTAAAAGACGTTTAAAACACATTTAGAACGTAACTTTTAAAAACAAATGCCCGTCGGGATTATTAATATACTTGTTATTTAAAGTCTATTTCAATAGGCTTTAGTAAATGGTAAAATAGATTAATACTACAGCTTTTTAATACACTTAAGTTGAACCATGGAAACTATTATGCGTAATCCCGTTTTTACGGAGCCAAATTTTGTGTTAAAATTCTGTGCCACGATTTTTTCCACTTTTTTTAAGGTAGCGTCAAACATACGTTTTTTTGATATGTTTCTTTTTAGAAACATATATATGTTTCTTTTTAGAAACATATATAAACATAGATTTTTTTTGAAAATTAAAAAGGTATAGCTTCATTTTTGTATAATTTTTATGTATGGCTATTAAACTTTTTATCCATTTTTTTGTTCACGAAAATTTCGTTGATCTTCTCATGTTAAGATTTTGTCGAATTAAGGCTGAGCTCCATTTTAAAATCCTATAGCCCATTTTCTATGCACATGCCAAATTTCAGGAACAAATATTATGTAGCAGATAGTTTGAAAAATGCAGCACTTTTGGTACTTATTTTTTTGTTTTTCAGAGATCGAAAACAGAGGAGAAGGGAGGATTTGTTTACAGTTTTTTTTAAAAATCTTACTTTTAAAAAATTTTACTTAGATTATAATACTTTTTAATTTATAATTATTTTAATATTTATATAATATTTAATGTAAAAAGTATTCTTTGTTTTCCATTATTATAATGGAAAGCAAAGAATGCTTTCTACATACTACAGGGGCGGATCTAGCAATTTAAAAGGGTGATGCGAAGTTTTTGGGTGATTGCGAAGGTTAGCTCTGCATTTCTGGATTCTTACCTTTTCTTGATAAGCACGTAATGTAAAGTACTATTAGGTTATTTATTAATGTAAAGTAATATTAAGTTAACTAATTAATATTATAAATATAAAGTTAGTCCTCCATTTCTAGATTCTATCTTTTTCTTGATAGCAGTTTATGTAAAGTATTAGCAATCTTATTTAAGGTTAACACTCCATTTTTTGATTCTTTTCTTTTCTTAATAAAATTTTTTAAATTTATCTATTTATTAATTTTCGATATATATATATATATATATATATATATATATATATATATATATATATATATATATATATATATATATATATATATATATATATATATATTTGAAGTTCAATTAAAATAAATATAGGCCAATAGTCTCTCTCTCTTCCACTCCCCCCCTTCTCTCTCTCTCTCTCTCTCACTCTCTCTCTCTCTCTCTCTCTCTCTCTCTCTCTCTCTCTATATATATATATATATATATATATATATATATATATATATATATATATATATATATATATATGTATATATATATACATATATATATATGTATATATATATGTATTTATATATATGTATATATATATACATATATATATATATATATATATATATATATATATATATATATAATATATATATATATATATATATATATATATATATATATATATATATATATATATATATATATGTATATATATAAACGCTTTTCTTATATTTGGAAAACTTAACTTGTATTCTGGAAAGAACAGTTGAAGGAACTGCTGCTAAACCTTTATAATCAAACATACCATTTTCTGGAAACTTATTATCTAGTTCATTAATAAGATGTTCAATTAATGAAGAATTAATGCTATGTTTAAAATAGTCACAAACTGTATTTGTTGGATAATTATACTAGTAAACCTGAAAAGTACACAATCTAGGTCTCACTTCTTGGATATCAAGACTAAAACCAAAAGCCAAACTTAAAGAAATAGCTACTACAACTAAACTAGGTTTTTGGCTTGTACAATGAAAAAAAACATCATTATGATTAAGAGCTTTAATTCAAGAAGCAACTCCTTTATATTCACCTCGCATAAACCCTGTACCATCATACCCTTAACCTCTACAATTTTGAATATCAAGTCCAAAAAGTCTCTTGAAATATATTAAGTAATTTTAATAAGTAATTTTAGTAAATTTAGAGATAGACTAAGACTATATGTACAAGTCTTAAAACCAATAAATGGCAGGAAATCCACGCAAACCCCATCATTTGAACTTACATATCTTAAAAAAAGTGACATTTGTTCAGTATTTGACTGTTCAAACTTCATCACAAATAATTTTAAAAAAACAAAAGAGAAAAAAAAAAAAAAAAAAAAAAGATGATTAGCTAATAATTAATCACCAGCCTAACCCTAACCCTGACGAATTTTTGAAAGCTGTATGAAGTTACCTCTCCAACTAAGAAATATTATTGTTTTAATTATAGGAACAAAATTTTTTAGTTATCAGAAAAATGTTTTAAACAAGAACTGCTTAAATCAACCTCAATAACATTACTTATGGGGTTGCAACGTAAACGTAATGCATTATAAAACACAAATTTTATTATGTTTTTTATCATGAGCAGCATCACCCCATTCTCGATGAGGCTTGAAAACTACATTTAATATTCCAGACTTATTTGGAACTCTAGCACATTGTAAAAGGAAACAGTAAACTCAATCTTCTTTGTTAGAATAAGCTTACCAAAAATAGTGGCCTAATCATACAATTTTAAATGATTTTTTTGTATTAATAGTCTATCAAATATCTATTAAATAGATATTGGAAAAAAAAAGAATTTAGGCGAAATGCTTTGTTTACCATATCTATTAAAATTGCATCGTCTTTGCCAGCGGTTAAAAGTTTACCATGGGTTAGATATGTTGAAGCATCATGTAAAGTATTTGAGTCTTTATATAAAGGAATATTAACTGAGTTTAAATCACTCAAATATTTTAAAATCTACAAAAAGTTCAAAAGACAACTCTATAAAAGCATTGTCTTTTTTAAAGTTAATTTTAAATTGGATTTTGACATGTTTTGCAGAATTAACTTTTTCTGTCAAAGAATCATCAGAGAGTTTGTTTCATTTTTAGGACTAATAAAATTTTTATTAAAGTGTAAAGGATAAGAAAAACTAAATAAAAAAAGTATATATTTTCTAGCTGAAAATATATAACACCATTAACTTTAGTAATAGAGTTTTACCTTAAAGCATCATAATCTTTACTATCGCCTGTCTTGATAAAACAATTCATTTCAGAATTTTAAAGACTGACTCTATGGCTGCACTGGACACTTGTTATTGAAATATTTTAAATCTTCAGTTAAATGGTTTTACATTAGCAAATATTTTGCAAATACCTAGCGTTAATTGAATTTGAAACTAAAAAATTTATCTTTGTTTCAAAATTTTATTTTTCTAGCAAAGCCCTACGACGAAAATTACGTGATAAGTACGTGTATCAAGTGGCATATCAGAATTTTGTAAATTTTGAACCATTTGGAGCAACTGATGCAATTGTTCTAAACTTTCTACAAAATTGATTGGTTAATTCTCCTATCATATTTGAAACATTTTTGGATTTTTTTGCGAAAAGTTTGTAGCAACTGATGCAATTGTTATATTAATAAATAGTGATTATTAGTATAAACTGTTTTTTAACCAATCATTTATGATTTAGCGAACAATTACATCGCATGCTACAAATTAATAAGAAAAATTTGTAAAAATATAAAAATATGATTGGTTAAAGCCTGAAATATTTCTTCTTTAACCAATCACATTTGTATTTGGTGAAGAACAATTGCATCAGTTGCTCCAAAACGAAGGAAATTTTGTCTAAAAACGGATAAGTAATTATGGAGATAATAAAATCGAGTTAAGATGTAAAAAAATTTTTTGAGTTTAAAATAAATTCTACATCATTTGAGAATATCAGATTTCTACTTTAACTTTTTATTATAAAAAAAAGTGAAAAAGAGATACAGTTAAATTTAACGGTGCAACACCCTAGATCCGCCTCTGCACTATGTAACATATATATATATATATATATATATATATATATATATATATATATATATATATATATATATATATATATATAATATATATATATATATATATATATATATATGTATAGTATACACACACATATATATATATATATCCGGTAGCATACATAAATATATATATATATATATATATATATATATATATATATATATATATATATATATATATATATATATATATATATATATATATATAAGTAGCATACATATATATATATATATATATATATATATATATATATATATATATATATATATATATATATATATATATATATATATATATATTTGCGCATAAATCCGGACATAAGCATTCATTCTTTTTTTATTTTTTTATGTCTACATTTAGATACCAAGTTATTCCTCTTATTTAATAAGTTATCATTGGTGTAAGATATTATGACTTTTCATATAGACATAGCTTGCATCGTTTTATCGTGATATTGTAAGATTCACAACGTTTTACAGTTTTCCATTCAATTGTTGCGTTTATTCCGCTTTCTTTTAACCTCAATACTTTCTAAGACAAAACCAATAAAAAACCTTCTACAGGTACTGCTATCGATGTAAAAGTTTACGCACTTAAAAAAATTCGGATTTTATGTGCTTCTTTTAAAGTGCAATTTACAATAATATCACAAAGACTCGAGTTAAGTAAACTAAGTTAGACTAAATAAATAATAAATTTCCCACAATTTGCTACTGAACATCAACCGGCATACGTTGAGGTATCGATTTTAAACCATTTTTAAACAAAAATTTCGCTTGGGCTAAAGTCATCCCGTAGGGCCAAAGCCACCCAATCTTACGGTACTGTAGTTGTTTCAAAATCCAAAGTCAAAATCTTGTTGTAAAAGTTGTAACCTAGTGAAGTTGTAACACTGCGTTTTCATTTTTATCAAATTTTAAAATAAATTATTATTATTTTTTGTAAAATTGAGGTTATTAGCAAAACAAGTTTTTATTTATGTTTTTATCACACTTCGATGCAGTGACTTTAAAAATTAACCAATCAAACTCCAGTACCGTGACTTTAAGAGAAAAAATAAAGCGACGGGTTTCGTTGCGCTAGACACAACGATAATAAAATAGCGGATATGATTTAATAATTTGACATTTACAATGTCAAAAAAGTGAAAATTGTAAAAATGAAGTTTGTTTTTAATACCTTTGAACCAGTGCGGATTACGACTTCTTGGGGACCGGGACTATTTTTGTTTTTGGAGGCCTTTATATGGGCCAGAGCCTAAAAATGACTTGAAAAAGGTCCTCTAAAACTTTTGAGGGGCGCCTAAATTTGCGGGGCCCGGGGCTATAGCCCCCTGGCCCCCCGTCCGTCTCTTGATCCGGCACTGCTTTGAACCAATCTAAAACGTTTTACGTGCTTTTTCATTGATTGAGAATATTTTTCAGCTCAGCAATAACGTTAGATAAAATAAATTTACTGACTCCAATTTCATTTTACGCTGGCGGACAATAGGTTTGTTTAAAAAAAATTATTAAATTAATATAGCAGTTACTCGATGTGGTTACAGACACCTTTGTAAAATACGCGATTTTCAAAAACTTTAAAAAAACGAAAAGTTTAACTTTTTTAAGTTAAACTATTCGTTTAACTTAAATAAGTTTATTAAATTACCTAGCAAGTTTAACTTTTCGTTTAAGAAAATCGCGTATTTTTAAAAGTTAAACTTAAAAATAAGTTTAACTTTATAGATTTATAGATTTGCCACTATTTAAAAAAATCGCGTTTTTTACAAGTGTCTGTAACTACATCGAGAAAATGCTTTATTAATTTAAAAGATCGTAAAGAAAATACGTAAGAAAAGATCACAAAGAACCTGGACAAATATTTTACCAGGTTCCAAAAGAAAATTTGAATTTTTCGAATAAATTAGCTCCTCTCAAATTATATTGCGCTAGTACAAATTTTAGTAAATTTGAAAATTTTATATATTATATGTTGCGCGAGATGTTAAAAAACGCTCATATTTGTCAACAAGAAAAAAGTTTTATCTTGCCATACTTTCTAATATTCGTGTTTGTAACCTATACTAAACATTAGAAAAAAGTGGCATGTCAAAAAGTTACATATTATAGAAATATTTTGACTTTTATAATTGTTTTCTGCTGTTATATATGAGTAATTCTGTTATAAATCAAATTTAAATAGTTTATTCGAAACATTACACTCATTGCAAATCGATAGTATTATTCTAATTCTATATTTTAATGAATAGTATTATTCACAATTACACTCATTGCAAATCGATAGTATTATTCTAATTCTATATTTTAATGAAAATAGCAACATAATTTATTATAAACCAAGCTAGCGAAAAGTATTCTTAGTAAGAGACTTTTCAAAATAATGTTTGAGTCAAGTCTGTAAACGAAAACATTTCACTCAAAGTTATTTTTCTTTCTCGGATAATATATATATATATATATATATATATATATATATATATATATATATATATATATATATATATATATATATATATATATATATATATATATATATATATATATATATATATATATATATATATATATATATATATATATATATATATATATATATATATATATATATATATATATATATATATATATATATATATATATATATATATATATATATATATATATATATATATATATATATAATTTGAAATATGTTAATAACCTATATAAATAAAGTGGTTATCAAAAATAATAAGTGCTGCCTATGAATTTTTTATTTTTATTGTTACTATGAAGTAATTTTAATAAAGATAAAAAAATCAAAATGCTCTCTCAAAATCAAAATTTATTTATTATTAGGCACTCTTATTTTTCTAAGAGTTTTTGTATTTTATTTGCAAATACAAAACAAACTTATAGTTATTAAGTTATAGTTATTATTATTATATAACTTATAGTTAAAATAAATGAATAAAATAAACAAACAAGCTGTGATACACATTACAGTGTATAGATTCTAACAACAGTAGATGTCAGACTGAAACAGCTTTTCACAGTTTTGCATATAATTGTCAAAGGATTTTAAATATGTTTACATTTTTCGCATCCTCAACATCTTGTCGTAAGCAGTTCCATTTGTCCTTTATTCTATTAATAAAAAAGTTTTGTTGACCATTTGTTTTTTTGCTTTGTTGTCTACGTATTTTTTCATTGTGCCCTCTTTTAATTGAATTTTCTATAAATATAGGAGGATTGTTTCAATTAATTACATAAAAATTATTCTTAAACCTATATAGTTGCACTATATCACCCCTCAATCTTCTATTTTTTAATGTCAAAAGATTAATTTTATTTAATCTATTTTTGTATGTTAAATCTTTTAAACTGTGACTCTTTTTTTTTTCTGTTTTTTTATTTAATTTACCTCCTCAAGGCCGAGAAGACCACTACAGATGAGGAGGCTACTTATTTGTGGTTATAACCCTCTCTCAACTCTATAACTTGGGAACACGAACCTTGATGAACAAGGCTGCTGCGCCGAGAAACGAGTTGAGCGCATTTGTCTTTTATATTTTAAATATCATTAATGTATAAAATGAATAATAATGGTCCAAGTACTGATCCCTGAGGAATACACCTTGTAACATCTATAGTTATTGAAATATATTTTCTCTAAGTACTACTCTTTGCAAACGATTTTTTAGAAAAGCTTTGCACCAGTTCAATAAATCACCAATAGTACCATACCCAGCTAACTTAATACACAATATTTCATGCAGTACAGTATCGAATGCCTCAGCAAAATCTAGAAATATAATGTCAACTGGAATATTATTGTCAAATGTTTTACTGACTATCTTTATAAAAATATATTTCTTGTATAAAATGAATTTCTTGCTGTTTACTAAATTTGATGCATGCTTCAATGATTTGACCATATTTTCACAGTAATATAAACTACTATCTGCAGTACCATAAATGCAGCCACATAACATGCTTTCAATACTACATTCTATCACACATTATATTGTTTCAATATCATCATTTGCATTTAAATTTTCATTAATAATTTCATATGACTTTAAATTTTTGATAAATACAAACATAAATAGAAACAAAAAAACAAATATAATAAATAAACATAAAAACAAACAAATAGAAACATCGTCACCCTTATTTTGTTGACGACCTTTTCTATAAAGCGAATAACATTCTATGTTAGTTGATGAGGCATCTGCCCACCATATCTCACATACCATCATGTTTTGCGGTTTTAGTTTTAATTTCTAGTAGTAAGTCTTATTTGTTTTTTTAGCAATGTTGGGTTGGTGTACCAACATGACAGATGGAGTTTTTCAACACTGTTTTTTATTTTTTTTAGTTTTTTCTTCAACATTTTTTAGTTTTTTCTTCAACGTTTTATAGTTTTTTCAACATTTCAATTTTTTTAGTACCATAACAAAAGGGCTTAATCAAGTTATCTACTTTTGTTAAATCTTAATTTTGTGCATTTCTTTGAATAATAAGTTCTTTTGTTAACTTTCTTTCAGCTTCATTTTGATCTGGTGCAATAAAAACATTTTTAAAAGTATCGCTGTTTCTCAATCAGGTTCTTGCTGCATGTAAAACTTGTATTTGTGCATCTTTATTATTAAATTAAATTGTGTTTTCAATTCCTTGTTTTGATTTCAATCTGTAGATTTTTTCAATAACACTGTTGTTAACATTTAGTTCATTCATAAAACCATCAACTTGCCTCATATCATGATTTGCATTGTTCAATATTATTCTCCTTAGATACAGGAAGACTAAAAAC
This sequence comes from Hydra vulgaris, assembly GCF_022113875.1. NCBI lineage: Eukaryota > Metazoa > Cnidaria > Hydrozoa > Anthoathecata > Hydridae > Hydra > Hydra vulgaris. The sequence continues at coordinate 48,370,601 of NC_061164.1, read as the reverse complement.
AACTACATTTTTGTCCCTTTTTTCCTTATCTTTATTAATAGCAACAATGGCATTAACTACTTCTAATTCTTTGCTTGATTTACTTTTATCATTTTTAACAATAGCTGCCCAGTTTAATGGAGCATCTTTCTGAGTGCCACTACTTTTGAGTACATTAATATGGTTTTTTAATGTAGAATTTCAACCTCTAATAAATGAATTATTTCTCTCAATAACTAAACTGTGTCATTTAATGCTAATAAGTCAGGTTCACTTGCTTTTTTGTTGTGCACCCGAAGACCTTATATTTATCTATTTAAAATATAAATTAACTCAAATGGATTTAAATATTTAGCGTTACAAAAATATGACAGATTTTTTTTTAATTATTTTTTTTTATCCAATATGTTGAGATTGCGGGTCAAACTATTTTTTTGCTATTATAAATCTTGTTTTGTTTTTTTTTAATTTTTTTGTTGTTGCACTAAGTCTTCTTTCAATTTATAGTTTATGTGTTATGTGGATTATGTAGACTTTTATTTATGTATATTATTATTGTATAGATTTTATTGTTAGTAAAAATACTTTAATAAAAGAATGGAAAAAAAAGGATTATTGAGTTATGTATAATATAATAAGTATTAATATTGTTATTATAGTTTTTATCTATTGTTATATATTATTGTCATTAATATCAGGTGTTTACTTCAGGTTTGGTTATTATTATTTATATATGAGTATGAGTTGTGACAACTCTTTTCAGAAATAAAGGCATTGATATTTCTTAAGAAATATATAATGTATATATACAAAGTAACAACTTATATTTGTGTACCTTATATACCTTAATTAAATACAATACAAAGTACATTAACAATAATATTATATATATATATATATATATATATATATATATATATATATATATATATATATATATATATATATATATATATATATATATATATATATATATATATGTATATATATATATATAATATTATTGTTAATGTACTTTGTATTGTATTTAATTAAGGTAAATAAGGTACACAAATATAAGTTGTTACTTTGTTGAACAAGTTGTACAACAAATATATGAAGTTGTTACTTTGCACCATTCTTAGAGACGATATCAGGGATGTTCTGACGGAGGATATAGGGGTGTCCCTCCTTCCTTTAATCTGTTATTTGAGCATTTGATTTGGCACATTTGTACATTTAGCATTTGAATTGGCAAGATTTTAACTGGCAATTATCAAATGTTGAAGACCTTTTACCTTTTTTTTTATCATATGGTCGTTAAACAGTAAGCAAAAAACACATTTGACACTCCCTATGGAGACCTCTTTAGGATGGCCCTGGATGATGAATAAAATATAAAGGGTTCTGTACTGCCAACTAGTAAGTTACCAGGGCCCCGGCCCTGGCTAAATTATAAGATTTAGCCAGGGCCGGGATAGCCGGGGCTAGAAAAAAAATTATAATACTTAATATACTATAATTTTATGCTTATATTTACTATATATTAAATACTTGCATATATTAGTATATTTTTAAACTCTAATTTACTTCCAACAAGATTTAAAGCAACCACTATTAGATAATGAGTTGCTTAAAAATAGAGAATCAGTTAAAATACTAGGAAATGTATAACTAAAGACATCAAAAGTTATAAGTTGTATAAAAAAGGAAAATATGAATTTGGGTAAGAGTTAAAAGATTTTTTTGAAGTTCAAGGAAAAAAACTGGATTAATTATGCTGTAAAAAGATTTTATAGCATGAAGGGATAAATACAGTAAAAGGATGCGCCTTGTTAAATAAATAGCCAAGCGAGAATAAGTTTTAGTATATCAGTTTTAACTCAAGCCTCATTCTACTCCACATTTTTCAACATTAATAACTTTTTTTAGCTTTTTTATAAGAACATCTCCTTAAGAACAAATGTCCTTTTTATTATTGCAATAAGCTAATGTCTAAACAAAGTCCTGTCTGATGTAAAGGCTGTTACAGAAGAGAGATCATATAAAATTGGCTGTTCTAAGCAATTAAAAAGTGAAGATTTTTTGTCAAGACAAAGTTGTACAAAGTTGAGTCATCAGCAAATAGAGTCCTTTTAGATTTCATTAAGATATTGTTATTGTAGATAAGAAATAATACAGAAGCAAATATAGAACCTTGTGCTACCCTTAAAGTTACTTGAAATAAAGAAGAGGGTAGGCTTTCAAGAATTAGTTTACTACTGCAGTTAAAAAGAAATAATTTAATAACCTTATAGAAACTTAGAAGAAACTAGAGATAAGATGCAAGATTTAGTAAACTGAGAATAACAGAGATTTACATCAGACAGGACTTTGTTTAGACATTAGCTTATTGCAATAATAAAAAGGACATTTGTTCTTAAGGAGATGTTCTTATAAAAAAGCTAAAAAAAGTTATTAATGTTGAAAAATGTGGAGTAGAATGAGGCTTGAGTTAAAACTGAAGAGAAGTAATAAAAGTTTCCAAACTTTTATTCCAGAAGCAATAAAAGCGTCCAAGATGCACTTTTTGCACACATATTATAGATATAAACATATCTGTTTGTTATTTGTTTAGATGCTGGCATACAATATCCTTTCATTTTTATACAAACTTTAGTATTTATATGGTGTAATATTTGCCGAAAGAGAAAATGATCAGATGGATGTGTGGTGTGACTCAAGCAAGCCAAAAAAGAAGGCATAATCTTAGAAAGATTAGAAAAAGCGTTGTATCAATCAACGTTTGTTTAAAAAAAGTTAAAGTAATTTAGGTATCAACATGTAGAGAGGTAGCATCTTCAGTATAAAATGGTTGTGGTAGAAGAAGAAAATTTGAAAAGAGTGGCTTACATATTGTATAAATAAGCTTTAGTTAGGAATAAAAATGTTCTAGATTGTTTATATTACTGAAACAACTTAAAAGAGGAAGGCTAAAGCTATGATGATGATGATGATGATCATGATCATGATGATCATGATGATGATCATGATAATAATGATGATCATCATCATTGTATAATCAACATAATTGTCATCATCATCAAGCTTTCCCCTTTTCTTCTGTTAATGATGATCATGATCATGATGATGGTGATGATAATTACGATGATATTGATCATAATGATGATATTGATCATCATTATGATATTGATCATAATGATGTTTTATATGCATATATTTACAAATAAAACATGAATTTTAAATTTAAAAAATATACTTTACAATCTATAAGTGTTTATGCAGCTCCAGTCACAAACCCGGGCCTGGCTTTATTTTAACAAACCCAGCCCTGGTCCTTTACAATTGTAAACACAGAGACAGATCTTATTATGCCTTTTATCAAAACTGAAAGATCTGAGCTTTATCAAAACTGAAAGCACTGAGATCAAGCTTTACCTGAAGCTATAGACAAAGTGCTCTTTGTCTATAGCTTCGTTAACACCGTTAAAAAGCTAATATTCTAACTCTTTAATGCATAAACAATATTGGTAGAGTAATCAAAGATTACTATAAAAACGAATTCATTATTTTGATGAAATTAAAAGATTATAGAAAACAAGAAGACCAACCTAGAACAGTTAAATTTAAATCAGAACTGAATTTGACAATAAATTTTTATAAGAACTCAGTTGTGAAGGACATCGTCTCTAAGAATAAGGGGATAACTAAAGTTAAACAAGATGCTATTGATGTTGATATTAAATTATAGTGTGCAAAAAAGTATTTACATATTCTGGGATGGAAAATGTAGTCACAGAAAGGAGAAAAAAGGAATCCAAAATCTGACACAAAAAAAATGCGACCATGTAAACATACTTTTGGAATGATAAATCTTGAATCAGGCAGTGACTCTTGTTAGGATGAGAATATTGAAGAAGTTAGCACTAGAGCACAAAATAGGAAACAAAGAATAGTTAAATGTAGCATTGATATCTTTGCTCCTCATGACATCTTGAAAAACCCTGAAACATCTCATTAACCCAACTTAGTGTCATTGTGTACTCCCTTGTAGTAGAATGCAGGGGCGATCCTTACTATGCCATATCTAAATACAAGGACAGCCCATTTGTATAGAACTGCAATTGTACCTGAAATAAGTTTGAAGATCAAAGAAAAATGTTTAAAAATGTTTAAACAATTTTAAAAATGTATTTTACAAAATAGAGTGCTCAATGTTCTTAAAAGAACAGAGCAATGATTAGTTAGTAGAAAATCACTTAACACAATTTTTTTCTTATTTTACACTGTGTTTCATCAATAAAGACTAATCAGGAATGAATGATCAAATTAATAAAACTTCAGTTTATACCAAAAAGTTAAATTACAGGAAGTCACAAATGTTTTAACTACTGTATATTTTCACACATTCGTGGAATTTGCTGACACTATTATAGATAGAAGCATAAGTAATCATTAGAAATGATTACTTATGCTTTTTTAAAAAAATATTTTTTAAAAGGAGGGATTAAGTGTAACTATTATTTGAGCACTTATTTTTATAGTTTTTTAGCAGAAACTTATTTTTGTTCCTACACCTAGAAATCAATTCCGATTTTTTGTTTAACAAACATTCTTGGTTTGCATGTGTAATTATTTCAAATTTTTCTTGTAGACATAGCATGCATTTTTTAAAAATATTGTTGTATGCAGGCGCTGTTTTGAGGATGGACCAATTCAGTATAAAATCATCAATATTTTTATCCTTTAGTTCCCATATATATTTCGACAGCATGGTGTCTTTTAAATATTTTTATTTTTAAAAGATTGCTTATGATTGGCAAAATTTTCCATTTACCCTCTGTTATGCCAATATATTGTTTATTGGGTACATTCTTAGAGGAAACAACACATTTATATACCACAATATATATATATATATATATATATATATATATATATATATATATATATATATATATATATATATATACACGTATATATACAGAAGTGTGCACTAGATTTTTAAATGTTTGAGTTTTGACACTTACAGGCATTATTAAAACTCCAAACTATTGTATGTTTATATATAATATATTTATATATATATATATATATATATATATATATATATATATATATATATATATATATATATATATATATATATATATATATATATATATATATATATATATGTATATATATATCTATTTATATATATATATATATATATATATATATATATATATATATATATATATATATGTATATATATATTTATATATATATATGAAAGTGTTTTTAGCAAAAATAAAATTTAAAAAAAAAATCAATTTAATAAAGAATAATAGTCTTTTTAGAGAGAAAAAAAAAAGTTTTTAAATACTAAAAAAAATGCCATTGCATTTTATTTGGTGTTTTTTGAGGTCAAATTAACGTGTACAACTTTTATTTTGACATCGTGAAAGTTAGGTAATTTAATTCATTTAAAATTATTATTTTTTATAACTTTTACTTTTACTAAAATTAGCGTAATATATTTTATTTAAATTTGTTCAACACATTATTGTATTATTATATTTTATATATAGGTATGTCACGGCTATATGCTTAGGTAGTAGCTATGTAGTAGTTGTAAGCGGGCTATGTAGTAGCTGTATAACAGATTATGTAATAGGTATATAACAGGTTATATTGTAGCATTTTTATAAAAGCTATGTAGTAGGCAGGTACTTTGCAGGTTATGTAGTACCTATATTAGGATGTTTAAAAGCTATATGAGTTATATGTGGGCTATTCTACAAATTAAATTAACACTGATAACTATGTATGCAGACACTATTTAGTAGCTATATAGCTGGCTATGTAGGTGCTATGAGTGTGATATGTAGTAGCTATATAACAGGTTATGTTAAAGCATGTTGTATTATAGTTATAACGTGGGCAGGTAGCCTAAAGGTTAATATATACCTGTATATCGGTTTATTATAAAGCTATGTAGCGGGTTACATAGTAGCTATATAGTGGGCTATGTAGTAATTATGTCCTAGAAAAAATAAAAATTTATTCTAATTTAAAGCATCAACTAATTTATCCTGCGATTGGGTGGGCTATTTTACTAGTATATATATATATATATATATATATATATATATATATATATATATATATATATATATATATATATATATATATATATATATATATATATATATATATATATATAACCCTAAGAATTAAGGTCGGCTTTCAGAATGCTGTCCTTACTGCCTCAAAGTGTTTGAAGTCAGCAAATTAATGCCTCATTTTTCCTAATTCCAAGGGTTGTTTATATATATATATATATATATATATATATATATATATATATATATATATATATATATATGTATATATTTATATATATATATAATAATATGTACTAGTATAATAGCCCACCCAATCGCAGGATAAATTAGTATATATATATATATATATATATATATATATATATATATATATATATATATTTATATTATATATATATATATATATATATATATATATATTTATATATATATATATAAATATATATATATATATTATTATTATTATTATTATTATTATTATTATTATTATTATTATTATTATTATTATTATTATTATTATTATTATTATTGACAAAATATATAACTCAACTACCAGCATATTTAGAAAAATAACTTTCTCATGTCTAATGAGAAATTACTTAAGTTTTACCAATATTTCAAACAAAATTGGCATAATAAAAACTTTAATAGATAGTGTTTATAAAACTAACAACAATTGGTCTAATTTACATTTTGATTTAGTTAAACTTAAATATATTCTCCAAAAACCTTTAACTGACTTAACTAATTGATTGTGTTTAAAAAACCTACCTATATAAGAAAAAAATTATCGGTTCCTCAAAAATAAATTACTTTAAAATGCAGTAAAATGGTAAAATAGTAAAATGTCGAAACAATTTCAAAACAAAATAAATGACTTTTTTTTAATTTTATTCTTTTATTATTTTTTTAAATATTATTCACTCCCAACCAGACTGCAACCACTAATAAGTTGGGAGTTTCTTGAAAAAAAAAAATAGAGCTGTAGAGCAAGGAAACAGTTGACAGAAGACTTGAAAAGTTGAAGGTTATATGAGTCAGGAAAACATGAAGAGGGAGAAAGTTCCAAAGGGTTAAAGTGTGGGGAAAAAAGCTAGACAAATAAATGTTTTTGGAGCATGTAGGGATAGATACAGTAAAAGAATGAGATTTTAATGAATTATGAGTCAAGCGAGAATGAGTTTTGGTTGATGGAACTAGAGATGAAAGCTCCTTTGAGCAGCAGCCATGATAGTATTGTAGAAAAGAGAAAGAGATGCAACTTTACGACGATGGGAAAATGGCTCAAGCTTAGCAGATAGACTGGGTCCAACTACATTTACAATAAGTTTTCAGACCTTGTCTAGAAAAGAAAGAGCATCATTAAAAGAACTAGCATAAATATGACAGCAGTATTGCATACAGGGACAAATAAGAGGTTGAGAATGGAATCAGGAGAGAGAAAATGTTGAGCATGATAAAGAGAAACAACCTTAGCAGATGTTAATTTAGCAATCGATTGTATATATAGTTTCCATGAAAGGTCAGTAATAAATGATAATCCAAGAAGATGTAAATAGGACTTATGCAAAAAAATATTTTAAAACTCTTATTATTAAATTGGCATTCTTATCCTATAATATTTTTCAGATAAAACTTCTCACATCTCTGCTCAAATGTTGTATATAAGTTTGTGTGTAAAAGCTGTAATGCTTTTGATGTATGTATTGTACTAATTATCTATATTTTCCATTATTCTATGATGTTGGTCTTCACACCTTTCATGCTTTCTTTTGTTTGACTAACCAATAAAACTAATGTTTGTTTTCACTATATATTAATAAGTTTTTGTATTTAACAGTTTTATACTTGAAAATTTTATTGTATAATTAAAATATGTTTTTAAAATGAAAAAAAAATTAATATATTTATAATTACTATATATATACATATATATATATATATATATATATATATATATATATATATATATATATATATATATATATATATATATATATATATATATATATATATATATATATATATATATATATATATATATATATACTCTTGCATGGTAGTGAAAAAGAGTTTCCCATAAACTGTAGTTTTAAAGAGCGCATTAATAAACCAGACCAGAAAAAATTTAAAAACTTAATTTTTTTTTTTTTTTAAATGATAGACTGCCTGCCCAAACCAAACCCTCAGTCGATGTAGCAGCACTCCCTTGCGAGTCAGGCTATTTGTCAGTCGTTGTAGCAGCACTCCGTTGCGAGTCAGGCTATTTGTCAGTTGATGTAGCAGTACTCCGTTGCGAGTCAGGCTATAAGATAATCGATGTAGCAACATTAACGCATGTTTTAAAAATGTTTTTTTATAAAACAAAAACAAAAACACCGCTAATTTAACTTTCTAGTCGTTATTATTGCAGTTTTTTAAAATTTTTTTAAAAAACAATAAAATTTAATGTACTTCCGCATTAATTTAATTGCTTTGACATTTCAACGACAATCAAATACAGCTTAAGAGACAAGGTAATTAAAAATGTAATCGAAAGAGACTTTTTTTACATTAAAAGACTCTTTCGACTACACTATAAGGATATATATATATATATATATATATATATATATATATATATATATATATATATATATATATATGTATATATATATATATATATATATATATATATATATATATATATATATATGTATATATATATATATATATATATATATATATATATAATAATTATAAATATATTAATTTTTATATATATATATATATAAATATATATATATATATATATATATATATATATATATATATATATATATATATATATATATATATATATATATATATAGTTATAAATATATTAATTTTTATATATATATAAATATATATATATATATAATTATAAATATATTAATTTATATATATATATATATATATATATATATATATATATATATATATATATATATATATATATATATATATATATATATAATTATAAATATATTAGTTTTTATATATATATATAAATATATATATATATATATATATATATATATATATATATATATATATATAAAATATAAAGATTATAAGATCTTTGTTTAGTTGTTATATTTGTTTATAATAATATTTATAAATTTTTTAGGTTAAAATGTTTAAAATCCATTAAATAAATATTAAAGTATTAGATCTCAGATGCAACCTGATGCAACTCAGATGCAACCTGATGCTTGGTTAACAGAAAATGAACTCAAAAACTCACATACTGAGTGTATGACAGTGGAAAATGGTATTTCAAATAAAGATCTTCATTTTGGATTTGAAAATGACTTTACTGGACTGATATGTCAAAATATTCCAACAAACGGGGTTCTTTCTGGACATGAATATTCTCTTATACTAGGTTGGAATTATTTTGCTTGTTACATATTTTAACTATTATAATAATTGATAATATTAAAACCTATTATTTATATTATTCTGACAGATTTTCTATGTAAACTAACAATATGAAATTTCTATGTAAACTAGCAATATGAAATTTTAACTAAATTTCAGTAAACTAACAATATGAAATTTCAACTAAATTTTAGAAGAGAAGCTTAAAAAAATTCAGTGCAAAAACAGAAGGGAGACTGGTAAAGATATGATCAAGCATTTACATGATGTAAAAAGTTTACATATGAATGAGTTTTTAAAAAGCGATTTATTGTTAATGGCTGAACCTCATTCTGAAACCACGTTTTTAGATAAACTTTACACCATCAACAGTTTTTACAGACATTTAAATCCACAGCAAGCATTAGAGAGTAATGAGAAACAACCTTTAACAAAGTATGACTATCTTGATGAAATAACGGACCAGATGATTAGAGATGAATTCACGGACCATATGATTAAACCTAAAATCAAAGATCAGAGAGTAGATAATACGAGTTGATTTTTTTGGATTAATTTGTTTTGATTTTTATAAAAAAAAATTTATGAAAAAATGTTTATAAGTAATGGTGGAAAGTTGTTAAATATCTGAGTTTAATTTAAAATGATAGAAGTTACTGTTTTTCTAACCCTTTTCATCAAAAAAGGCTTATTAAACACTCTCTATACCAATGAAAACATCTTTTAAGTATATTGTGCTTTGTAAATTAATGTTTTGAAGAATACAAATCAGTTGTTTTGTCCAAAAAATAAAATACCTTTATTCCTATATACTCTAATTAAGGGTCCTAATGAATCCTATAAGATTTTGGAACAATGTTCGTTTTGACACCTATTAAAAAATATCTTTTATATGGTGTTTAAAATATTTTTTGTGGCTTTAATTATTTTTTTTCAGCTATTAATTTTCAGGCTTTTTTATTTATTTTTAAAATCTTTAGTGTCAACTTTTAAAAAAAAAAAAAAACATTAATATTGAACAGTGGAAAAAGTTACAGAAAAACAAAACAAAAAAGATTTTTTTAATTAATAGATTGCCTGCCCAAAACAAAACCCTCAAACCCAGTCTGACTACTCCTAAAAAAGTGAATAGGTTGATAATCTTTTTTTTTTTTTGAATTATGAATACTTTTGAAATTATGAATAAGGAAATTATAAATAAATTTGAAATGACCTCATAGGGCATCATATAACTGTTTTTGTTGATAATAAAAAAATTCAAATATTTAAAATACCGTTTTTTTCATCTTTTTTTCCTGATCAATTAAGTTTAGCGGTAAAAAAGAGTTGTAAACTAATAGTTTTCTTTATTGATCAATAAAGCATTTTTATTCATTACCATTCATACCATCTTGTTTTTATAACTATAAACAAAAACAAAAAGGGCATCATATAACTGTTTTTGTTGATAATAAAAAAATTCAAATATTTAAAATACCGGTTTTTTCATCTTTTTTTCCTGATCAATTAAGTTTAGCGGTAAAAAAGAGTTGTAAACTAATAGTTTTCTTTATTGATCAATAAAGCATTTTTATTCATTACCATTCATACCATCTTGTTTTTATAACTATAAACAAAAAGTTTTAGAAAAATCTGAGTTGGTCCGCTATACAGTTTATACCCGAAAAAATTAATTGAAGTATCTTACTACAGAGCTCTGTATTAAGATATTTCAATTCATTTTTACCTACCTTAAGAGTTTGACAAAATACTTTTAACTTTTTAACTTTTTTGATAATAATAATTAATGCTGTTGAGATAAAGCGCTAGGCAATATAGGCAGCCGTGGCGCAGTGGTAGCGCACTTGCCTCAGAAACGTAAGATCCGAGGATCAAACCCCACCTCTGGGCAAGTTTTGCGACATCGGTTGGGAAGGAGGCGTGAACTTCCTATTAAATACTCTTCCGCGGTGCTCTGTGATAAGACCGTAAGGACTTCTTGGTGCACCTAAATCAACTTAAAAATAAAAAAATAAATATCTATGACAGCCGGTATAAATTAATTAAAGAACAAGTTAGTTCAGTCACTAAAAAATAAAAACGTTAATAATAAGCTTTCTTGGTTTTTATCTTGTTTGTTATTGCTTCTAAGTCGACCGATTGCAAGTTTAATTTGAAGCTTTTAACTGTAGTAGATTGAAAAACTTCGGCTGGTAGACTATTCCATCCATCAACAACTCTATTGCTGAAAAAATATTGCCTTTTCAAACAATTTCTGACCAATTCAAGTTTTATTCGATGTTTTGCTCCTCTAATGTTAGCTGCAGGACCTGATAAGCAAATAGAGTTCATTGTTTGATTTTGTTTAATATCAATGATTTCAATAGCTTTAAATATTTTGAATTGCTGGATCAAGTCGCACCTTAGCCTTCCAGTCTCCAAATTAGTCAAACCCAAACTTTCCAATCTTTTTTCGTACTCAAGATGTCTTAGCTCCGGTATCATTTTGGTAGCTCTTCGTAGGCCTTTTTCTAGTTCATTAATATCTTTTCTATAATACGGACTCCATGTTTGAATTGAAAATTCTAAATTTGGTCTAACATATGTACAATACAGTGTTTTTATTAGATCTTTATCCTTGTACTTGAATGTATTATTTAGTAGTGAGAGCATACTGTTTGCTTTACTAGCTGCATATTTTACCTGTTTGGCCCATTTTAAATCACTTGATATATAAACACCAATGTCTTTTTCTAGTTTTGACTTTTCAATATCCATTAATGTATTAATGTTGTTCATAAAGTATGAATATTAGTTATTATTTGAACCAAAGTGCATAATTTTACATTTTTCAAAATTTAGTCCTAATTTCTATTTTGTTGACCATTCGTCAAGTTTATTTATATCATTTTGAAACAATTGTGAATCATTTTGAGAAGAAATAGGCGCAATTATCTTATTATCGTCAGCATATAAACGACATTCATTAATAAAATTTTCTGGTAAATTATTTATAAATATCAGAAAAAGGAGAGGACCTAGAACAAACCCTTGTGGTACACCACTAAGTACATCAACCCAATCTGCCACACTTTTACCTAAAACCACTCTTTGTTTTTTATTATCTAAGAAACAGACTATCCACGTAAGAAGTTTACCAGAAATACCAATAGTCAATAACTCGGATAAAAATTTTTTATGTGAAACACTATCAAAAGCTTTTTTAAAGTCTGTGTACAATACATCTACCGGTGTTCCATTGTGGAACGCATTTGTTAATATATCTAGGTATTCTAATAGGTTTGTTGAACAGCTCTTGCTTTTCATAAAACCATGTTGTTTTTTTGAAAGTAAATTATTGTTTATGAGATGTTGCATGATACAATCAGTTATTGTTTTTTCTAACACTTTACATGGTATTGAAGTTAACGAGACTGGTCTGTAGTTAGATGCTTTTAATTTGCTTCCTTTTTTAAAAAGTGGCATTACATTTGCCTTCTTCTACATATCTGGTAGGGTACCTGTTTCCATCGATTTTTTGAAAATTAAGTATAATAGTTATGATATTGACGAGCTCCATTCTTTTTAAACATATGGATGAACAAAATCAAAACCGACTGATTTTAATTTATCAAGTGCTTGAAGTCAAGTTTGAACATCATTTTGTGTTATTAAAACTGTGTTTAATAATAAATTTGAAGGTATATTATGAAACTCAATAATACTTGTACAATTATTATTAACATACACAGAATGAAAATATTTATTTAGTTCAGTAGCTATAGCGAATTGATCATTTATGATTTCCCCATTATCAATTTCCAGAACTCGAGTTTGAGTTTTCACTGATTTCTTCTCATTGATATATTTATAAAGCAATTTAGGATTTGATTTAAACTTGCTAGGTAAAGTACTTTCTAATTGTTTTATATTGTTCTTAATATCATTCTTTATTTTAATTTTTAGCTTATTATACTGAATTTTTGTTGATTACTCATTCCAGCCATTACGTTTATTAGCAAGCCATATATTGCTTTTTGTTCTTATTTTATGTTTCAATTCAGGAGTAATCCATTTGTTTCTGTTCCTTCTATTTTGATAATCAATTTATGGGATAAACAGATTAGTTGCATAATTGTAATGATACAAAAATAAATCAGACATTTTATTTATAGATTTACTTTTAAATTCATTTTCCCAATCCACATTATTGAAATGGCGAGAAAATAGTTCATAATTTCCTTTTTGATATAATCTAATGGATTTCTTATGTTCGGTAGAAGACTTATAATCATTCATTAGATAACAAAACTTTAATAAATGATGACCCTGTTTGACATTCCCTAAAGGATCTGAGTGAGTTATAGAAACAATTTTGTTTTTATTGTTTGTAATAATAAGGTCTAGAATATTAGTTGATTTGTAGTTTGCTATTTGGAATGTTGGCTCACATACACATTGAAACAGAAAACAATCTTCAACACATTAAATAAATTTATTAGTTTGAGATTCATTATCAGTTGCTGAAAAAAGACAATTATTATCAGACCAATCAATTGTGTTAGTTGAAGTCACCTGTAATAATAAGATCGCTGTATTCTTTTTGATAAATACTCGTTTTAGCAGCATTAATAGATAGCAAAACAAAGTTATTATACTAATGAGATATATCTGGCGGTCTATAAATGCATCCAATTAGCATTTTGCTATTTTTAAAACATATACAAATTCATATTTGTTCTATAAAATTATCGTTTAACTGTAAATTATTTGTTTCAAACTGATTAACACATTTTTTTACATAAATACAAACACCTCCTCCATGAGTCTTTCTATCACTTTTAAAAATATTGTAACTTATTATATTTACATTCTGATTCTGCTTTAAACCATGTTTCTGTAACACAAATAACATCCGATTTATATATTTCACATTGTAACCTTAACTCATCAATTTTATTATTCAGAGACGTTGCATTTGTATACCAAAGCATCAGTTCATTGCATTTTTCATTGCACCAATCTTATTATTCATAAGCTGTCTCTTATTGCTCAGCAACTTGTTAAGATTTTGACCTCCACCACTAAACAGCTTTATTTTATTGTTAGTTTCATAGTTAAAGCATCGTATGGGGTTCAAGTCTTTCATTTCTAATATTCTATAATACAACTTTTTCATTTCTAATACCAAAGTAAAAGTTTGCCGTGTCAATATTGTCAATATTTTGTTTTTTTACACTCTTCTCTTAATAGCTTTGATTTGTACCATTTAGATTCAGTCAAATCAGAATTTATAAATACACTTTCGTATGTTTTATCTTTCTTCAATTCCTTGGCATTTTTTAAAACTGAATTACGTTCCAATTTATCATTTAAAACAACAATATATGGAGCTTTATATCCATTTTTTGACTTTTGATAACATTTTTTATTTTGACATTGACTTTCAATTTTTGCATGATTGTTTCAATATTTTGTTTATCTTCTTTAATTGCTTTGACTTTATCACTTAATGTTGATTCCTCTAAACCCAAAATAACCAAGTTATTTTTTCTTTTATCTTTTTCTTTGGTTTCATTTGCGATAGTTTTAATAATTTGCATTTGATCTGGAGTTTTTTTTCTTTACTAGCCCAATCACCTGTCACTGATGGATTAGATTTTGATTAAAATTTTCTAAATCCAGTTCTCTTATTGTATTCTTATTATACTTACAGAACTCTCTTAGTCAAGTTTGCATTATCCGTTCTTAAAGTTTCGATTAACTTTTTTAAATCTAAGATTATTGCTTCTTGCTCACATTTGTAGGTATTGAAATCACCTAATTGCAAGATAACCATTTGGATTACTGGATAGGGGGGCTACCACCATAAATAACAGTGGATTACTTCCTGTTAGTGAAATTATCATGTTATTATTTTTAGTTTTGCTTATTAACGCAATAAAACAAGAGTTATTAAAGCGTTTATTTCCGTCTTATAATAAGTCGATTTGTTGCATAAAGTTTGTATCAAATAAAAACTTCAGTAGAAACATAATTTAATCCATTAATCTTTGCGGACTGAAATAATCAAGAAAAAACTATTATGAAAATTTGTTTTTAGGGATTTTAGTTAATTTAATATGTAATTAAGTTGATAATATATAAGTATAATGCAAAATTTAATTTTTGTTAGAAGCAATTCAAAAATTTATTAAAAACATGTTTGTTTGTTGTTTTTTTTTAAAAAAAGGATAATTGAAAAATGTTTTAACCTAATTTTGAAAAAAAGATTTATAGTTAAAATTTTCCTTTATTTAAGTCAGTCGATGTACACTCCATTGTGCTGGTTACTTTCAGATCAGACGTATGGTTATTATGATTACCCCAACATGTAATCCATTGCAACATTGCTAACAAGTAATCCAGTGCAACCCTTTTCATGTCCTGCTGCCTTGTAAGATTCGCTTTCTAAGCAAAGGCTGCTATCAGTTATCAATACTGTATAATATTTGTGATGCCTATAGTGGTATCTACTTTTGTTATATTGTGATATTGTTAAAAGGGTCCTATATCATCAATTGTCAGAAAAAAGTATTAATATTGTAACTCCAACACAGGCAGGTATTTACAAAACAGTTATCAAAGAAGCTGATAGAATTAATATTTTGATGCCAAAAAGATTAAGCAGAAAGAAATGCAAGTTGTAATTTAAAAAAAAAATCATCAGAAAGTGATAAAATTGATTATTAGTGACATAACAAACACAAATGGCAAATCATTGTCACCAAATATAAACTATTTTTTTGGTTGATAAACTGATACAAAATTATAATTGGTAAAAATTTCAAACAGTCAACGTCAATCATTAGCCGTGGTATGGTGAGATGACATGAAGTTTTTCTGTGAGCTAAGGCATACAGATATTATGTGGAAAAAAAAAGATTTTGCCAAAATTAATTTTAAGGCTCTTCAAATATTATGAATACAAGATAGAATTTAAAATAAATTATAGTATTACTGACACTTATTTTATTGTCAGAACACTGGTTAATGGATGAATATCTGCTTTTCCAATCACCATTATTATAAAACAAACTGTGAAGTTTTATTAGCTGCAGTTAACTAGTATGCAAAAGCAAAAAAAATTTCTTAAAACTTTTTTAAGTGTAATTAAGAAACAGTTATAAACACTGCAAGATCCATTATTTGTGCAGAAAGCGCAGTAAAAACAGTGCAAAAAATTATGGTATATGCAAAAAACTTAAAAATCAATCAATAAAAAACTAAAATTTTGTTATAAAATTATAAAAGTTATACTATTACTAACACATACATATTTTATGAAGCATCACGCATACATATTTTATGAAGCATCATCCATATATACTTTATGAAGCATCACACATACATATTTTATGAAGCATCATACATTCATACTTTATGAAGCATCACACATACATATTTTATGAAGCATCACACATACATATTTTATGAAGTATCACGTATACATATTTTATGAAGCATCATACATACATATTTTATGAAGCATCACACATACATATTTTATAAAGCATCACACATACATATTTTATAAAGCATCACACATACATATTTTATGAAGCATCATACATACATATTTTATGAAGTATCATACATACATACTTTATGAAGCATCACACATACATATTTTATGAAGCATCATACATACATATTTTATGAAGCATCATACATACATATTTTATGAAGCATCATACATACATATTTTATGAAGCATCACACATACATATTTTATGAAGCATCATACATACATATTTTATGAAGCATCATACATACATATTTTATGAAGCATCATACATACATATTTTATGAAGCATCACACATACATATTTTATGAAGCATCATACATACATATTTTATGAAGCATCACACATACATATTTTATGAAGCATCACACATATATACTTTATGAAGCATCATACATACATATTTTATGAAGCATCATACATACATATTTTATGAAGCATCACACATACATATTTTATGAAGCATCACACATACATATTTTATGAAGCATCACACATAAATATTTTATGAAGCATCATACATACATACTTTATAAAGCATCACACATACATATTTTATGAAGCATCATACATACATATTTTATGAAGCATCATACATACATATTTTATGAAGCATCATACATACATATTTTATGAAGCATCAAACATACATATTTTATAATAAGAATTTTATTAGAAATACATGACTTTATATTTAAAAGGTCTAAAACCATTAAAAATTTTGCTAAAATTTCATTTTCTTTTATTTTCTGTGTTTTTGTGCAATGTTTTAAGATAAAAACAAAACATTCTAATATCCAAGTATAATACGAATTAAGTGGATCAATTTATAATCGTTAGCAACAAACAACGTTAGCAACAAACAAAGGCAAATGACATGCAGATTACAGTTTGAGAAGCGACTTATTTTATTGTATTGAGACTTGATAAAAATATTCTGGTAATAACGTTTTTAAAATAATAGTTCAAAACCAAGAAGAAAAAGAAGTATTGGAAATTATATTTTAAGAGACGTGGTATGGTTTATCTTTTAATTCAAATACTGCTTATATAAAATTAGAAACTTATTTTGTGTTTACATTCCTTTCTTTTAACGTTTTAAATAGGTTTATCTTAAAACGTTTTTACTGAAACGTAACGCCAATTTAAATTCAAAACTTAGGAAAAATAATGTAAAACCGAAAAAAAAACTAAAGATTATTATAAAACTTTTACTAAAAATGATAATTAACCTCATAAATATTCTATAAGAGTTTTTAAAAGGAAATCTTTTATAGAAAAACAGAAATTAAATTATTTTCCCATGCAGCACGATTTGTTATGCCTGGGCTAACAAACATTACTTTTGATTGCGTATCGACGTTGCATAAGCATATGCTTGGCTGTTTATTGGGCTGGGAATGACATATTGTTTCATTAGTTTGGCCGTACGTTTGACCACTGTTGACCACTTTAGTATTAAGTAATAATTGTTTTTTTGGCCTAGCGAAGCTTAGTGGTCAGTAATACAAGTGAATTCTTATCGAACTAACGTTGACATTTTACATGATTTGCTAGGTGAACGTTACGTAGATTTACATGATTTGCTAGATGAACGTTACGTAGGCCACGACTGCTCTAATTATTTTACTTCTCAAATTTTTTTGCGTTTTTTTCCTACCAAGCAAAATGCTTCGCTAAAAAAGGTTTATCAACAGAAACCAGCTATTATATAAACCTTTATATAATATAATAAACCTTTCAGCCATAACTAATTACTGTATTTTTATTTTATCTGAATAATATAATTTATTTGTAGAAGGTTTTAGATCTATAATATAAGCAGTGTTACCAGTTAGTTACCAGATTACATGTGGTAAAGTTATTTCTAAAATATTGAATTTTTTTTTTTACAAACAATTTTTTTTTCAATATTTTAGAAATAATTTTACCACTTATATTTTTGAAGAAAGCAAGCGTATTTTTTTTTTCTTGTTATTCATAAATTACAGATAATTCAAATTAAATGCAATTGCAAAACTAACTAACGCAAAAATGCAGTTTGCCCAATGTAACGCACAATGTTGTTTATATAACTTTGTATGCAACTGCTAATTGCCAATACAGTTGCATCAGCAAAATTTTATAGCCAAACAATACAAGATGCTTGAGTTTGTTGATACCATTAATTTTAAACTGTCTTTTCCAGGGTATTTCAATAATTTTTTAATCATAGTTTTAAAAATATTTCATGAACCAATAGTTTCAAAAACATGAAGATCTTTCGAACTCTGTGTTTTCGAACTCATGCATATAAAACTGATAAAATTACAAGCGTTTGATTATCTAATACTTATTAACTTTAAGTCAACAATATTGAATTACAATAAACAATATTGAAAGTTAAAACTTTTAGTGGTAGGTTACATGAAGTGGTAACATGAAGTAATGATAATTAGAGAAACAGAAGAAAAAAGTTTTTATTTTGTGATTGCTTAGCAATAGGTTAATGATTCTCATTTTAAACAGTGGTGGAGGCAAAAAACGTCATGTTTATATTATGACAGTCTTGTTTAACAAGTATTGGTTTAGAGTAGTCGTGGCGCAGTGGTTAGAGTTCTCACTTAGAACCAAGAAGTCCATGGTTTAATTCTGGCTTTGGTCAGATAAGCAACATGGGTAAAGAAGGGGGTGCGAACTTCCCAATTAAATGCTTTTCTGCAGTGCTTTATGATAAGACTTTAACCCTTCTTTATGGTAAGACTGTAAGGCCTTCTTTGAGCACCTAAAATACCACACATAAAATAAAGTAAAAGTGAGTGAACTTGGGGTTATAATAAAATTGAAAGCCTGAATAAAAATTAATAATGATTGACCACATTTTGATCAAAAACGAAAACTGCCAAATAATTAAATTTAAATTTAATTTAATAAATTTAAACCAAATATGACCAAATATTTATATAATAGTTATAAAATTAAAACCTACATTTACACTATAGTCTCGGCGAAAAGCCTAGACAATATCTTGATTTTATTTTAAATTTAAAAATTCTCTTCCTGCTTAAAATAAAAACATTAAAGGATTATTTATAACCAGCGGGTGAAAATAATAAGAAGCTAATAACTGATAAGAAGCTAATACCTAATAAGGATTGTGCCACTTATACAAAAATGCGATCTAACACGCGACGCCAAGCTTATAATAATAATAGTTATTACAATAAAAATTCTGTAAAAGAAATAAGACAATGATGAGACTATATAAAAACAACAATGACATGAAAAAAATATAGTAAACAAGAAAGAGAAATCCCTCTAATGTTAATCACAATGTACCATTAAAAATAACTAATAAAAAGTTACATTTAACAGATACTTAATAAACGTAATAGATTGAGAGCAAGAGAATTTAAAAAAAGGATTCAAAAAGCCAATAAGTAAATCAACTTTAATAACAACAAACCATAAAAACAAAAATAGTAATGAAATATAAAAGGAAAAGTAAGCGCTCAAGAAACAGCTATAAGTAAAGTTTCAAAAATTTTAACTGATATGATACAACTCATTCTCAATAAAATGATTATAATTTCCCATCCAAATTTACCGTTAAAGAAATCAAAACGCTTTTAAATATATATACCTTTTCAATTGCTGTTTTTTATATGAATACATTTATGAACACGAAAATTCTGGACTTATTGGTTTGAGACTAAAGTTACGAACTGTTTTTAGCGGTTTTTTGAAAGTAACGCTTATTGCTTCAGCAATTTCCATTTGCACAAGCAATTTCCAATAACTTACATCTGAAGTCATTTAAAAGATATATTTTGATGAATTAGCAGCCGTGGCGCAGTGGTAGCGTACTTGTTTTGCGACATCGGTTATGAAGGAGGCGTTAACTTCCAATTAAATGCTTATCCGCAGTGCTCTGTGATAAGACCGCTAGGATTTCTTTAAGATGTACTGAAAACAAGTATTAAAATTCACAATTTTTTCAGATTCTTTAATGGCCTGTTTATAATTTTGCCGAAGGATAACTTGATGGTCTAGTTATAATTTTCAACATTTAAGTTATATTCCGTTTTTGATTCAGAAATATTTAAAAAAAATTTTATTATCACATTTTCCTTTACGAAAATTTTTTCCTTTTTTTTTGTAGAAAGTATCCATTACCACCAATTGAATTACGAGGTTCATGCACTGCACTGCATGCGAGCAGGCAGGGCCGCCTAAATCCGTCACGCCATCTGGGATAGCAACCCTGATTGGCGCCCTTATTTATCAATATTTCCCTACATTATATATAAAGAACTTTTTTCTTTTTTTTTTTTTGGTACCTTTTTTTCATTTTACGCCACTTGGATATCTGCCGCCCGGGAGGTATATTTCCATTACGAATATTTTATTTGTTTTTGGGTTTTTCATCGTAAAACCGATTAGCAAACAATATTGGTGCAGTGTTGTAGAGTATGTAAAATATATAAACAATATTGTGTCAATATTGTTTGCTGCTCGGGAAAGTTTATAAATATATTACGAGATAAATGATTTTTACATTTAAACATAAAATATTATAAACATTTAGTTTGAATACATTTAAGGCTTTAATTTCTCTTAGGTTAACGATTTAAAAAATTAATTAAGTGAACTGAATGTTTCTGATGCTGATAAAAAGTTTAGTTTTGTGCTTGCTCTCCCATACAATATTTCCATAACCTGACTCAAGCAAGGGCACGGGCAAGGGATAAACGAATAGTATAATTGTTATACTTGTTATTTATTTAAAATTATAAAGCAAGGCATATGCCGTGCTTTATAATTTCAATACCTTTTGCAACTTTCATAGAGATGTCTCCAATTTTTTGTTTCTAGGTTCATAGGTTTTCGCCACAAGAACTCCGAGAAGTTTTTAACTTTAAAGATAAAGAGGTCAGGCATCGTGTTTAGCTAGTATTTTTTCTAGGTATTGAGTAAGAAAAAGTCCGTATTCTTTTATCAATATATAGCATAAATATGTTTACGTAAACCAATATGAGATTTTAATTAATTATTGTGTCATACTATAAAAAATATATTTGTATTGTGTATAAGTTTTCATGAGATTGAAATTGGTTTGTGTCATCAGCAAAAATTACAGTGGTTAAGTTAGAGGCTTTGTTAAGGTCATTTACATATATTAATATTAATAGGGATCTAACTGTGGATCTCTGCGAGAACCATATGTTACATTCATTAAAAATTGCAAAGAAGAGTCTTTGATACTAACAAACTGCTTACGGTTACTAAAATAGCTTTTGAACTAGCCTAGGGACTTTTCTCTATAATGAGAATTTTTAAACGAATCAGAAATACTGCGTGTTAGTTGGAGTATGACGTGTTCAGTAGAGTTTTTTTCTTTTAAAGACAAATTGGTAGTTGTATGAATGTTTAGTATCAACAGAATAATTTTAGATTCTGTTATACATTATTCTTTCTATTATTTTAGAGAAAACTGGAAGAACCGAAATAGGATGATAGTTTATAATATTGGTATGGTCACCTGATAAAAATAGGAGTTATTTTTGCTATGTGACAACTAAAAATCTGGACAAACTTTGTAGCTACAATTTATATGTCTAACAATGTTTTATAATTTTATAATTCTACCTATTTTGTTACAATTTTATTCCTCTACAATATACCATAGTCTTTTATTTTTAAGAACCTAATTAAATATGTCTAAAAGAATGAAAAATCAAAAGGCACTCCGTAAACGAGTGCACGCTTTTCTGGATTTGCATCCAGAAAAGAACAAAAAAAATTTTGTTAATCATTTTCGTACGGAAAATGTTCCAAAATCAACCATATACTATATACTGCGACAAAGAGATCAATGTAGGACCAGAAAGAAAAGTGGGAAGTGATCAGTGGTCAGGGAGTGGTCGCACTGCTTCAGAAACAGATTAAACGTCTAAAAAAATTGATTGATAAGAAGAACAGTGTTTCACAATGTAACTTAACCAAAAGATCTAGTGTTTCCCAGCAATATATATCCACAATTATCAGCGTAAAGGTGAGCATTCGATATTGTAAAAAGACTTTACAAGAGTTGACCGTGTTCGGCGAAATTGACTGATAAACAAATAATTGTCAACTATTTTTTTCTTATTTACCGCAGTGGTCCATTCGTTTAAAGTTGCCAGCATTTGTGAACATGTGGATCTGTAATTTAAAAAACCAAATTGATGTTGAGAAAAAGAGTTATTTTCAAAAGTTATGGAATCAATCATTTCCATAACTTTTGAAAATAAAAGAGTTATTTTCAAAGTTATGGAATCAATCATTTCCAAAACCATAAAAAACAGATAGTTTTTTATGGTTTTGGAAATGATTGATTCCATAACTTTGCAAACGATACAGGTCATTGAAATAGGCCTGTAGTTGTTTGGTAGAGAAGGGCTGCCTTTCTTAAATATTGGACAAATTATTGCTGATTTCCAAACTTTAGGTATAAAATTAGTTGTCATTGACACTTAGAACATAATAGAAAGAGGAATGGCATTTGTAGTTGTAATTGATTTTGAAAATATTGAAGGGTAACCATCCGGACATATGGAAAACTTTGCTGGGAGTTTTTGTAGAAATGAAACGACAGAATCATATGGAAAATAATACGTTACTCAAAGAGTTTTGATAGGATGGAAAATCTAATAAAGGACTAACACCGTTGTCAGTGATGAAGACAGAGGCAAAAAAGTCATTTAAAATACGCGTTTTTTTACAATCGTCTAAACAAAGAGAACCATCAGGACATGCAAGTGGTGCAACAGAATTGATTGGTGATTATGTAACTAAGGTAAACAGAATGATAATGCTTGGATTTTAAATTGATAAAAGAGTAAAATTTGTTGATATTTTCTTTATTGACAACATCTTTCTCCTTATTAACAGCATTTTTTATTATTTTGGCATCATATAGATGTGAGCAACTCTTGTATTTGATAAAAGTGTTTAAATTAAAATTTCTTTTGTATTTTCGGTATAAAATACGTTTTTTAGATGCCAAATTTCGAAGTGCGCGAGGTTGAATACTGTATCTTTTTTATGGATTGCTGGTATGTGTGACAAAATGCTTAAATTCAAAATGTTACATATAGCGTGCCAAAATGATTCAACATTATGATGTTGCTCAGCTAATTTGTACCAGTTTACATTAATTAAGTCTTTGTTGATATTATTATAGTTGGTCTTGTGAAAATTATATGATATTGGAAATGATGGTTTTTTATTGCTAATTAATGTTCCGAAATTGCAATTATATAGAATGGTATAATGGTAGCAGGTACTGGTGAAAGGTGCTGCAATTACTACGTTGTATACATTGATTTTATCATTGGTTAATATAAGATCCAAAATGTTGTTTAATCGGATATTGTTTGAGTTAGCGCATTCATCTTACAAGTTTCTATGAACAAGTCGTGACAAGAACCACCTAGGCTAATAGGTATTGACCAATTGATGAGTAGTAAATTAAAATTACACTTACATTTTCTTCCTTAGAATTATGTTTCGAAGTTTTAATATGGAATTGAATAGGTGGGATGGAAGGTTTTATTGGAGCCTTCTGGATAGATAAATGTGTTTTTAAAGGTGTTGCTAGTTGGTTTTTGATTGACATTGGTGGCTAACGATGTCTAGTTATTTATTTTATTTTGTTACCTCGAATAACATTGATTGTTGCAGCGGTTGGACTAAGACTGGCGTTACGTTTTTTGCATTCGGTTCTGAGAAGGTACGCCTGGTTTTGTTCATTTAAAGTCATATCAGGGTTGATGAATAGAGAACTGTGATCTACTCTGTTGTTGGTTACACGAAAAAAGGCGGAGGCTTGTTTAAGTAATCTGTTTCTAGCTGATTCATCCGTAAAGATTACTACTATTGGACTGGGTCGTTCAGAAGTCGTTACATTGGGTTTGAGGCGGAAGTGATTTACAATTAAAGACTTGTCTGTCCCCAATAATGAAAATATTTTTTCTGCTTCAGTTCTGTTCTGAGCTTTGCAAATGATGGATTAATACTGGAAGATTTTGGGGCACCACGTATAACTATGTTCTTAGCTCTGTTTTCTCGTTGTTTTGATTTTGAAAATGTTTTGTTATTTAAATAATATGTTAACCAAATTTTCAGAAAAAATATTTTTATATTATAAAAATATTTTTTCTAAAAATTTGCTTCAAAGCAAATCGTTAGGTGTAACTTATTGTCTGTTATACTAAATTTCAATCTTTTTGTTAATGAATTATATACATAACAAAGTGTGTATGCTAAACAATATATTTCAATTTATAAACCTTTTTTAAAATTTACTTATAATTTATTAAACTGTACTAGTTATTTTAACATCGTCTAGAATCATCTAGACAAATACTTATTTATCATAACTTAAGCAAATCTACAAAAAGCAAAAAAAAAAGTAAGCAAGGTTATAAGTATATTTAATGTTAAAAACAGCAGAGCAAATCAACTAGTTAAAAAGCTAGGAATGCAACCACAAATGCAAACACAGATGCAATCACAAGGTTGTATTATTCTTTAACTTATTTTTAAAAATAGAAGAGATTGACAAATCAAAGTAGGACCAAACGTGCACGCAAATATATAAAAGACGTTATATTTTAAAAATATATAAGTCGAATTGCTTGTTTTGGACAAGGAAAAAAATGTATTTACTTTTACTTGGACTTTCCTAGGCAATATTCGTATAATTTATACAGCTATACAATATTTGCATAATTTATACAGCTATGAATAAATGAGTTGTTGAGTTTTAAATTATTTTCATTAAAATAATTTCTTGTCTAAAGATTTAACTTTAGACAATGGCTGTTTCAATAAAACTATTTTTTTTTAAACAAATTGGTTTATATATAGTAAATAACTCGTATTCAGGTAGTTGTATGTCTTGCCTTTTATAATTTTTTAAAGATTTTTGAAAACATTGGAAGAAGATAAATAGGATGATATTAAAAACGTATGAAAGACAGAAGTTTACAAATTATTGGCATTTAATTTTAGGCTGTCTTTGAAGAAATTTAAATTGATCAGAGAAAACCCTTTGTTGTATGATGCTTTGAAAACTTTAAAAACAATATCAAGATATCATAGTAATCTATATTTATGCTTCCACTTATTACGTCCGCATTAATTGTTTTGTTTCTTTTTAAAGATTTAAAAGCTTCTTTAAATTCTTCAATCGATAAATCTAGTAACAAATGATGTGGGAAAAAAGATTTTCTGTGTAGGTATTAAAAAAAAATAATCGTAAAAGAATTTTATCAGCCTACTTACGATATAAATAAAGTATTTTTTGGTTGGTTTTCCCGTTATTTTTTTTAATATTTTCCATATTTGTTTTGAGTCATTTTTTTAATATTTATATTTTCCATATTTGTTTTGAGTCATTTTGTAACTTGATAAGAGTATTAATATTTTTCAGGTTTTTAAAAATTTTTTTGAATAAAAGTTTGTTATTTATATTTTAGATTAGCATTTTTGTTTTTAATTATTCTATATACAATTTTTATTTTGCTTTTTACATATATTTAAACCCTTTTGTAATACAAGGGTTTAATTTTGAGTTTTCACTATAAATTAAACAAATATTTGCTTGATTTATAGTAAAGCTTTGTAATTGGCGATTTAAATATGACAATCATATTTAAATCGGAAATTACAAAATTTTTTTTTTTTTTTTTCCCTACAATATTTATGAAATATGTTGTTCTGTAAAAATTTAAATTTTGCGAAAAAATTTTTTGCTTCAGTTCTTTAAAATTTCAATTGTTTCGATTTCTTTATCACCAACAGAAACGTAAAAACCATTTATAACGTTAAGTGCAAAGTTTTCTTTTGTTATAATCAAAACTTCTCTAACGCGCAGTGTGCCAGAATTCACATTAACTAGACAAAAGTAATATATTTTTATAAAATGCTGGTTAGTGGACCATTATTGTTGCATAAGCTAATCTAATGATTATAAGTCGATCGGTAACATTTATTCATATACAATTGCTCTGGGAAGCCATATTGCATAACAACTACATATTTACCTTAGTTACATAAGGGAAATTTCAATATTTTAAAATAAATACAAAATTTAACTAAACATCAATATAAAAGATTCAAATTTATTATATATGAGCATTAAAGAAATATATACGGAACAGAAAAGCAGAAAAATGGAAACAGAAATACAATTCAAGTAACACCAGTAAAAACATAACAATATAATATATTTTTACAAAATCTTCAAGTGGTTTGCTTTCAATTGCCCAAGCACAATATCTGGAAAGTCTTGAATCTTAGGATGATGTGGCGTTCTAAAATCAATAATGATAGGATCAGATAAACATATCAGTCCTCTTAACAAGTCTTTATTTGTTTTAGAACAAGAGAATTTTCTTGAAAAGGACTCCCGGAATTTCTTGAAATCCTTATTACGTACTTCTTGTGCCTCCTCACTGAGCATGTCTACTGGCAAAGCTATCCAATCCACAACGTGCCACCCATGAATATTAATTCGGTGCAGTCTCTGTGGCATGTGGTACCATAGATACTAGTTCACATATCATTCAGCTGTTTGGATGCAGAAGTCTCTAAACAGAGGTTTAATCGATAACATAACCTGATGATAATATACACAAAGTAACATGCAACATCTTAATGATGCTGATATATATTTGGAGAATTTCAGCAGTCTTCTCTGCATTTTGAAAGATACTTCGAGTAGTGCTGCCATTGTTTGAAGATCCTAAACCACAAGACCTAAGAAAATCAATTAAAAGTTTAACTTCATTACAAAATTTCTTTTTAATTGATGCCTTTCTATCTTGAATTATTTTTTTCTGACGGTTCTTGTGTAGTCCACTTCTTTATTGTTAATTTAAAGCCTATTTTGAGAAGGCACTCCATAGTTCTGATCCAAGCATGGATCAGAACTATGGAGTGCCTTCATATGATCATTCACTATTTTAATTTTAATTTTGTGGGGAACTGTAAAATTTTCATAATTTGTAGTCAATAATTTTTCAATTGAGTTGCAAAGGAGTTGTTGTTCTTCTTCTTTTAATACATCTAATGTTTCTTTTTTATAGGAGAATCTTATTGGTTTCCAAAATAAAGTGAATGTTGAATGAGTTTTGAACAAAATAATCTTTTTTTCATCATTATTATATCCAGATAACTGTAAAGCCACAAAACAAATGAGGAAAAAGCTGGCTTTGTCTGTAGTATTTCCGTTTTCATTATCTGTTTTTCTTTGAGTTTTCTTTGATAATTTAGGTGTAGTTTCTGTATTGCATAAAGAAAAAGTTTGTTGGGGAATAATAAAGTCTTTGCAAAGCCAGGCTAATTTTTTTCTTTAAATTCATCATTTTATTGTTCACTTGCAGCCCATGAATGAAGAGAAAACAAGTTATCAATATCTAATTAAAAAGATAAACTTGAAGTTTTTAATTTTATTGGTGAACAACTTGGAAATACTGAAATTAAGATTCAATTTTCAACATTTATCTTTGAATGCAGTAATTCAATTCCTCAATTCCTGCTGAACATATTGCTGAACAATTATATGATTGGATAATAGCACATGGCGTTGAAAACCAATTAGTTGCAATTGGAGGAGATTCAACCAACCTTAACACAGGTTTTATTTTTATTTCTTTAAATATTAGTTAAAAATTTTATGTACTTTTTTTTTTTTTTTACTGAAAAAAAAATTATTATTATTAAAGAGTTATTCAACTTTTAGAGAAAAAAACTAGGATTCAAACTTATCTGGATTATTTGTGCGCTACATACCAACGAATTGCCACTTAGGCATTTAATGTTAGCTTTAGATGGAAAAACTTTATCTAAAAATAGATTCTCAGGAAACATTGGAAAACTTATTAACATAGCAACAAATCTTCCTATTTTGACATAAATTCCTCAGCTTGATTTTGTTGTAGACCTAATTCATCTTGAGAAGGAAGTTGTAGATTCATTGTCTACAGATCAGAAGTATTTATACAGAATATATAATGCAATAGCATCAGGTATTTTTCCTGATGACTTAAAGGAGATTCAAATTGGTCCACACAATCATTCAAAATGGTTAAATCTTGCAAATAGACTACTTCAAATCTGGTGCTCAGAACATTGTTTAGAAAACAAAGATTTGCAAAACTTGAAACTGTTAACAGAGTTCATCATGGGTGTTTATTGTATTATGTGGTTTGATCTTAAGGTAATAAACTTAGCTATGTAAATAAAGATATAATACAATAATTTACTTAAATAATATAATTTACTTTAATAATTGTAAAACAATTGCAATTAAGCTAAAGAAAATTAATTGACTTTAGGCTAAACATAGCTGGATTTAAGTTCCACGTCATATCCTTAAACAACTAGCCTTAGGAAAGAAACAGAACAAGTTTGTGAGGGATATTGCATTACCGCATGTCTGCTCCTCTGCCTGGAATGCACACTGTAAATGTATTCTTCAGACAATTTTCTGTACTTCAGATGAAGGAGAAAGGAGATTTGCAGTGGAGAAAATAACTGATGTTATAAAAAATAAGGACGTTGGAGACAGAAAATGCAGAAATAGAAGAATACCAGTAATAAACACTTAATCAAATAGTCTAATAGATTTAATCAATTGGGAAACAGAGGAGATCAGTCAACCGGTTCTTACTTATTGTTTGATGAAAGATGATATTATACAGTTTATTAATAATCCAATGATAGTACCGAACTTCCCTATTCACGTTCAATCTATTGCACGCATTGTGAAAGAGGCACCAGGGCTTCAATGGCTCATAGAGAGCTGATGCCTGTGTACCAATCAAAGAAAGATCTGATAAAAATTTTGTAATCAGTAATTTAACTTTTTATTATGAGTAAACAATTTATTTTAAAAAAATATGCATAAAAATGCTATTATCAATATTTTGATATCTTATTACGCGAAATGACTAAATATATCATAAAATTGTAATTTTTTATGTAATTTTAATATATTATTGATATAACTAGGTTAACTAAGGCTCAAGAATCCTTTTAGACTTTATTTTATTGAGTTGTAGCAAAGCATTTTTCATAACTTTGCACAAACGATTTATGATAAAACTTAAACTTTCAGGCTAAAAATTACCGGACTAAACATTAAATGCAACTAAAAAGAGAATTGGTTCTTAGTATCATATGGTCAAAGACATAAGAAAAATGCCCAACCGAACCTAAATTCAAAAATTTTTCAAAAGTGACCCACCCTAATATATATATATATATATATATATATATATATATATATATATATATATATATATATATATATTATATATATATATATATATATATATAATATAATAATAATAATAATTAGAGATTAAAGTGCCATTATTTACAACAATCACAATAGTGATGAAGTAATTCAGAAGCACTAAACAAGTAAACTATGAGTCTGAAAAAGAGTTCATAAAAAGTTCATATTTTAGTCTTTTTTTGAATGTTTCTATAGAAGTTGAGTTTCGCGTGTTCAAAGATAAACCATTCCAAATTCGAGGTGCAGCCATACAAAAAGATTTTGAGCCTAAGGAGGTTTTTTGTTGACGACGTGTAAGTTGGCAACTGTCTAATGATCTTGTATTTTGTTTTGAAGTTCGGACTTCTAGGAGTTCAAATAAATATGCAGGAGATTTTGATAATAAAATTTTATATGTGATAACTGATATTTTATAGATTATTCTTTGATGTATTGGTAACCAATGAAGAGATTTCAGCAATATTTCTGATTTTAAATGGAAAGGAGAATGGAAAACAATACAAGATAAGTTATTTTGAATTCGTTGGAGTTTTTTAATATTTTTTTGATAAGTGACTGATAAAATGCTGTTACAATAGTCAAACTGAGAGTTAACGATGCCACAAGCAATTATGTTTGCAGCTTCTTTGGTCAGACATAGACAAATGTGGCGAAGTGCACGAATGTGGTAATTGCAGGATTTAATAATATTGTTTATGTGGTTGTCCATAGAGAGCTTTGAATCTAGGATGACTCCAAGGATTTTTACTGAATTTATTGTAGTTATTGTGGTTACAGAAAACGCAATATTCAAATCATTTTTATATTTGCTAGTTTGTTTTCTAGATCCAAATAAGATAGCTTCTGTTTTATTTGGATTAAGCAGAAGTCCATTTTCTAGAAACCATGTTGTAACTGCATTAGCACACTCAGTGATTTTGCTGATGCTATCTTTGCCAGGGCTGAGGAAAGTATAAAGTTGGGTATCATCAGCATATTGATGATGATTTGTACCAAATTTAGCTATAATACGATATATAGGTGAAACAAAAATGGAAAATAGAAATGGGCCTAATACACTACCCTGTGGTACTCCTGTTGAACTTGCTATTAGTCTAGAATTTAATGATCCAATAGAAACAAAAGATTTTCGAGAGTGCAAGTATGATGTTAGCCATTTTAATGCAATATCTGTGACACCAAAATCATTCTTAATACGGGTAATCAGCAGGCTGTGATCAATTGTATCAAATGCTGAAGATATGTCCAGAGATAGGAGAATAGTGGTCAAACCATCATCAATGTTTAGCAGGATGTCATTGCATATCTTTAAGAGTGCTGTTTCGGTTGAGTGATAAGATCTAAAACCAGATTGTAGAGGATTGAAGTTGACAGATGATGTTACATGTGGACGAAGACGAGATAAAGCAAGCTTTTCAAGAATTTTCGAAATTGTATTGAGATTTGATATGGGGCGTAGATTTGTTAGGTCAAATTCTGCTAGTCCTGATTTTTTGGGAATTGGCGTTATTTGAGCAACTTTATATGAGGTTGGGAAAATTCCGGATTTGAATGAGAGGTCAGCAAGGTGAGCTATAATTGGACTGAATATTTCTGAACAAGATTTAAGGATGTTTGTTGGAATAATATCAAGTGGCGATGTCTTAGATTTGAGAGTTTTGATTATTTTCGACACATCTTTAGGTGTGACTGTACCAAATGTGGTTAAAATATCTACAGGGGGAGATAACTCTGAGATAAATTTAGATATTGGAGTTTTTGCAAGCCTTTCCTGGATAGTGTTCTTTATAATTTCGAGTTTGCGTATGAAATATTGACTTATTATATCGCATTTTGCTTCTGGTATTGTGTTATTAGTTTTAGAACTATTCGAATGTAGTAATTTCTTGGCAATGTTCCATGTTTCTTTTTGATCACCGTATGCTGAATTTAGTTTCGCCCTATAATGACTACATCTGGATTCGTGAATTGCTGCTGCAGCCTCACGGCATGCAGTTCGATATAATTTTTTATCTGATAAACTACCAGTTTTTCTATAACAACGTTCCAGTTTACGACGCCTGATTTTTTTATTCTTGGCATCTGAAGATAACCATTGATCATCGTGTTTACCAATTCGCATTGAATATTTTCGAATGGGTGCTAAATGATCAAGAACAGTTGTTATATTTGATCTTATTTGTTCAGCATAATCATCCACATTGTTTTCAGGCGATAAGCAACATGGCATCACTTGCAATTTTTTTATAAAGCATGACAAGTTTAGTTTTCTAAAGTTTCGTTTTGAAAACCAAACAGTTTTAGTATTTGAAGGTTGATGATAAAGTTCTACCCGAATCATATAGTGATCTGAAATACCCTCGTCAGTTACTTGGATACTCTTGAGTGAAATATCATCATGTCGATTTATTACAAGATCAAGCAAGTTGGCTATACCAGTAGTAGATGATATGCGAGTTGGAGATTAAACTCGTTGTATCATGTTGTAGGTCTCTAAAATCTCATTAAGTTTTGAATTGCAGGTTATGGGAGTAGTACCTGGACAGTTAAAGTCACCACACAAAAGTATTTCTCCAGATAATGTTTGAAGTTCCTCTAGGAGTTCAGATAATTCGAAAAAGAAAATGTTTGTTGGAATGATTGGATTTGATCGATAAATAGCAACAATATTGTAGATAGTATTTGCCAGGTTTAGTTGAGCTGATGTACGTTCATAAGACAGACAGGTAGATGATAATGAGAGTGGCTTGATATTCAAGTTGTCTCTATAGACTATCGCAACGCCTCCTCCACGATGGTCTGATTGGCAGTATTGAATAGTTTTAAAGCCTGGTGGGGCCATATCTTCTTTAATTGCGGTAGGGTCGTCTGACTTTATCCAAGTTTCAGTGAGTATAAAAATATCTAGAGAATGATTTTGCACTATATCATGAATGATAGCAGATTTTTTTATGGCAGATTGAACATTTTGGATACCCAAGTTTAATGCAGAGGTTCTTTTAATTTTTATATGTAAATTATGTTGATCTAATTTCGATCCATTTGAGTTCACCTGATCGTATACCCCAATAATATTTTTTTCCATTGTGCATATTGTATCGTTGCCTCCCATTTGTTCCCTCAACCTCTTGAGTAAGTGCTGCATTTCTAGTATTTCTAACTTTTCTGAGTTCACTTTCGAACAATCTCTCATTTGCTGTTTTGTCTTTATTAATAAAAATATTTTTGAAGTTAGTACTGTCCTTTAACTTTTTGGAATTTTTAATTATAAAATTTTGAGTTTCTTTGTTGTCCAATTCAACTAAGATAAGGTCAGGTGGTCCTTCTGGTCTTTTAGCTTTATTAGTTAATCGAATTATTCTTTTTGCATTTGTTATTGAAAAATCTGGTTTAATTGCTTTTAAAATTGTTTCAATGGCTTGTTTATCATTTTCTTCATTAACTTGTTTGTCTAAAGTAGTATGATCAGCAACTCCGCTTATAACGATGTTGTTTTCAATTCTTTTTTTGTTATTAAACTCGTTTGTAATTTTTGCCA
This sequence comes from Hydra vulgaris, assembly GCF_022113875.1. Lineage (NCBI taxonomy): Eukaryota > Metazoa > Cnidaria > Hydrozoa > Anthoathecata > Hydridae > Hydra > Hydra vulgaris. The sequence goes on along the minus strand of NC_061164.1, from coordinate 48,336,716 downwards.
TCATTACCACTTCAGTTTCTTTTGGTTTTAATTGATTTTTCTGAATTGATGTTGCTTGTCCATATGTGAATATTGTTGTTGGTTTATTTGTTGTTGCTGTTAAGTTATTTATCTTTTCATCTTCAAGAATTTTAAGTCGTTTTAAAAGGTCTGAAACAATATATGATATATTTAGCCACACCAATTATGCATTTTTTTGGTAACTTCAGCAGATGCACTTGGAATTGTTGGCCAATTTGGTTCTTCTAAGCATTCATAGTCGAATTCCATGCTTTTTTTGAGAGGGCTACCACACTAAATAACAGTGGATTACCTCCTGATATTTTCTGAAAGAGGGCTACCACCCTGAATAACAGTGGATTACCTCTTGAGTATATATATTTACCTTATTACACAGGGACTAAAAAGTTTCAGTATGTGTTTTTTTCTGTCATATATATATATATATATATATATATATATATATATATATATATATATATATATATATATATATATATATATATATATATATATATATATATATAAATATATATATATATATATATATATATATATATATATATTATATATATATATATATATATATATATATATATATATATATATATATATATATAAATATATATATATATATATATATATATATATATACATACATATATATATATATATATATATATATATATATACATATATATATATATATATATATATATATATATATATATATAAATATATATCTACATATATATATATAAATAATATATATATATATATATATATATATATATATATATATATATATGTATATATATATGTATATATATATATGAATATATATATATGTATATATATGTATATATATATATATGTATATATATGTATATATATATATATGTATATATATATATATATATGTATGTATACATATATATATACATATATATATATATATATATATATATATATATATATATATATATATATATATATATATATATATATATATATATATATATATATATATATATAACTAGTAGAAACTTAACCTTGCGGCGCACAATGAGTCAAATTTGACTCATTGTGCGCCGCAAGGTTAAGTTTCTACTAGTTATATATATATATATATATATATATATATATATATATATATATATATATATATATATATATATATATATATATATATATATATATATATATATATATATATATATTTATTGATTTTGCAAAATCAATAAAAAACGGCAAAAAATCCCCCATAAAAACCTTTTGCAAGAAAATTAATAATTAGTTTATAATGTCACTAAATACCACTAAAAGACAATAAATAAATTTTTTTTGAATAATTTTTAAGATTTCACCAATTTATACGTCTTTTTCCGAGACTTATTTATTTTATTTTACTTATCGGAAAACTCGTTAAAAAAAGTCTCGCTTTAGTGTCACTCTTTTAAGATTGATATAGGTAAAAACAGTTCAAAATTTAATTTGAAGTCATATGTTGAAAATGTTTGGTAACTATTAACAACATTTTTAACAATAAATCTTAATTTTAGATTTTCATTACTGAGATCTCAAAAATATGTCATAAATTGATTTTTTTAAATTAGTTTAATTATGAGTTTAGTTCAAAAACTAAAAGATTCCACTAGATTCCATGGTAGTTTTAATATTTTCCCATTAATAGGTATATATGAAAGCAGAAAAAATAAAAATCATTTGCCCCAACTTGCCCCAATTAAAATAACACCTTTTAAATACTTCGTTTTTTTTTTGCATTTTTTTTTTTTTTTTTTTGTTTTTAATTATAACTTGCGCATAAAGTAGCGAACAATAGTTCATTGCTTGCATTCATCACACAAATAATATATTTAGTTCCTATTACTAATGAAATAAAAAAAACTCATGGTCAAGCAGATGGTGCTAATTATCAAACCTCAAAACCAAAATATGCAATATTTGATGTTATAGTGCATATTTTAAAATCCAAACTTGCGTGTAAAATAACTAACAATAGTTCATTGCTTACATTAGACATGAAAAGAATACATTTAGTCCCTATAATTCAAGAGTTAGGAATTAATCATAATAATTTACTCAAAGCTCTTATACGTGAGTTTTGTAGACTGGAGGGTCTGTACTATGAAAGTATTGACAAACCTAAAATATAAATCTAAAGAAAACTCTAATAATATTTAAATGTAAATTCCGATCAAAATTGCAGAAATATTCAAGAACCTTCTCTAGACTTTTGGAACACGAGCAAACTTGGTTGAACAAAGATGTAACTGTTGACAAAAAAAACTTTGCCGCAGGTTCGGGCAGAAAGAGCAAGAACTAGGAAGATTTAGGTGACAGAAGCAGAAGATCTAAGGTAATAATAAATAAATTAAGTTCAACCCAGTTTGAAAAAATAGTTAACAAACATAAATATTAAATATCATCTTGTTTAAGGTTGCCAAATTGGCTGAACATCCTGCTGAAGCATTGGCATTAGCTTCAATTAAAAAAGCCACTAGAGATCCTACCAAAAAAGATTTCGTTGTTCTCATGAAAAGTGCAACAAACTCTGAAAAAGTTAATATCACGGAGATAAATTTTCCGATAAAAATGAAAATCGAAGATGCCTTGAGCTTAAGAGTTCAGTGTGACCTTTCTGATGAGCAGTATCAAATTATTAGAAATTCATCAATAATACATAATGCAGATATTTATCCTTCACTTCACGAAATTAAGAATGAGAGACACAAGTGTTATCCTGAGGGTTTAACTGTGACAGAAACATCGGCTTCAACTCCTCTACAGGGTATGTTTAATCATACTCTGACAAGAATATTAACTTTTACGGAATGCCAAGACTCTATGAGGATGTTTGCAGAAATTGGGGGGAAGTTTAAAGGTGTACTTCACTTTAAAGATGGCTTTGATGGTGCCTCCAGTCAAAGTGTCTATAAACAAAAATATACTGATACAAATATTGGTGAGGCCCAAGTTAACAAGCAAAGTCTTTTCCAGACAGCTATTGTTCCACTTAAATTAACCATCACGAACAAAAATATATGGTTAAATAAGAAGCCTTCCAGTACACATTACTGTAGACCCTTACATCTTCAACATCAAAAAGAAACGGAACAATTGATACGAAATGAGTATGAACTTTTAAAAGCAGAAATGAATAGACTAGTCAAGTTTGAAGTAAAGTTAGAAGTAGAGGAAGGCAAACTGGGTACGACAATCACATTTAAGTTCAAACTAGATTTAACCATGTTTGATGCTAAAGTGGTTAATGCCCTCACTAACACTCTGTCCTCCCAATCATGTATTATTTTCGGATCTAAGCCCAGTGAACTTAATAGACCAGAATTGATCAGATCTAAACCAATTAATGAAAAAGCTTTATCTTTAGGCCTTTCTACTCTGCATTGCTGGCTCAGATCTTTTGAATATATTTTACATTTAGGATATAAGTGAAACATTAAAAAATACTTTGCCAAATCCCCCGCTGAAAAAGCATCAGTGAAAAGTAGAAAAAAAAACATCCAACTGAGGTTTAGAGAGGAGTTAAATCTTATAGTTGATATGCCTAAACAAGGTTTTGGCAATACTAACGATGGAAACACTGCTAGAAGGGCATTTGAAAATGCTGAAACTTTCGCTGATATAACGGGAGTGTTAGTAGATGTAATTATTAGATTGAGGACAATCTTAATATCATTATGCTCCTGTTATGAGTTAAACTCAGAAAGTTTTGGCCAGTATTGCTATGAAACTACAGCACTTATACTCAAAAACTATTGCTAGTATATGATTCCCCCAACTGTTCATAAACTCTTGGAACATGGTGTGCAGATATCTGAGGCATTAGAACTGCCAATTGGTTACTACTCTGAAGAGTCACAAGAGGCTCTTAATAAGGAAATTCGCAAAGCTAGATTAAACCATACAGCCAAGATATCAAGAAAGAATGTTATGAAAAACCAGTACCAATACCTCTTGATTAGAAGTGATCCTGTAATATCAAACATTTGTTTCAAAAAATACAAGGTTGAAAATGGAAAAACACTTAACCCTGTAGTTTTATCTTTGTTAATGCTGTAATAATGAAATAAAGCGTTCTTTATAACTTTAGGTTTTCTTTTTTTGTTTTCTTGAAAGAAAAGTTAGATGAGATAAATATTTATTTTGTATTTAATATACTTTAATATTATTATAATATTAAAAGATTTTTTGAATCCAGTTTTTCTTTTTAATAAGTATATGTTTTGGTTTGAAGAATCTAATAATTTTAAATTAAGTCTTTGTGCGCATAAAAGACTATAACACGTATACGCGTGTATACGTGTTAGAGTCTTGTACGCGTGTACGACCCTTAGGCACAAGAAAAATTTATATTAAAAAATATGTGGTATTTTTTTATATGGTATTTTGGATCAAAGAATGCGATTTATTTATTTAAATCATATTTTGCGCGCGTAAATGACATTTACACGCGTAAGCTTGCGTTGTACGCGTCATAGGTACGCGTAAAAAATATTTTCAATAACAAATTTAAATTTTTTGACCCAAAATACGATAGTATTGATATATCACACGTTTATAAATGATAGTTATATAATTTTTGCCGTTTTTTCACCTTTCTGACTGTGCGTCGTAACAAATATATATTTAATCCAATAGTATATTAAGAGAACAAAGGTGATTATGGAAACAATGTTATCTAACTCTGATCTGCTTTTAACCATAAATTTTCCTTATTAACTAAGTGTTTCTACTGTTTTAGAAAGAAAAAAAAAAGTTCATCAAGGTTGTTGGTATGTTGTTCAAAGTTGTTATTGTCAACTTCCTTGTTCTTATCGGTAAAAAAAATACGCATTTTAATTTATAATGAATTTACAAATACCGTTAAAAATATTTAAATATGATAGTTTTTTAAGTTATTTTTAAAAACAGACAAAAAAGAACGGAGAAGTTTGCATTAAGCTTGCTCAAATAATTGAAACTTTTTAATATATAATGAATACATAATAGTATATATCTAATTTAGAGTTTAAAATATGAATAAATTGTTATGTTTTTTTAATAGTAGTTATACGGGTCAAGAGGTTTAAAAATTTTTAAAACTAAATTTGCGTAAGTTACGAATTGCTGTCTTTTAGAAAAAAAATTACGTTACTTTTTTTGTCTCTTTTTTTTTATAGATAAGTTCTTGAGGTTTCTCTAGGATCCAAATAAAAAATATCTTAATTTTATATTATTATAAATAATTTTTAGATCTGTTTATTTTTTAAACTGTTTATAATCATTATTAGTTATAAAGCAGACTGAGGGGTCGGAGACCCAGGATGTTAGTGGGTCCAAATACTCACAAACATCCTGGGTCTCCGACCCAGGATGTAAGTGGGTATTTGGAAAACCCAAATAATAAAATTTTCTGTGACTTTTGCCAGTTAAATTTATTTATATTAAAGTTAAATTAATTAAAAAAATTTATTTCAATAATCGAGCAAACATATTTGATTAATTTTTGTAATGTTTTCCAAACTTTATTTTTATAATCTGAAATTATCAAAACTCTAGTTTTATTTACTATTTAGTTTTATTTACAAAAAGTACAAACTATTATAAATGTAACTATGGTTCAAAACTTGAATATTGAAGTACATTTAACCCGGAAGTGCATTTAACCAGGAAGTTCACGCCTCCTTCCTTACCGTGACGCGATATATGTCCAAAGCTCGTTTCGAACCTGGATCTCCTGCTTATAAAGCAAGCGCTCTAAACACTGCGCCACGGCAGCAAGTTAAGGTAACAGTTTCCAAAATACTTAATAAAACGAGTTTAAAACGAGCTAAAATATTAGTAACAGTTTTATGGTAAGGAAGCGTGTCTTTCAGGCTTGCTTGCTCATTGATAATCTTAACTGATTTTTTATTTTGAAAATTCTCATTCACAATTAACTTGAGCTCATGCTAGCGTTAAGATGTACTTATATGCTAGGTAATTCTCATTCACAATTAACTTGAGCTCATGCTAGCGTTAAGATTTATATGCTAGGTATAGATTGCTGTATGAACTAGTGTTAAATTTGCGTAGCAAATTAAATGTACATGGAATGCAACTTTTACGAATATTTTTGGTGTTCTAGTTAAGTATTATCATCATCTTCTTCAACTTCCTCATCTTCATTTTCATTATTAAAATTTGAATGAAATTGTTGAAAAAATGTTCAGCATTTTTTCAATAATTTCAATAACTTGATGTTGTCACCTGCATACAACATTAAGTTATCTTATGAAGGTGCAAAATAATTAAATGATGTAGTCTTCTCTCGATGCAAACACATCACAAAATTAGTTAAAGTTCTATAATTTATCTTTTTCGATATCTATTTTTTAATGTCATTTATAAATTACCCAATATAACTCTAAATACAATAACTCTGAATGTTAATACTTGATTATTTGGACTTTTTTATTTATAGTTAGTTACAATTATAGTTATATTCTTATATATTTTAAATATTTAGCTAGGAACAAATGGGGGGGGGGGTCCATAATCATCTTTTTTTAGATTTTTTTATAGTTTAATCAATTTTTCTTAATTAGTTTTTCATGCTGATTCTGAAAATCATCTTCATTTTTTTCATTTTAATTATTTAGTCTTCTACTTTGATTTTAATAAAAGTGAATATATTGACAAAAAAAGGCATTGTTAAAAATAGATGAAACTACTATTATCATTAAATATAAGAAAAGTAGAAAAGTAGAAATATTTTTCCGTTTAATTTATCAAAAATATACATTATGATTTATAAGTAACAAAAAAAATTAAGCATTATATATGAAAATAATTCATACGGTTTGTTATTTTTACTATTGAAAATGAAAAATAACTATAAAGTCATCATGTGATAGAAGATTGCTGCGGGAACTTTCCATGTAGAACATCTAGGTTATGAGCGTGTTCTTTGGCAGACATAGGATGGAGGTTTGTATTTTTATATCAACAATCATGTATTTAAACAGAATAGACCTCCGCGACAATGACCTACTTGTATCCCTAAAATAAAGAAACTCATTTTTCGAACTTTTTTTTAATTTTAACATTTCTTTATCTACTTCAATAATGTTTAGTTCACAGCTAAATGGCCTGCCTTGTAACTTTAATCAAACTAAAATAGAACTCATCTTGCATACCTGATGTAAAGTGTGCTGCTCTTCCATTGTTATCCATTTGTTTTTATAGCTTATTTCATCTATATTCCATAGTTTCAACTTCTTGGACAAATAATTGGGTAATAATTTTCCAAAATATTTTCAAACTATGCGAACCTTCATTTTTTATATGGTTTAAATAATTAAGTATTCATCTACTGTTGAAATTAAATGGTTTTTTTCCAAAGCTTTCCAACTGCAACAACTTAATTAGAAAGTTTATACTAATCATATTCCATAATCAACCAAAAATATAATAATTTTCTTTTTTTTAAGTCCTGAGGCTAACTTTTGCCAAAATAGTCTAGCAAGAATGATACAATCATTTAACCTCTTTGAGGTATACTTATTAACTGCTTCTTCTTTTTAACTAGCTGTTCACTGCGTTTTAGAGAAAAGCAGAAAATTTCAAAATTTGATCACCCAGTTTGTTTTTTATAAAACCTTTTAGGTACCGGTATTCCTTTAGTCTGTTTATCTTTGTTAAACCTTTAGAATTTGAAAACCTTTAAAACTGAACTTCTACTGACTGGCACTTTAAAAAAAGATTTATTTTTGACTTCATTAAAGAAAAGTAATGAAAAAAAAAAAAAATCTTGAATAGCCTTCTTGATAGCTTGAATAACAATAAAAAAAAATAAAAAAAAGAGAATTAAGATATTTTGAAGCAATCTGTCTTTTTGATAACTTAAAACGTTTTGTTTAGAAAGAGACTTCAGATTAAACTTTTGAAGCATAAATATTTTGAAGCAATCTGTCGTTTTACTTATTTAAAACGTTTTTTTAGAAATAGATTTAAGTTAAAACTTTTTTTTTTCTAAAACGCAACGATTAAAAATCATATTTATCCAATCAAAATTTAAAAAGCATAAATTTGAAAGAAAAGATGAGTAACTTTATATGCAAAGAAACTTTTGCAAAGACTTATTTTTTATATATTTAAATTTTAAAAATAGAAGTAGAAGGTCAACGATAAAAATTTAGCAAAAACTGAATTGTTTTATGAACTTTTCTCAAAAAATTGATAAAAAATAATTGATTAAACAAGAAATATAGAACTTTGGACCCCCTCTAGAACTAAATGCATAAGAATATAAACATAGAAATGGAAAAGAATAATTGTTATTTTTTAATATGTTAAAAATAAAATGCTACTGGTTTAGTTTAAAAATTATGTTTGCATATTTTTGTTTTATTATTAAAGTTTTTAACTTTCAAAGATAATTAACTCAGTTACTATAAAAAATTTTATGGTTTATAAATACTTATAAGTTTATGTCAAAGAGCGTTAATTAAAACATTTATCTATAAGTAAAAAATTGGAAACATATTTTTGCGACATTCATCCACTTCACGACTTCATCCACTTATGTATTTTATTGTAAAATTTTCTCAAAAAGTCTCCAATAATTTATTTGTAGTCTTCTGATATATGTTCAGAAAACTAAATAAAAAAAACTATGTAGCTCAATGACTTTATATATAAAGTCATTGTCATATCTGTACTCATGGTATCCAATAGCTCAACCACATCATAAGATTTTTGTTTCTTCACTATATATAGTGAAGAAACAAAAATCTTATGATGTGGTTGAGCTATTGGATACCATGAGTACAGATACACACTAAGTAAAAATGTTTCCTATTAAAATTAGTAAACTTTGAAAAATAGTTATCATAACATAATAAAATTATGGTTAGAATAACCAAAATTATCCTCATTTGATATATATCTCTGCTTATTACATTAGCTGAGATATCGTATTCTTAAAAAAACGCCTAGCTGTGTTACCGTTGTTTGAGAGACTTAATCAACCTTTTTTTTAATATTTAGCTCAGACCTAAGAGTTGCTGAATATAACAACATTCTTTTCATCTTCAATTTTAGTCAGCCATTTTATAAATAACACATTAAAGAGATAATAAGTATGAATAAAAGTTTAAGATTTAGGTTTAAAAAATAGAACAACATATTGCTAGATTTTATTTTCAATATATTCAGAATAGATTTTTCATTTTGATTATAGATGAATTCCACACTGAGCAGCATTGATAAGAGATAGTTGCTATAGAAATGATAGACTAGGTTTTTCTTCATTTATTGTTTTGAAATTAACAATGGATATTGAAATTAACAAAGAATATTGTTATATTTTTAATAGATGTTATGATGGATGTATATTAAAATAGATGCTCATTATGGTTGACTCGTTTTCTGCAAGAACTAGCTTTCTTAATTTTTTTTCTGATTTAAATCTGAGAGGCCTGCAGTATGTTTTTTTATTTAGTTGTTTAGTTACTCGAAGTCAAATGCTCTTCCACGGTACTCTGCGATAACACCTAACGATCTTACCACAGAATATTGAGTAAAATTTGTAGTCGTGGCGCATTGGTTAGAGTTCTGGCTCTGAGTACCAAGAGGTCCGAGATTCGACGCTGCCATTAAGCGATATCGGTTTTAACTTATTCAGAGACATTGGTATGGAAAAAGGAGTGAACTTTCTAGATAACTTCTTATCCACGGTGAACTTCTGGGAGCACCTTAGTAACCAAAAATATAGATTTAAACAGAAAGTTTACGCCTCCTTCTTTACCCGTGTCACTTATCAGGCCAACCTCGAACCTTTTTGCTCTGATGAAAAAAAAAAAATATAATAATAATGTTCCTGGTGGGATATGAGCAAGCGACTAGCGAGCGGCTAGTTAGCTTTATAGCAATTTTCTAGCGATTTTTTTTTCCCTTTTTTATTATTTTCTAATGTCTTAAACATCTTTAAAAATTCGATTTTTAATGTTGAGTTTATTATAATTATGATGGTAATCGAACTTTAAACATTGCGATTTTGTAGCAATGTGTCGTAACTTTGCTACATATCGTAACTTTGCTACATATCATAACTAGCTACATATCGTAACTTCGTAGCTAGCTACAAAATATCTACAAATCTATAGCAGGTTAAAAATTACATACCAAATTTTTTTAGGCAACGACTTTATTACGATATGACGCTAGCTACAATCGCAAGTGAGTCTTTAGCTTATTAAGCTGGCTGTCCTCTTAACCAAATGTCTGTTTTTAGTTTACAAATACCGATAGCTTTTCGGTCACTTAAAAAAGCTAGCGATCTTTGTGGCCAAACCGCTGTCTTTATCGTTACGATTATAGCTAGCTATTCGCTAGCCGATTTCTCACAGGGTTATTATTTATAATTGGTTTTACACTTAACTTAATAAAATATACTTTAAAATAATACATAATTTTTTTTTAATGCAACATAAAATTAAATATCCTTCCTACAATGAAACCAGCAATCGCACGTTCGCAAGCCGAGCTAGTATCCACAGCACAAAAATTTTGACGCAATTTGATATCCCACTAGTTATTTTGTTGTTCAATAAAAAAAAAATCCAAAAAATATATTTTTATTTTTATTGTCTTTGTTTAAGTTTTAATTACATCAATAACTTTTTTCAAAATTCAGTTTTAACATATAACATGGCTCCCGGAACATTCAAAAATAGGAATCTAAAATTGGTGATTTTATAAAAGTGTTTTTATAAATATAACTAGGGTAGTCGGTAAAATACAAATTTTTTTGCAAACCTTAGTTCTATTATTTGTTATGATGTATTGTTTTTCATTTTCAGTTTGCCGTTAAATTGTTTATTTTACTATATATTTTATGGACTTCAAGCAGAAACATAAAATATATTTAATTTAAAAGAAATACAATCTAATTTAAATAAAATAAATCAAATTACACTAAATTTAATTTAATTTAAAAAATTGACGAGCAAATGTTTTTTTAAATATTATAACAGTAGTGGCCATTAAAATATAACGCAAAACAAACAACGCAACGCAAATAGGTTCTCATTTTTCCGGTTCGCATTTTACCGGTTCGCAGTTTGCGGTTTGTAGATAGCATTTTACCGACTACCTATAACTTATTAAATACATTTTTTTATACATAAAAGTTTTTTAAAAGCTATCGCTATAAAACTGAGGGTCACAACCCCGCGGGTTGTGACCCCGCGGGTTTTTTAAAAGCTATCGCTATAAAACCCCCGCGGGGGTTTTTTTAAAAGCTATCGCTATAAAACCCCCGCGGGTTTTTTAAAAGCTATCGCTCCTCGCGTATAAAACCCTCGCGTTTTTTAAAAGCTATCGCTATAAAACTGAGGGTCACAATCCCGCGGGTTGTATACTATATTTTAAATATATATTACAAGTTTTTTTTAATATTTAATAAATTTTTTTATTTTTTTAAAAGTTTTTTAAAATTTTTTTAAAAGTTTCTTTATCAAAAAATTTATTAAATATTAAAAAAAACTTGTAATATATATTTAAAATATAGTATGACATATAGTATATGTCATACTATATTTTAAATATATATTACAAGTTTTTTTTAATATTTAATAAATTTTTTTATTTTTTTAAAAGTTTTTTAAAATTTTTTTAAAAGTTTCTTAAAAGCTATCGACATATAGTATATGTCATACTATATTTTAAATATATGTTACAAGTTTTTTTTAATACTTAATAAATTTTATACTAAAACTTTATTTAATAATTTAGTTAATAGTATTTATGTTTCTTTACAGTATATTAGATAAAAAAATCATTTTTTTATAATTAGCTAGTTTTCCTCATCAACATGAAGAAAAGCTTTTTCATGATTTATTTGAAACCAATAACTATAACCCTTCTGTACGACCAGTGGTTAATGATAAGGACACAGTTAATGTAACTTTTGGATTGATTTTGTGTCAGCTTGTGGATGTAGTACGTAATACTTTTTAAATACAGATTTTATTTTAAATTTGTTGGTGTTTATTTTTTAAAATGTTTTTTAATGTTCTGATAGTTTCTAAAGAAATGAGTGAGAGAAACAATAAAACAAGTACCCCAGAAAAAAAGAAAAAAACTACCAAACTGATTTATTATCTTATGCTTATGATTCTAAAATTGTCTTTTTTTAAATAGTTTTTTTTAACAATGTGAAATATTGTTGTTTTTAGTTAACGTCTTGTTAAACATTATATAGAATAGGAGCAAGGTCTTTATCAAACAATATGAACAACTTATAGATGTAAACAATTATAAAAGCAAAACAACTTAAGTCTAGAGAAACATTTATTTATATATTTATAATACTAATTTCATTCTACGTTATGTATTATGAATATGTAAAATTAACACTCATTTAATGAAATGTACAGTACAGTAAACAATTTAGATTTCAAAAAAGATAACTAACTAACTAAGATAATTCAACTAACCATGCTGTAATCGAACTAATTAATCATGTATCGGATGCATTCAATAATGACTATTTTACTTTAGGAGTTTTTATTGATCTGCTGAAAGCCTTTGACACTGTTAACCATAAGATACTTATAAAAAAACTAGAACTCTATGGAGTAAAAAATAAAAATTTACTTTGGTTTGAAGACTACCTAGCAAACAGGTCATAATGTATTATTTATATAAAAAAAAAAGAAAAAGAAAAACATATTACATGTGGTGTGCCCCAAGGTTCAATCTAAGGACCATCATTATTTTTATTGTGTATAAATGATTTATACTTAACATCAAATGTTTTAAATCTTATACTGTTTGCAGACGATTCCAATCTTTTTTATTCCAAAAAACACATAAAAGCTCTCCAAATCAATAAAACATTTATTAAAAGGGAACCAATCTTTAATTTTCTAGGAGTAATAATAGATGAAAATTTGTCATGGAAACCACATATAAAGTATATAGAAAATAAAATATCAAGAAATATATATATATATATATATATATATATATATATATATATATATATATATATATATATATATATATATATATATATATATATACATATATATATTATTACAAAAAGACTTTGATCTAAAATATCTCTTTTAAAATAAATACATTAAATAATATAAATTATCTTAAAAAAAATAGTTATTTTAACTACTTCTCTTTTGTTACAATTTTAATCTAATTTAATTTTTTGTTGAAAAACTTTAATACTTTTAAATTATTGTTAACCTTTAATATAATGCGTTATATTCCAACACTAATTTTTATATTATGTTATAAGTTATATTGTAACTAACGTGTTTAAAATTCTTATTATGTACTTAGCTGCTCTTCATTTTTGTATATTAACTGACAATTTTTTAATGTAAATTTTATGATAGGGCTTGATTTTAAGACAATTTATTTCTTCTGCTTGCTCCAGCTCTCTTATTTATTAACACGATTTATTTAATTGTAAATTTTAATATATGACAAAAAAAACTCTATGCGAAAAAAAAAAAGACTTTAAATTGTATTTGATGCAAAACATAAACATCGAATTACTAAATGCGGTAGTGGTGTAGTGGTAAAGCGCTCGCTTCATAAACGAGTGGTTCCGAGTTCGATCCCCACCACGTCCCTGGTAGTACCGCGCTCAACTCATTTCTCCGCGCAGCGGCCTTGTTTGTCAAGGTTCGTGTTTCGGAGTTATAGAGTTGAGAGAGGGTTATAGCCACAAATAACTAGCCTCCTCGTCTGTAGTGGCCTTCTCGGCCTTGAGGAGGTGAATTAAAATTAAAAAAAAAAACGTCAAAAACGTTTCTTTAAAGATTTTTGTACTAACTTTTCGGTTTTTATATGGACATACCTTTCATAAATTTTTGAAAACATTTGAGAAGTTCGAAAAAGCGTTTATAGTATATTCAATAAAAATTGAAAAAATCTAGAAATTTTTTGTTGAGTCTGTTTTCACAGTAAATAGTTAAAAAATTTAAAAAAAAATAAATTAAAAACTCTCAATATATATAGAATAGTTTTATGTATGTAGTTTTGTAACTCAGAATTTACATTATTCATTTTTTATTCAGTATTATTATTATTTGATTTTTCATTCCGTATTATTATTATTATTTTGTTTTTTATTCAGTATTATTATTTTTTTATTGTTTAGCAAGAAAAAAAGGAGCTGCTAGTGTTGAGTACTTTGGTAAAGCAGGTATAACTTGTATATATTAACTTCATGAAACTAAAATTTGAAAAAATTAAAAATTTTTTTAAATTTTTTTTTTTTAACAGTTGGTTTTTTTTCAAATAAGAATTTTAATGTTTAGATATGGCAAAATCCATTTTTAAAATGGCATCCTGAAAAATATAGCAACATTAGTGTAATACACATTGACCCATCAAAAGTTTGGAAACCAGATATTGTACTTTATAACAAGTATTTTTTAACTAATGGCTTTTTTTTTTTGCTTATAATTCAATTTTTTTTAGTAATTTTATTTTATTTTAGCTTTATACTTATTTTAAAGTTGTTTATAAATTTCATTTTATAAATATTTTTATTTTTTAATTTTTTTTTTTTTTTGATTGTGGAAAAAGTAGTTTCTATTCAGCTCAATTCAATTTACTTAACTAAAATTGTAAATGATTGTTATTAGTGCTGGGGAGGACCGATTATTTGGTGGAAACCTTGAGACAATGAGAAACCGTATTATATTAGATAATACAGGTGTTACAACATGGATAACACCTCTTATTTTAACAAGTAAATGTGATATGGACGTAAAGTATTTTCCTTTTGATACTCAAAGATGTCCGCTTAAATTTGGAAGTTGGACACATGATAAGCATCGCTTGAACATCATAAATGAAAGTCCTTCTGCTGTTCTTGGTACTTAATGTCATAAATTTAAGTTTTTTGATTGGTTGTTGATAAATGAGTGAAAGTTAATTTTTGTGATTAAGTATGTGCAAAGGATGTACAAATAAAGTCCTCCACTTTGCAAGAAATACTTCATAGTCTTTTGGTGGCAAACTTGCGTAAAGGCAAACTAGTTACCTAAACTTTATCATTTTACACCAGATCACACAAGCTCACAGCATTTTAAAATTAGGAAATTTAGGATGTAATTCAGATTTTTTAAATTGCACCTAAGAAACGTAAGATATGACTATAAAGGTTGTATAAATGTGTTTTAAAATATAATTTAGATGCGACAGTAGAAAATGTCTTTAACTAATAATATTCTTTTACAATTTTTAATTGACACCGACTTATGAAACATAGCAAATATCCTCTTATTGCAAAAATCTGCATTGAATAATTATGATAAAATTCCCAAATTTTGTGCTTGATATAGCCACAATCAAATTTTATTATCGTAACTTTAAATCTTACCATTGCATGTTACAATTGTGTCTTCAAATATTATCATCATTGCATCCAGGGCCGCCTTGGGCCGCGAGTATGTATTTAGTAGTTGAGTATGAATACACAATGCCAAAAAAATTCCCATGTTCAATCTAAGTTTTACTAAAAAAGATTAACTGGAAATTTTTTTTTTTGTTCGTTAAGATAATTTTTTTTTAATAAAAATTTGATTACCCGATTAACAGCATTGTCACCATTCTTAAATGTGTACAAAGGAGTAGAAGCACTCATACTTCAAAAGAACCGACAAGTTCTCAAAATGCTATCTAGCATTAGTAACATTAATCTTGGTGTTCATTCCGCTTTCATAAAAAAATACTTTTTTACACGGGTTAATATTTATTTGTTACAATAATATTATCACAGGTAATGTGAATACAGCATAATAAGTAAAGCTGTTTTCCTATTGATAATTTAAAATAAAAATAATTTTAATAGGTTAATTATGTACTTCAAAATACAAAACGATACCAAGAAATTTTATAGCAAAAGCTTTATTTGATAAAAAAATTTGACCGAGACAACTGATTTATGTGTTTATTAAACCTCAAAAACTTGATGATTTGTACGCATCGAGGTTGCAAAGTAGTTGGTTAAGCAACGCAGTAAAATTTTTGTATCTTTGCTGATGCTTCGTAATCTTGAGCTAGTTGCTAATTAATTGAATGAAGTCAAATTGGTGAAATGAATTTAGTCATTTGAGTTTATCAACTTGACAAACTTTTGGTTTAAAGCTTTTTAAGCAATTCAGAAAACATCTCTTTAGGTGATAATAAGATAAAGCTTATGAAGAGTCTTATTGAAGATCTTTACACAATCTTCTTTGTGCAACTTTATTAATAAAATACCTTTGATTAACTCCAGACTAGCGTGTTATAGTTTTCACTTAAGTTATGTTCAAAAAAGTGCAAGACTTTTCACGAAGAAGTCATCTACAAAGTTTTTTCAAGGTAAGTTGAACACCGCTTTAGATGCTCTTTATCAGCAGAGACAAAAATCAAGCTGCAGACAAGACGAGAATCATTTCCATTTTATATAATTCTCCGAATCTAATAGAAGACCACCGGACCCATGTTAACGTGTGACGTCAGAATTTTACAAGTTACAAATAAAATAATGAGATTCTTATTGACCTTAATGATTGGCTTCAGAGTTGCTAATGACGGGCCTTTTTAGCAGTTCTTTGTAAGTTCACAAACGTATGCACTATTTTACACAATACTATTTCTACAATTCCTGACTTGCAAATTACTATACCACATTCTTTGTATCTCATTAATTTTTTTTCAGCGTGTGATTCCTTTTTCATCTCTTTTCACATTCAATATGGTTTTCATTGATTTTTTTTTACCGTTTCTTTTCGTATTTTATTATTAAAATTTTGTATTTTGATTGACTAAACAAAAATTTGTTATGATTGTTCATTGGTGTGTCTTATTCATTGATTGATCTCATTTATCGGTTTATTGGGTGTGCCATTAATTGCTCTATTTGATAATCATATGACTAATCACACAATAGCTATTCATAGTTCATGCCTCCTTTACCAATGAGGCTTATTAGGCTAGAGCCGGCATCAAACCTCGGAACACTGGGAACTCTAAACACTACGCCATGGCTACATTAATTATTATTGTTTGTTTTTTTATAATTACAAATTTGCATTAATTTTCATTTTAATTGATTTAACCAACATTTTTCTGAAACCTGATAGCAAGAACAAGTAAACTTTGTAAATACCATGAGAGTATATTATTAAGATGTATACAAGTAATATGAATGGCAGTGTCGTGCAGATCTGTTTTGGGGCCCCAAACCACAATTCTTTTTACTAATTTTGATGTATATTATTACAATGTAGGAAATCATTTCAAAGCACCTTCAGTTAACTGCATTTTAAGAAAAAGTTTTACAACTTGACATATTCTTCCAATTTTACAATACCATCTTTCTGGCCTTAATTATTGCTAACTCTCTTATTATTTCCTTGTACTTTAGACTAGTGCTTATCTCATGCTCAATGCTCTGTTATTCTAGCCCATTGAGTCGCACTTGTAACATGGTGGTACTCAAATATGTCTCAATCAATATCATCTTGGAGAAAAATCTCTCCCCTGTAGCAAAAGTGACTGGAGATGTCAGTAGAGTTCGAAGTGCTATACAAAGGTAATGGTATGGCTCTGTCATATTTTTTTTGGTAATATATTGAAGCACTTCAATTGGTGATGTCACATCAACTGGTAGTTGATAGTACTGATAAGTTGATAATATTCAAAATTTCCGTGAAAAGCTCTTGGTTGTCAATACTACTTCTCCCCTTTCTATCCAGTTTTGTTTTCAATTCTTCACAACTAGTCCCTAAGCCTTCTTTAGCAACAGTTTTAATATTAAATCCAAATGGTCCACACAAATGATTCAGTTCATTAAAGAAGTTAATCCGTATATTTTCTATTGGTGTAAACTGTGTTCAGCTGATTTGTAGTGAAATTGTTTTTTGGTCTTTCTTATTTGAGGTTGAGGCAGCTCAGTATCATTTTAACAACTAGCTGCAATTTTCTGAGCTTTAAGTAACAAACTGTCAAAATTATTTCTAAGAGCACTGAGAGCTACTTTACAATTATTGATATATTGCATAGCTAATTGAGGTCTCTTTTTTTTGGCTGCGAGTAATTGCTTGCAATAATAATCTGCAGTAGAAGTTCATACCATATCACAGTCTTTATGTTGAAGGCTTATGATGATAATTCGTTTGTCAAAGATCTCAGTTCAGCAAATGCAAAGAGATCACTTGTTGAGTCTTCTAATTCTTCTAGTGGCTTCAAAATTTCAGATAAATGGTTCATAACAATTTTTACACTTTCTAATCAAGATTCCCAGCATGCCTCACTCCATTTCTTTATTGTAGCTCCAACACATTGTTCCATGATTGTCCATCTATGTGGTGAGACTGAAAAATAATGCATGCAAGCGATGAAGATATCCAAAAAAAAACAATGTGGATGCATTGCATTTGCCTGCATGAGAAACAGTTAGATTTAATGAATGGACACCACACAGAGATAAGAAAGCTAAAGAGTTCTGTTTCAGAATTTGTGCTTGCACTCCTTTAATGCTTTCTTTTACGTTGCTTCCATTGTCACATCCTTCACATCCTTGTCCTCTGCAGTCATCAATATTTATGTCGTTTTCAGTCAGAAAGGTTATTAACTTTGTAACTTGTTCACCTGTTTGATCTTCAGCTACCAGGAAACCCAAAAAATATTCTTTAATTTTTGCAGAATTTTCTGAAGTTTCGACAAAATGTACCACTACAATCATTTGCTCTTTATGAACCAAGTCTGGAATGCTATCTAATATGAGGGCAAAATATTTTACCACCTTTAGACAATGAATAAATTCAGTTTGCACTTTTCTTGATATAAGTATGATTAGCTTATTTTGAATCCTGTTGATTAAATAATGATTTGGCAACTGATTTTTGGTTACTCGACGAACATGCTCCTGCATGACACTATCAAATTTTGCCAATAACTCCACTAAGCCAAGAAAGTTTCCATTCCCATGTGCAAAAAGCTTTTACTCACTGCTACAAAAATCCAAATTTTTTTTCCAAATATTGAATAATTCCTAAAGTTCTATCAATTGCTGATTACCAGTATTGCTGTTATGGCTGAAAGATAGTCTGATTCTGTCGATCGATTGTACTGATCGCTTTCAAGCGACTTTCCAGCTCCTTCCATTTTATCAAGGAATTTTTGTGCTTATGTGAACGATCATGCTCACTTAACATGGAATAAATTTTTTTCCAATCACGAAAGCCACTGTTACTAAGTTTTTGTCCATCGACACTAAACAACTTGCAGCAGAAACTGTATACAGCATCTGCTTTTTTTGAGTATACAAGCCATGAACTTGTTATGGTTTGATCATATGTCAGTAATCTATTGTAGTTTAAAGCACAAAATTTTACTTTGTTTTACTTTGAAATTGGAAAAGTAACTCTTTTGGAAAGCATAATCCTTTATCTGTATTGCTAATTTACCTGTAATTGCTTTCGGAGATGAGACAAATCATCAGGCCATTCTGCAAGATCTGAAGAAATTTTATGAAGTTCAAATTCAGGAGTTTTTCTTAATGTAAGTTCCCTTGATGCTTTAATTGATGCAAGTTCTGCCAAAGAGTTTGGCACAAAAATGTCTATAGTTTTTAGCATAAGTTATCACAATTTTAACAAAACAAAATTGTAACACAATTTTTGACATGTTCTGTATCATTGACTGTATAACGGACGTACTCAAAGCAATAGATGCCACCCCAGTCTCTCCAATTCTGCCCATAAGTGAGCAGTATTGATGCACAAAGAAGAATACAAGCATTTTACTTGAGCAATGGTGTAATGGTCTCTGCTTTAAAGACACTGTAAAATACTTACAAATACTTTGTAAATTAAATTTTAAATTTAACCCTCTTCATGACTCTATATAACATGACTCTATAAAGGTCTTCTTGATTGATTTAAGACATACCATTACATCTCATTACCAAACCAGTCTTGTGAGTCTTAAAACTTTGTTCTGCTAAAAAATATTAAAAAAAAGTGTTTTGCTTCAATACGCAGACCCTTAGTGGACTGTATTTTTTTTTTTTTTTTTTTTTTTTTAATGTAATAATAAAATAACAACATCATTTGGCATACTTCTTGTATTTTACTAGTTATAAAAACAAGTTTTTCTTGTTTTTACCACTAGTTTTCTCTCGCCAATTTTACAGAAATACTTTTTTTGAGTTAAAAGTATTTGTTGTTATATTTTCTACGCATCAATAAAAAGCTAGTATTATATTGTTAAATGGAGGAAACGATTTTGTACATAACCTTAATAGTTGACTTTTGACATTTTTATCAACGTAAACCGTATTAAAAAAAGAACGAACTTAAAAGTTGATTATTACATTATTTTTTACATATTAATATAATAGTATAATTATCATTTTAAAAATGCTACAGTACTTGTAATAATAAATAAATGTTTAACTTTTTATTTAATTTTTTTTAAATGCTTATCTTTTTAAACAATATTTTTAGAAAAATTTGCAAATCATACTGAGTGGTATTTGGTAAGCGCAGGCGCTCTTAGAAGTGAACAAAAATACATATGCTGTCCCGAACTTTATCCTGATGTTACATACACAATAGAATTACGAAGAAGGTCGTTGTTTTATGTATGCAATCTCATATTTCCGCTGATTGTAATTAGCTTACTTCCCATTCTATCCTTCATTCTTCCTGCCAGTTCAGGTTCTTGTTTTTATTTAAAAAAGCTTATTAGTAATATTTAACGGTTTATTTTACAACCATTATACTATAAATACAACAATCCTTTTTCTTTAATAAAATAGTTTTACTAGGCTTTTTATAGGGTTTGGACTATTGTAAATGTAATTGTAAAAATTAAATACAATAATGCATTACAATACAATAATATTGTATTGTAGTACCAGAGATGCAATAAAACATTATTTATTGTTAATGTATTGCTGTGATTAAATGTAGTTACAATATATATTGTGTTTTTTTTTTTCTAACAGTACATTGAAGTTCTAAAACTATTGCATTGAATTGCTGTGATGTAAAATAATTACACTAACTATTGTATTGCATTGTTAGGATGAAAAACAATTACAGTATCTTTTGTGGTGTATTGTATTACTATTTTAAAGTACAGTAACTATTGTATTTTAACGTATTTAGGTTCTTTTTCCACGCATTTGTTATTATTTGGGCACTAGAAAATTCAGAGGTGCTTGCGACGCTTGTTTTTAACAGTCATTTATATATATAAATTTTATTTATTTTGAGAAGTGAAGTGAAGCCAAGAAAGCCAAAGAAAAATATTTATATATATATATATATATATGTATATATATATATATATATATATATATATATATATATATATATATATATATATATATATATATATATATGTATATTATGTTTACTTAATAAATATTAAGTTCAGGGGCGCTCGTGGCACTCGTTTACAACCTGTTAACAATGGCAACCATTTACGTATATAAATTTTATTTATTTTGAGTTCAAAAATTTAACTGTTTAAATAATAATTTATTTAGAATTAACAATAATAATATTCATTCAAAATCATACAAATTTAAATTTATAATCATATGCTTGTAATTAATAATTATTTACTTCGTGAAGTGAAATTTTTGATTTTTTTATTATTTTGTCTAAACTGATATTAAAATGTTTCACTGGATGATGACGTCTAAACTAACTGATTAACTTCATAAAGCGCATGAAAATATATATATTTTTTTTCAATATAATTAACCGCTAATGTGTACTAAATTACAGCGTTATGGAATCAGAGAATCATCGACCTGGGTAATTATCGATTAGATTGTCTAAAAATGTGAACTACTTTTGTTTTGCAAAAAAAAAATTTCAAGTGATATTCAGTAAATAAAATAGAAATATAATCAATAAATATATATTATTTGTACCCTATTTTTAGGTCACATATCTCGGACACTGGACTTTTAAAACAATTAAGTTTGGACATTACAATAATTTTTTTTATTACAATACCTCTTTATAATACAGTAACAATAAATGTTATTGTATTATAAATGTATTACATTACAATAATTATTGCTATTGTAGTGGGTCATTAAAATACCTTTTTTTTTTCCAGATATTGTTATTGTTTTATGAAGATGAATTGCAATACAATATTTATAGTTGTTTTATTACGCTATTAAAATAGTTGTAAATCACAAGCATCGTTATTGTTTCTAAAATAGAACCCTAAGGCTTTTAAACTCAATGCTTACTTACATTTGTTAAGACATTTTTTAAAATTATTATTTAGTATAACTATCACACGATTTGATTATTTGATAGTTAAATTATTATATAATCAAAATTGCAATATAAAAATAAACATGTGCACAGATCAGACAAGTGCCAAGTCAACTTAAAAAAAAAGAAGAAAGACTGGAGAGAGTGCAAAAACAACTGCTGTTTATATAGTTTTAGAAGTTCAAGACTGGCTAGACTAAACAAAACTGCAATATGCGGCGCTACATTACGGGTTAGTTTTGGCATCAAAATTCAAATTTTTCTAACATGTATGGTCTATTTTATTATTTTAATATAAGAGTTCTGTGGATCATTGATCAAAACAAATTTAAAAAAGTTAATTTTGTTATTATGGTAAGCCAAAACTACTCAATTACCAAGCTATACGTAAGTAGTGTCTCACCTAAGGTGCAGTTGGGCATGGCCATAAGCACATTTTATGCTTGACGTAGAAGAAACACGAGGCAAGGTTTATTTAGAAACCTTTTTTTTGGCAGGGATTAAACTTCATTTAATTTGATACTATATTTTACTTTGTAGATTTATATTTTTCTACATATTTTTTTTTTCTAATATTTTATTTTAAATAATTTACCTTTTTTAACTATTATAATTTTTTTTTTAATTATTAATTTGCTTTTTTTATTTCTATTCTTTGTATATATTTTTAAAGTGACAAACAATAATTATAAATAAACAAATCTAAAATAAATACAAGTCTTTCACCTAAAGATGAAAATATGTCAAAAATCCTGTCTACATCTGAAATAATTTCTCTAAATTTTGACAGTAAGCCATTTGGTTTTTCTACTACCCTGCTACTTAAATGAGCTTTTCTAGCATTCTTTTACTTGAATAATTTCCTGATATCGACACTTTCACATTAACATGTTGTTAAATTTATTGTACTTAGAAAAAGCAGAACATATTTTTGACTATTTTTGGACATATATTTTGAACTTTCATTTGTTGAACCAATTGTGTACAACAGAAATCAGTTCAACATTTACTGTAAGTGTTCCTAAAAGCAGAAGATGTCAGTTCAAGATTTGCACAGTATACTGATTTTTCAGCTAAAAATGAAATATATTTGCTTTTAATGATTTTGAAAAGAAGAACCTCTCTAAACAGACTTACCACAAAACTTTATAAGTTGATTTTGCATTAAATTTGATATTTGATTTTATGACTTTTTAGGCCACATATCAAATAGTATGTATTTCATATAATACTCAAGTAATATATAATATTTAAAAATGAAGTAGTTAAACAAATTTACTCACTCTTTTTTTGCCACTCTTTTTCTGCACCCCTTGAAGACTCTTCTGTTTTAAAGTGAAACTTACTGAGAAGGTGTACAGGAAGTAAAAATAGGCTCAAGAATTAACAGGAACAATTTTTCTAAATTCATCAAAATTTTTATATATTTTTATATATTCAATATTTTAATTTTTGCATTAAGTGTTTTTAAAAAGTTGGGTATCGCTGGTATCGCTATCAAACATAAAAAAGGTAAAAACGTCAAAGTAAGTAATGCATGCTTTCTTCTTAAGAATATTAGAGAAATTTTTTTATGGAAGTTTAGAAAAAAATTGATAGATTTAAATGAAAAACAACACAATATTATGTTGCTCAATAATAAAAAATCATTTTATCTTGATTAATATTCTGAACTATTATATAATTCAAATGTTAAAGTCAAAATTATCGGTACTAATGTTATTTAGCGTTGCCACATAGCATTACATTAGGCATGTGATATGGAATTTTTAATTTGATTAAATATTAGAATGTTATATATTACTGGAAAGAGCATTGATATAGTATTTTAAAGATGAAAAAAATTATTAAAATCAAACAATTCAAAAAAAAATCATGAGGTTTTAAGTGAACAGTTTTGAAGATATGGAAACTGTGGTCAAAGTTTTTTTAATGCATTTGTTATAACTTTATCATTTTTTGTCAAATTTATTGTAATTTAGTATCAAAAGATAGAAGCGAGAATGAGCTATAATTCTATGTTGACATCTATATTGACAGGGCATACCCGGGGGGTAGTAGGGGCACCGACTACAACTTTTACAGCCAATAAATGGTATTTTTTTTTTATATAAAAGAGTGTTTTTTCATTGTAGTTTGTAAATTTTATTAGAAGTCCTATGAATTTGTAAACAAGAATGTTTACAATCTTGTTTATCTTTCAATAGTTCAAAACATTATGACTTTTTTATTTACTACGAGAAATATTTTATACGTTCATCTTTCAGCAGTTCTCGATGATAAAACCCTAAGGCTTTCTACGAGTCGCATCGTTGTTTAATTTCTTATTTAGTAACAATCTTTACCAGTAACTGTTTATATTTATAAATTTTATGTTGTGATTTTTATGGAATACAAACAGAATATTTTGAAATTTAGTATAAAACACTTAACTATGTTTTTATTTTTTAGGAGAACGAATATCCTTAGTGTTCACTATTCTTTTATCTTTAACTGTCTTTATGACAATAGTTGCAGGTATTATTCCTGACACTAGCGACTCAGTGCCCCTAGTAAGCATATTTTATCTTTCTGTATTGTTTGAAATGGTAATCATGATACTAATATTGTGTTACATAATGACTCTGCATCATAAAGCTGCTTGTGATCCTCCAATGCCTAACTGGATGCGAAGGTATTTTGATTTGCTTTTTAATCAATACAATTTTTCTGTGTTTTAAACTCTTTTTTCTCTTATCATTTTTTTACTTTAAAATATAATTATAAAACTAATCATAATATTGATATGTTTTAATCATTAGGTATGTTCTCAATTGGTTATCTTATTTGCTTCATGTTAATGAAGGAAATTTATTAAAAGCTCCAGTTGAACATAAACTTTTAGAAAAACAAGATTTGCTTATACAGTTTATGAAAAATATTGAGAAAAAAACATCTGGAGCTAGTATTAGCAAAAGAAATAGCTTTGACCCACAAAGTGAAGTTTTTTCAAACATACCTGATATCTTTGCTCAAATGGACTCTTTTAAGCAGGCAATCAATGACAAAGAGTGTGAAAGTAATATTTTAAAAGAATGGAAGATTGTTGCCATGACGTTAGACAGATGTGCTCTATTGTGTTTTGCATCTTTATATCTTTTGACAATAATTGGATGTTTTTCTTTGTCACCAGGTTATGCACCATAGCCTTAGTCATGGTTCTACACAGTTTAATAAATATAAAAATTTTCAAAAGTTTTAATTTCAATTTGTATATTCAAAAAATTATTTAGAAAGTATATTTGAATCTAATTCAGTTTTATTATCGCATATCATCCTAATTTAGGTTGCTTAGAAAAACCGTTAGACTAACCACAAACAAATTTTAAGCACAAAAAAGTACGCAGAAAAACCTTTTTATTTTAATGTATTTCTTGTATCTTTCTTTTAGGCTAAGTAAAATTAACAAATAAAATTAACAAAAAGTGCGGCCTAAAAAATTAACAAACAAATAAATAATATTAAATTAGCTGCATTATTATATTATTTTTATGTTTATATACTTTTTAATAAATTTTAAATAACTGTTTTTAATCAAGTAAATTATTGAATAAAATAAAAATCACGTGATTAATACTCATACTTGAGTTAATTAGTTATTGATATAAAGCATTTTTTTTTTTTTTTTTTTTTTTTGCAACAGTTTAAGGATTTTTTAGGGCATAGAATCGAAATTTGAAATAGTATATCAAGTTTTATATTTAATGTCATTTCAAAAGTTTTTAAAAGAAATAGAAAATAATTTAATGACGTTATGATATAAATTTATAACAAAAAAACTCTACGGTTTTCCACTATAATCTACAGATTTTTTTCGTTTATTTTTGTCAAATTTACAGTTTCGAAAAAAAGTAAGCGTGGCAACGCTGGATGGAAGTTAAGAAAAATTTGTAAACTATATTTAAAGTTAGTTTATTGTTTTTCGTTGTTGTGTTTTTTGAAGCGACTTATAATAAATTAGATTAAAATTGAATTAATAATTTCCTACGAAAGGAAAGTATTTATACCGAATTTAAAAAAGCTATTTTATATCTCTATATTTAAAATATAGCAATTTGTTTTTAAATCCAACAAAAATACTACAACATAAAATAAAATCCTAGTGAGATATAATAAGTTGCTTACCAACTTGTTACGTACTTAACGTTCCTAAGAACGTAACCAGCATATAGTTAAACGGGGAAGCAAAAGATAAAGTTCAACCAGATTAAGTAAAGATAAGTCCTTAGTACGTAGAGTTTGTTTAAAACTTTGTAAAGTAAAGATTGTTTAAAACTTTGTTATTTATATCTAGTATGAACCATTCAAAAAATAAATTACGTAGATTTTTGTTGTGATTACTTCTTAATAGTTCGAACAATTGTTAAAAATTTTTCCAGTCATTTTTTAAGAGAGTAATTCAGTTCGATTACAGCTTTCAAAGGTTACAAACTTTATTTCAAAAATTTCTCTTATCAACGTGAAGGCGCCGTTTTGATTTTCCTGCGGGAATAGTTATACTACTAAGACTGTACCACAATTTTAAACGATTTTCGGTTTCGTTCTCCCTCCAGCTAATCTATTATAACTCCTTGGTCTGATTCGCCAATTTTTTAAATGCCTTAAAACGTTTGAAAATTTTTATCTTAAAACTGCACTATTTGCTTCTTTTTATAAATTTTCAAATTCATGTCGATACCTTTACCATTCTTCCTTAAAATTTAAGGGAGAATGATAAAGGTATCGACATGAATTTGAAAATTTAAAAAAGGAAGCAAATAGTGCAGTTTTGGCTACACTAATTGCTTCCGTTTTTAAATCTTATATCATCAAACCTGAATTTTCCAAAACCCGTTATGGAAAGAAGAAGCTTAAAAATTTTCATGTCCATTAAAAAGAACATATTTTGATTATTGCACATCAAATTTTATATATTTCCCTCCAATACATGAAACTTGTCCCATCTCAGTGTTTTTGTTTTCTTTTTCGTTTTGCCGTTTGTTAAAAAGTACAACAAAGAAATTACTACAATAGAAAATCTTGACCGGCAGAAGAAGACAGATTTGGCTTACCACTGAGCCCCGTTACATAAGTAAATAAGTGATAAATAAAACAAAAAAGTACATACAAAATGTCAGCAATAAAATAAAGTTTTGCAAACAATCTTCCAGCGGAGTAATTTAAAAAAATAAAATAAGACAAAAGTGAATTATTTGTTCTTTTTATTACATTTTATTTTTTTTTTATTATTATTTTTGCCGTTTAATATTACAATAACTAAATATATTTTACAATTTTTTACATTAGTAACGACAGGACTTCTAGAAGATCACGAGGATCTTGTCATGGTAAAAATACAATGTCTGTAGTGAAATAATAATACACCTCTATGCAAAAATATTTAAAAACCAAGATAAAATGTTAAAAAGCCAAGATAAAATTTTAAACCAAATAATATACAAAATAAAACAACAACAAAAATAAAACAAAAAAAAGGCAATTAAAAATAAATCAAGATATTTTCAATTAAAAATACAACTTTTTTAAGTTTCTGTTTGAATGAAGCAAAAGTCATTTGGGTTGAAAAATCAAAATTTGGTAAGACTATTTTGTTCCAGAGATAAGGACCTCGGTAAGAAACAAAAAACTGGTCTTTGCTTTTACGACAAAAATTTTAAATAAGCATTTTAAATAAACATTTTGTAACAATATTTAAAACACAAAAATATAATAATAAAAAAATATAAATACAATGATCTTTATTAAAAAATAAAAGAACGCGGGGACTCGTAGAAAACCATGTGGTCGTCAAGTACCGGTAAGAAATGTTCGTGTTAAAATTTATAAGATATTTACAAGATAAAAAATAAGTTAACGAAGTGAGAATCTTAAAATATTCCCTCATAAATACAGGATGCATTGTATCTATTATATATGTAGGTTACAGTTATTAATTATACACATATAATTTTTATAAATTCATGTTTAAATAGAATTTAAAAAGAAAGTATATTGTTAAATCTTTGATTGTAAAAATGAGTTTTTTAAGCTTTTGTTAAAGAGAAAGTATTTACTTTGAATAAAATCCTTATTAAAAATTTTCTAAAACTATTTTATTCCTTAAGAAAGTTCCGAGATAATCAATACAAAATTTAAAAAGATTTGTTTGAAAAACGGGCTGTTTAATAAAATCATCTTTGTTATATGTATCTACTTTTATCTTTTAATGGATATAAATTATGGAGAGAAATCAGGGATGAATTGGTTTAACATTTAAACGTAAAACAAAGAATATTAAAAATATTAAGCTCATATATTTTAAAAACTTTCATTTTAAATAATAGAGGCTTATCGTGAGTATAACGGTCCTTAAAATATATAAGACGTGCGACATGCTTCTGCTGACATTAAAGAGGTTTAAGTTTATTTTTATTTGTACTACCCCAAACAATGTTTGCATGGTTTATGTGACAATGAATAAATGAGTGATATAATTGTACTAAAGTATGTTTATTTAAAACATTTATTGCTTTCTACAATATTTTTATACTTTTGGAAATTTTATTTGATAAGTTTTTAATGTGATTTTTCCATGTAAGATTTTCATCTATACAAACACCTAGAAAGTTGGTTACGGTTACTTTTTTAATTTGTATTTTGTCAATAACATGTTGAGGCATGTTAATTGGCAGTTTATACTTTTTGATAAGAGGATGAAAAAGAATCCATTTAGTTTTATCAATATTAAGATAATTTATTAGTCTTAAACCACTCCGATATTTTGATTAGCTCTTCAGCAAACATAACTGTTATTAAATCCGAGGCTTTGTATAGATCATTAATATAAATAAGGTAAAGAAGAGGTCCTAATATGTATCCTCGAGGAACTTCTCACCCGTTATTTAACATATTTATGTTAAAATGTTTCATCGGTGTAAACAAATTATTTACGATTAGTTAAATAACTTTTCAACCATTTTAAAACATTGCTTGTTATACCATAATATTTCAATTTTTAGCAACACCTCTATTATCAATTGTATCAAACGCTTTTGTTAAATCCATAAATATTCCCAATGTGAAATTAGAATTGTTTAAATGAGTCTGAGAGACTTCTTGTAAGCTGCATGCTCTATTGAATTATTTTTTAAAAATCCATATTGCATGTTACATAATAGTTTTTTTGATAAAAGGTGATTGTATATTCTGTTGTACAAAATTCTTTCTAAAATTTTAAAAAAAACAGAGAGGATGGAAATTGGACGATAGTGTTTTATATTAGTTTTTTCTCCTTCTTTAAATATAGGAATAATTTTTACTGTTTTTAAAATATCAGTTGTTTTTAATTTGAAATAGTTAATATAAAGTTTTTGTTTAACTTAAGAAGATTTTAGAAAACCTTATGTAATCCATGGCGATTTAACTTTTTTATGTTTGTAATTTACTTCTACTTTAAGAAAATAGATGTCATAAATTTCATAAAAAAATTTAAAAAAAGATTAGTATATTAAATCAATGTCTTCAGTAAAGTTAATACAGTCCCAATCAACTATAGATAATTGATAATTAAAAGATTCTATATTTTTATTATGAAAACTTCGTTTTTTAAATAATTTTTTTTCATTATATAAAAATTTTGCTTAAATTTCTATTGAAATGAAAGTAGGTAAAATGATCAGATATGCCATATTTAATAATGCCTTTTTTAATGGAGTTATCAAAACTATTGTTGGTTATAATGTTATCAATGAAGGAAGTTTTTGTTTGAGTAATTCTAGTTGGTTTGTTTATTAAAGGAACTGCTTCATTTTTAAATAGGCCGCTATAAACCCATTGATTTCTTTTTCGATGTGATACTCAAAGCAGTTTAAATTCAGATCACCTATTATGTAAAGTAATTTTTTCGTTGCTTTTATTTATAACATCATCATGTAAAAATGTACTAAAAGCTTTAATTTCGCCAATAGGCGGGCAACAACAACATCTAATCTTTTTTTTTTCCCGGGGGATTTTTTCCTGCTACCCTCATGTCATGCCTAATATAATACTTTTACATAAATAATAAACCACCACTGTGTTTATTTGTTTACCACCCTAATGAAGTCAAATTATAGTCCGGTATTATAAAATTGTTATTTAAATATGAATTGTTATTAAAAATAATTAGGTTTTCCTCAAAATTATTTCAAAAATGAAAAAAAATTTTTAACTTTTTATATTTATATGAACTACATTAAATTTATCACGCTCAAGAAGTTCTTTTATTTCATAACTATAAAAATAGCTGCAGTTGCTTTGTAAAGCATTTGTTTCACTAAAATAACTTTGATCCGGATCAGACTCTTTGTTAAGTATAAAACCATTGAATTGAAAAATATCAAAATTCTTAGAGTGATATGAATCCATTTCAGTATTTAAAAACAATAAAAATTAAAAGAATAATAAAGATAAAAAAATAACTCTAAGATTAAAGAACTTTTAAAAAGTTTTTTTTTTAAGAAGGAAAAGATTTGGCTCTCAAATCTTTTGCTTTTTTAAATAACTTGTTTTGCAATTCGAAAGTTCTTTCGCTGTATGAATGTAATGAAGACATTTACGTAAAATCGATCGTTCCACAATTTTAACTAAACATAGTTATTCAACGCAGTTTTTTTGTCTTTGTAGTTTAAAAAAGTAACTATTATGGTTCTGTTGTACTTTTTTTTATTGCCACTTTTTTTTCCTTTTTCCGGAAATTTCTAGAACAACTGATTCATATTTATCGCTAAGAAACTCCGCCGATCTCCTTAGTTCACTAGTTTCTATTTTTAGTTTTGTATTTTGTTCTTGAAGATTTAGTAGCTTAATTTCCATTTTATCAAACTTCTCGTTAAATATTTTTAATTAAGTTTTCTCATGAATATCTAATAGGTCTTTAATTTGAGAAATGATAAATTTAGCCATTTTTATTTAGTTTAAAAAAGTCCGTTCGCGCCAAAAGTTTTTGCGTAATGAGTATAAACTTGCGTAAATAAATATATTTAGGGCTGATTAATAAATATCAACAAAAACATAAAACTAAAAAGGAAAACAATTAGTAAAAAAAGGCTAGAGAATATGTAATAATTTTAAACGGTTTATTTATTTAAAAAACTTTTAAACTGTTTTTAAAAAAGATATTTGAAACTTAGTATATCGGAGTCCATGTTTAGTAAATGCCGTTTGGAATCAGCTTTAAAACAAAATCTTGCTTTTCATTAAAAATAATATCTTGTTTTTTATTAAAAATAACTATAAAAAAAAATTTTTCCAAACAAAAGGCTGATATTGAACTTGGTACAAGCTCAATTTAAAATGGTTTATGGGAATGACAAAGTTGTTCACTGAAAATTTGGTACAATATAGATAAGATTTCAATAAAGTATAATGGAAAAGTTACTGGAGATAACCCACATTTTGCTTTAAACATAAATAATAAATAACTTGATGAATATTAATCTCGTAAATATTTAAAGCTCCAAACTGACATTAGATAGGTTCACAATGTGCATTCTTGTTTGCCCCAAACACAATCCTGCAAGTACGTTTTTGTTTGCTCTAAATTTTTTTGAATTTAGTGTGATTAGTGCTACCCTAGGAAACGTTACATTAAGAAAGATAGCTGCGTATGAACGAAAAATATTTATTTTTTAAAGATTTATTATTAAGAAACGGTTTTGTTCTATATAACATAAAAATACTTTTTATGTTATATAGAACAAAACCGTTTCTTAATAATAAATCTTTAATAATAGATCTTATTTTCGATATATTTAATATGGAATTTCTATGACACTTTTTTTTATCTAAAGACACTCCTACTAAAAGACCTAAAAAATTTATTGCCAATTCCCTTTAAATTATTATGTTATTTATTAAAAGTTTGGACAATTTAAGAGGATTATAGTCGGCTTATAGAATAGCTATTCTATAAGCCTCTTAAATTGTTCAATAATTCTAGAATAAACTTTGTTTTATTGACATTTAAATAAGTTAGTTATTTATACGGCCGCAGTGGTTAGAGCGCTTGCTTTATAAGCAGAAGATCCAGGTTTGAAATGAGCCTTGGATATATTTTTGCGTCACGATAAAAAAAGAGGCGAGAATTTGCTGGTTAAATGCACTTTCCCGTTTCTCTGTGACAAGACCGTTAGGTCTTCTTGGGGCACCTAAATAACAATAAAAAAACAACTTATAAACCACGTGTTGATCTAATTTAATTCGGTAAAAATGTTAAAAAGAACAATAATATGTTTGTGAGAAGAAAATAAATTATTTTCATCTGCAAATAAGATAGTGATTAATATTTTTGATGATAAATATAAGTCATTTATACAAAGTAAAAATTTCTATCTATTCTAAAAGTTCTATCTTAGGACTATAATGGTCCTAAGATAGAACCCCACAAGTTATTAGGTTGATTTTTGATTCTTTTTATTTTTTAGGTATAAATTGTTTTCTGTTAGTTAGATATGATTTAAACCAAAGTAAATTTTTGTTTTTAACACCATAATTTTTTAGTTTTTATAAAAGCATCTCATGATTTACAGTAGTTTTGCAACCTGCCTGTTTAAAAAAAAAAAGTTTAAATGGCACTGATCTTTTAAAAAAAGCTCTACAATTTCTAGATCTACATAAAAAAGACATATCTGATTCATTTTGCTGGAAAATTTTCAGTTCACCTTCAAAGACAAAATAGAAACGGCTTTATGTATCAGAGAAATTGTCGGTTTATTAATAATAAAGAATCATTTTATATAGTGCAGTTTTTCTCAATATGTATTGGAATAATGCTTCAATTTATATATATATATATATATATATATATATATATATATATATATATATATATATATATATATATATATATATATATATATATATATATATATATATATATATATATATATATATATATATATATATATATATATATATATATATATATATATATGTATATATATATATATATATATATATATATATATATATACTAAAGTTTGTAGATAAAAGTAAACTTAACTGAAGTTTATTTTGAAGTCTTCAGTTTAAGTTTTTGACTAGCTATTCAATAAATTTAACTTAAAATTGTAAAATTTTAAAGTATTTTAAAATATAAAAATAGTTTTCTGTGAATTTTTTATTAATGTAAAAACTCTCTTTTTAAAACAACAGATAAAGCTAAAGAAACAAATAAACTTAAACGATTGAATCAATTTTTGTTAACACAAATGGTATATTTAGTTTCAGTAATATTTAGAAATAATTTGTTGGACTTAAACCATTGGGTTAGTTTATCAAGTTCTTGGTTAACTGTTAAAAACAAAAGATTATTGTATTCGTTAGAATAAAACAAAAAAGTATCATCGGCAAATAAAACTGTATTTAAAATATTAGAAAATTTATTTAAGTATTTAAAATATTAGAACATTTATTTATATAAATAACATAAATTAGAACAGCAGTCCTAGAATTGATACCTGAGATTTTCAAAACTAAAATTGATAAAAACTTATTTAAGAAATTTAATAAAAAATTTAAAACTTATTTAAGAAATTCAATCAACACGGGCTACTTGAATATTCAGTCTATTGAAAACTTTATTACCCGGTCTGTAAACTTTGATGACGTCATTGAAACTTTTGCGGAAATAAGTACGCGAAGAAAAGTTCTTCTGTTAAATATTTTGTAAAGATCAAACTTTTATTTCATTATAGTTAAGTAATACCTTTACTTTTGTAAACATTTTTTTAAAAATATTTAACAAAAATATACGCAATTACTAATACTGTTGGGTGACATCCGATAAATTTGTCACTGGGCTCGGACGATAAAGTTACGTCCATGGCCGCCAAGAGTGGGGTAGACAGCGGAAAGGGACTCAGTGTGTGTGTACAAATAACTTATTTTCAACAAGTCTTAATTATTCATCTTATTTATCGCTTCCAAAAAATCTTAAAGAATAAAAGTATGTGAATTTTTAACATAATATGCTTCTTTTTATTCTTGCTATTTTTTTTTTGTAAAGTTCGAATTTTTTCAATGGATGTCGTTAACTATTCTTTCGTTAATTTTCTTTGTAAATCGTTAATTGTTGTAAAGATTGCATAACTTGATTTCTTATTAGTGTTGCATTTTTAAATTTTAAAGTTTAACTAATTAAAGTAAACTGATTGCTGTTGTTTTTTGTAAATTTTCAACTATAAATTTTAGTTATATATATATATATATATATATATATATATATATATATATATATATATATATATATATATATATATATATAATTTTTAGGTGCCATCCATGGAAAAAACCATGGAATTTTTATAGGTATTAAGAACACTTTTTCAAGGAAAACTCATGGATTTTTCATGGTGAAAAAGCATTTTTTTTCAAGTTTTTTTGATCTAATGTTATTTGAATTCTCATACTAAATCATAAAAGCAAATTTTATCACACTAATATTATTGAGTTCTCTTAATCTATGGGATCGCTTTCTCCGAATAAAATCAATAAACAAAATAAAATTTAAATCTTGTTAAATCCTACAAATCTTTGAAAAATAATAGCTATAATGCACCTAAAACATCAAAACTTGACTTCCCCATAATATTTAATGCATGCATATGTATAACATACTGAAAATAAATAAAACAAAAAATTACAAGTAATATAATACTATAAGTGATATACATAGTGATAAACAATTGAAATATATCAAGAAAAATATTTTTACAGAAAATAAAACAATTTACATGTTTATTATTTTATATTAACTATTTGATAAAAATAGTATATATAAATTTGATAATAACTTAAAGTTTTAACAAGTTAAAAAAAACCATCAATACAACATATTCAATCCAAAAAAACATCAAGCCCATTTATAAGTGTGACTGCATTGTGTCTGTAGAAACAGGTAGATGTCAAACAAAGTACCATTCACATTTTGATGTTCATTATTTTTCCACCGTAGTTAGTCTCATTCTCCATTTCACCAATCTAGACAATACATCATACAACTATTATATACATTCTAACTAGTTTTCTTTATTTACTGATTCATTTTACTAATAATTATTATCTATTATAACTTACTTTATAATTAGGCATTATACACAATTATGAACGTTGCCAAATGTTAGGTAACATTTATATAGAAAAAAGTAGCAATGAATATATCATTATTTATAAATAACAATTATTAGATTATTACTTCTTTTTCGCCTAAGCTATCTGCATTATGAACAACATCGTTTATATTTCCAGTTAAACATTCCTGCCTATAATGTAACTTAATTAAAATGATTTATTCAAACTAATACATATATGTTACCTGCATGTTAGAAACATTTATATAGAACAAGGCAGCAACAAATATTATATTATATATTTATTTTTGTAATTAAAAAAACAAACTTACTTCTTCTTCTGAGCTATCTGCATGATGTACAACATCATTTACTAAATGATGTTGTACATCATGCAGATAGCTCAGAAGAAGAAGTAAGTTTGTAAATGATTTACAAACCTGTTTTCTTCACGTCCTTACCACCTTTAAATATATTATAAAGCACCGGACTTATTAATGAACAGCTAAATAAATAAATTAAAATTTTATATTGCAAGTCAAACCTGCCTGCTAATAATGTAGTAACTTAAATGAAACGATAAACTTAAAATGAAAAGATTTATACACATATATAAATTTTACCTGCATGTTGGTAACATTTATATAGAACAAGGCAGCAACAAATATAGTATAACTTATAAATTGTAATTTTAAGTAAAAACTTACTTCTTTGTCTGAGCTGTCTGCATGATATACAACGTTATTTATATTGTCAGTCAAACTTACCTACTTATAATGCAGTAATTTAAATAAAATGATAAAGTTAAAATAAAAGAACTTATGCACACACCATTAAATTTATTATATTTTTACTTTACTATTTAAAACATAACAAATTTATTAAATATGTAATTTATAAAGTATAGTAATGTAAAAGCATAATAAATATCAAAGTGTGTGCATAAATTAATTTATTTTAACTAAAGACGAGCACTTTACATTAGTTAAATATAAACAAATAAAAATAATTGTATTTTAATAAATAATACTGTATTATTTATAAACATTGCTTTTATATGCTTATTTTTAACGACGAAGTAAAATCTTGTGCATTAATTAAGTTCCTTTTCTGATACTAATAACTATTTGGAAAATAATTTGCCAAGTAAGCATTAAAATTCAAACTGGTTTACTTGACATACTTGCTAAACTATTGCAAGTTATGCAAAGCTACTTGAAACAGTTAAAATAAGTATATGCATAAATGATATAAAATTAAATATAATTAAAAATAATCCATTTTATAATGCATTATATTATGATAAATATATCTAGTTGCTTATGTCTGTATGATTAGTTTGAATCATATAAATGTGATGCATTATAACAAACATATCATTTATAGTCTTATTAAAAACAGAAAAACAGAAGAATGCGGTAAGTATTGTTTACTCAAGTTAAAAGTAATTGTAATTGTACGAGCTTTGACGCCACCTTTAAAAGCGCATTCGTAACAACCATGGCGCAGCATAAGCCATGAAAAAAAAAATCATGGAAATTCCATGGGATTTCAATTTTCATGAAATTCACCCATGGAAATTCCAGTTTTTTATGGGAAAACCATGGTTTACTCATGGAATTCCATGGGTTTTCCATGAAATATTTCCGTAAGGGAATATATAAAATTAAAAAAAAAAAAAATCAAAAAAAATCTATAAAATAGTTTCGAATATAAGTTTTGGTAGCAAATGTCCTATTTTTACTTTTTTCTTGAAAGGAAAATTTTGTGCTCTGTTATCTAATATTTTGCCATTATCTCTTATACATAATTTGAAGGTTATACATATATGCTTTCATGAAATTAATTATCTAGCTGCTAGTATCTGCTACTTTTTTGAATACTTGCTGTAAAATGAAAGATGACATATATATATATATATATATATATATATATATATATATATATATATATATATATATATATATATATATATATATATATATATATATATATATATCATTTAAAAATTCATCAAATAAGACAAAGAGTCGTAAAGTAGCACTTATCGACTTATTAACTAGTTATTTAAATGAACTGTTAGAAGCTTATAGTTGTAATCTTTTTAAAGATGACAGAATTAATGTGAAAGTAATTTAAGTTTATCTCAGGGCTGCGGAGTTGGAGTTGGAGTTGCAGAATTGCGACATTTTTAACGGAGTCGGAATCGCTAAACAAAATCGCGACTCCGACTCCAATAGTAAACTTCTCGGTATTGCACGTGCATGTAAAAACATTCAATTAGTCTTATGTTTATACTAAACGTCAAAGAACGTTTCATAAATTTGTCAAAAAAAAAAAAAATTAACTTATCGCGTATTATTTTTTAAAGATTTCAAACAATTTTTCAAAAATTTGCTTTGGAGTAAGAGTCGGAGTCGGAGTGATGCTCAAAAAATTTCAACAACTGGAGTTGGAGTCGGAGTCGTTACTTTTTTTACGACTCCACACCCCTGGTTTATCTGTTAAGTAGCCTTCTGTTTCAGAACCAGATCAAAATACTCTGAAAAAGCTCTAGCACTCATATTAGATAATAATATGAGCAAATCTAATTACTTACATTTGAGAAATAATGTTGTGTGTAAAGGTTGTAATCTCTATTCTGCATACAAAAATGTTCGTGCTGGTAAATAATAATGTCTTGCTGAAAAAACATTATGAACTATTAATATTTTTTCTGAAAAAATAAACTTTCAATCATTAGTTGATCATACAACAATACGCGTAATACAGCAGAAACAAGTTATCAATTCCATGAATGGTCTTAAAAGACTAATATTACATTCTAAAGTTCGGTTTGATGAACCAACTAGCCTAAGGATTTATAATCAGGCAACAGTTGAGATAGAAAGCCAAAATTTTTTAGTAGAAGCTAAAAATATGTCGTTGACAGAGATAGGTCTCTGCTTTGGCCTTTTAACTTTCCATGCTTGGAATAAAAGCATGGAATATCTTTTTAAAATTAAATATAAAATAACAGTGAAAAAGTGCTCTACAAGGACACCATTTGAAAAAAAAATTATATAAAAAAGAAAACAGAAAATTCAAATAAAGTTTCGTGACGAAGTTGGACTGATATGCCAGTATCTGGTGGCTTTGGGTCATTAAATAATGCAAACACTGCTAGAAGACTTTTTTAGAATGCAGAAAAGTTTGCTCTAATTCTTGAACTTGATGTCAGTACGATAAAGATGTTACATGTTGCTTTGTGTACAATATTGTCTAGCTTTTTTGACTAGCTTAGCTAATTGATACTTTATTATTTAGGGAGTTTTGAGCTTCTTATGCCTC
The DNA here is from genome assembly GCF_022113875.1 of Hydra vulgaris. Taxonomy (NCBI): domain Eukaryota; kingdom Metazoa; phylum Cnidaria; class Hydrozoa; order Anthoathecata; family Hydridae; genus Hydra; species Hydra vulgaris. Next base: position 48,297,919 of record NC_061164.1, on the reverse strand, counting down.
TTTAGTAAAGAGGCACAAGAAGCTCAAAATGAAAACTTAAAGAAGTTTTTTGAATCATTTTTTAAAACAATTAACACTTGTTGATTTTTATTTGGCTGCTAAGGACATGTAAACTTCATATGAAGTTTACATGTCTATCTATGCATAGATACAATTAGTTCGAATTTTATTATTCTATAAACCTTTAGAGGTAAGATTGTTTTCAAAGTTTTAATTCCATTTTTGAGTTAAAGAAATTTTGAATTAAGCAAGAAAAGTAGTTGAACAAGCAGAAAGATAATTTAGTATGTTGAAAAGAATAAAAAACTTTATTATTATTATTATTATTATTATTATTATTATTATTATTATTATTAACAATGACACATATTTGCTTAAATGAATTAGGACTTTTATCTATTGAAGCTGCAATGACTATGAAAATTAATTTTGAAGAAGTTATTAATTTTTTTGCGAATTGGAGCTCTATTATGAAACAGTGTTTAACATTTTTTACACTTTTTCCAAACTTTACCTTTAAAAGATTGAAATTGGTTTGACTTTTTTGAAAAGTTTGAAAGTTTCAATTAGTTTTCTCTTTTAATTTATAGAGGCCAGAGCACGTTTCTGGTGGTCATGGGTATGTGATTGATAAAAATCAGAGTCCGTGAATAAAACTTTTTCATAAAAAGTCAAAAGTTTTATAAAAAGCCAAAAGTTTCTCTCGGCAGCACTGGTTACATAAACAGTATCCTTACACAACAAAAAAAAGGTGTTGAATTGAATCACTTATTGTATTGAGAAGGCCTAAAAACTATTTTTTTTAGGTATTTATGAAGGAAAAAAACGTTTTCTGAAAATGATAAAATTACTAAATTAAACTAGTTAAATTGTAAATATTCACAACAGGTGTCGTCGACCTTGAATCTTAACAACACGTATTATCGGTCCTGGAAATTCGCAACAAGGTTTTTAATTTTAAAAACATTTTAATTGCTAAATTTATTACAGTTTAATATTCTATCCATGAACACATTTTTATCAGTTTTTGAAATAATAAATGTTTATGTGTAGCTTTGCAATATAAAAGGAATAATGCCCTAATTATGACATTTTAATATTCCATCTATTAATTCTTTTTTAATGGTTCTTAAATCAATGTAAATTGATTATTGCTTATGTGTATCTTTGTAATTAGGGTTTGCAATCCCGGAGGTCTTTCTCAATCCCGGGATTCCGGGATTGAAAAACCGATATAGCACCTATATAGTATTAAATAGAATAAAAACTGTACACTCTTAAACAAAAATATGTTTTATAAATGATGCTGTTTGCATTACATCGTTACATGCACACAAGAAAAGTATGTTAATTAATGTTAAGAAATAAGGAAATATATCATGTTTCATTTACTTTGAAATATGACTTCAGGAAGCACAACGCGTCCAATGCTTCATTGCCCAACCTATTACGAATTTTATTATGAAACAGTCCAGCAGAAGAAAATACCCGCTCAGCCTCGACACTTGTCAGTTTCGCCGTCATTAGAAATGAACAAACTCTTTTTAAATAATCACCACGTGTACCACCATTTTCAAATGTCATTTATTTTTGAATTTTTGATAACAATGTTTCATGTCTAACTGGTTGCATCGGTAATTGCGTTTCTTTAATTACACGATCAAGCTCCTCTTCAATATTTAAAGTGTTGTTTTCAGTTTCAGGTTCTTCAATAAAATCCAACATATCAGACTCAACTGATGTTTTTACTAAAGCAGGATTGGAAGCGTTTAATCTTTCCAGCAATTCTACCAACAGCTTTCGACATTTAAATAAAGAATGCATTGTAATTATTTCTTCATCGATTTCAACGGAGCCTTGACCGTTATGCAGGTATTGCAGAAGTCTACTCATATCAGTTCGGCGTTTTTGTATACGAGCCTTTAAAGCCGTACTCATTTCCTTGCTTGTATTATTGTCAGCATAATTTATTTTTGTAATCATAAAATTAATACCTATGTCAGCTGTAAATAGGTTAGAATCTCGGCAAAAAAGTGCTTCAACCGTTGTTTTAATAGGAACTAAAGTTGTAATAATGTCTGCTAATATTGTCAAATCATCACGCGACAGTGCTATAGAATTATCTTGTGTTGTGTAAATATCAATTAATGATTTTTGTATACAATTTTTTACTTAATAAATCGTTTAAGCATCAACAGAAGGCAGCTCCACCTTGTTTTGGAATCCATAACTAAAGACAGCTGTTTCTTAAATTCAGCCTTAATATATTTTTGTAAGATGTCGTTTTTATTAGGCCATCGTCTAAATATTATTATCAACTTGCGTACTTTTTTAATGACTGGTCCATAATGAACTTCATTTAGTTAAATTTTAGATCCTAAAGTTTTATGATTGTAGCCCCATTATCGGATGAATCGCTGTCAAAAAATTCATTTTCAAATTCTGGCTGATTTGCATCGAATTCCCTTTTTTTATATAGAAGATCAATTACAGCAAGTTGTATGCCGTGGGTAAAACATAATTGTTGATTTGCAGCCCGCAACCTTCCATTTTTTTTCATAACATTACTTTGTTTGATTACAACAAGCTCTGTCGGTCATTATAGCCACAATGTCGCCGTGTAGATCAAAACAATGGCCTTTAAAATTTTTTTCTAATAGTTCCATTCACTTTTCTGCTGGCATTGACCCTGTTATTCTCACTAAACCTGAACTCCAAAACTAAGAATTTTTTCCATGAACGTTAATATTCATATAGCAACGATTTCGAAGTGACTTCCATTCGTCAAAAGACAAAGAAAATTTCTCTTCTACCCCGAATTCTGAACTCTTGAGCGCTTTAATTTGCTGAACTAAGCCTAATAATACTTTTTTGCTGTACTCTACTACATGATTATGAATTGTGTTTACTGACGTTGGTAGATTTCTGAATCCCATAGCAGTTAGAGTGGCACGTAAATCTAATGAAGAACAAATCACATTAAATAAAAGCCCGTCAAAAGCCGTTAGACAAGCAAGTGTAGCATGAAGTGTTTTATCTTCCTTTTCAAAATTTGAAAAGTATTCTTTTAGTGGTTCACATTTCTTTTTTGGTGGTTTATCTGATGTGCTTTCTCCGGTAATATTAGGTTGGGTTGAACTTTCGACCTTCACATTATGCATCGACAACATGTGTATAAGTTTTTTTGTTGAACCACCACAAATTTTTAAGATCTTCTTGCAGTTTGGCAATTTACACATTGCTGTTTTCCCTTTCTATTCTCGTAGAAAATATTTCCGAACAGCTGAGTTACTTTTAATTGTAAAATCCACATACGCCATGCTTATTTTCGTTTTAATTACGAGTAAACCTAGTAAGAAACGCGCGTTTTTTTTTTCAGTTTAAAAAAGTTTATTTTGCATAATTACAAAACAGAATAACTGAAAATAGAATTACTTTCTGCGATATTATACTAAATAAAAGTTATTATGTTAATAATGCTCATAAATTGTTGTTATTTTTATATATTTTTTGATTTCCCTCCTTGTTTTGCTCGATCGTATAGGGAATCCTGGGATTGATATTAGACAATTCCGGGATTTCGGGGTTATAAAAAAAGCTGGGATCCCGGGATTGCAAACCCTATTTGTAATATAAAGGAAATAATGTCCCAATTCATCCAAGAATTAGAAAATTTTAGTTGTTAAATTTATTACAACTTAATAATCTGTCCATTAACACATTATCACTGTTTCTTGAATCAATATCCTTTGATTATTGCTTACATGAAGCTTTGCAATATAAAGGAAATAATTTTTAATTTATACAAGGTTAACTAATGATAAAGTTAACTAGTTTGAGTATGCTAGAGAATCTTGCAGCGTATATAAAAATTATAGTTTTTATAAAATAGAAACATACTTCCTGATAAATAGTCGATTATATTAGAAAACAAAGGGTCAATTGCAATGTTTGGCCGATATGATTAGATTTTCGCCCCATGCCCCAAACGTGAAAGCAACAATTTTTTGTATTATTTTTAATTAAACTTATATTTGTTTAAAAAAATTAAGTTTTATAATATAATCTCTCAGCGTACAAAAATTATGGCTATATACAATTTGTATGCCCCTCAAGATGAAGGGTTCAAACTTTAAATGGTCATAATTTTTGAACGTTGAAATATTATACTATGAAACATAAAGTTTATCAATGAATAAGCACTGAATAGGATCAGAAACAAGAAACAAGCCTAGTAGAAAAGATTAATGATTCAGATTTTCTGGAAAGCGACTTAGAATGTTTACCATTTGCGTTAGAGATCAAGAGAAGAAAAAGTTGTGGTTCTTAACGCCTGCAGAGTCTCTGACACTAGTACAAAGCCAATCAGTGTGACGAACATTAAAATCACCAACAACAGCGATATAGGCTGAAGGATAAAGAGAAAGAGCTTGGTCAACTGGATCAGAAATAACATCAAAAAGAGTAGAGCCTTGAGATGAAGGAGAGCAGTATAAAATAAAGAGATAGGGGATAGAGTTAAGTGATGCTAAACAAAAGCACATAAAATAACAGTCTGTGGATTCAAACCTAGTTTCAAAAATTTTTTTGAATTCATGTGAGTGTAAATACCCGGGCAAAGCATGTAACTATTAGGGTCTTTACGAACTAAAGGAAGATAACGGTCAACACTAAAATCACAAGATGAAACAATTAAACTCAAATTATTCTCACAAAGAGCAAACTGGATCTGGTAAACTTTGCAAGAGATAAGATTCATGAATCTTATCTCTTGCAAAGTTTACCAGATTCTGGATTACCAGATTCTTCTGTTGATCAACAGAAGAAAAGTTACTTAGAAGATCACAAATATTAGTGAATGATAGATTCAAAGAACAACTACGATGGTTTTTTGTGTATTATAATTGTTGATACTTAAGTCATCTTTTTAAATTGGTTAAAGAACTTGACTTGAAAAACAGGTAGCACAATATCTAATCGTACCATTGCTTGTACTATTAGATAATGTACTCAGTACATTATTAATAATACAAGTAATTGCCTCATTAAAATTAATTAACATAAACCGTAACCTTATTACAAAAGAATAGATTGAGTAGCCTAGTCATAAAAACAATAACACACGCAAAACCCATGCAATGAGTCAAGAAGATTCAGTATATAAAATCCTTAAGTGGAAACAATTTATTATAAAATAGAAGTGTAATGGATTGGAAATTTATCAGAATTGTTAAAAGAAATCCCGTCGAAATTCAGGCTGGAACGAGAACTAGGGGAGATGGGGGCGCATTGATCGCCATAACAGTATTTATTAAACTGCGAACCCTAGCGATCTAGATATAAAAAATTTTTAATTACTAAACTAAACTAGAACAATCTGTTTTTAAGTAAAAATTAATATTTTAATAAAAGTTGATGAACATGATATATTTCAACATTACAACAGCTCTTGCAAATGATCAATGTACCCCATGCAATGGGGTACTATGATCTTACGACTTGAGACGTAAAATGTAGGTAGTAAAATGTTTTAGATAGGAACCTATCATAATGAACTGATCCAGTTTTTCTTAGTTTTTACTGAAGACGGAGAAAGGTAACTTACAACAAGTTCTGCAAGCTCCTTTCTATCTTCTCTGATAAAATCTTTATTTTCTTTTCCCTTAGTGATGTATTCTTGACAAAAGTTTGAAGACTCTTTTGCAACTTTCTCAAGAAAGGTTTCCCTCACTGCTTTCCAATCAAACTTTTTTAGTTCTGTTTGATTGTAATTAAAATGAGGACATTCAAAAACAGTTTTTAATTTTTTAAACATAGGATTATCTGGCCCTGTGAAATGTTCATCTAAAACTGAATTACAAAAATGAACCATTCTTAATTCACATACATGATGTTTGCATGCAATAAGTTAAAGATATTTGTCTATATTGTTGGGTAATCTTATTAAAGAACCTTTCTTTAACCCAGTGTTACTTGTAGTAGTATCAAAACACATTCATCCTACTTTGGCTTCAAGATCGTACTCCTTAAGAAGGTCTATTACACTATTGCATTGATCTTCGCCAGAGGATGACGTTAAAAGAGGTACTCCAAGCAGGTTTGTCTCACCTTCAATATTTACAAGTAGAGCCAGTCTATCAGTTTTAATTGTTTTTCTTTTTTTTAGTTTATTTAATGTTTAGCCATTACAATATACTATGCATGGGTATGGGGATTCATTCATTGCTTGTTGAACATCTTCTTTTGATATTATGCATATATTACGATTGGCATAATTCATTTTCCTAGCTGTTGTAGACTGGCTACATTTGAAATCTGTCAGATCAGCTCCTAATTGAGAATTGCACCTGTAACTTTATGCAAAACACTTAGAGAACGTCACTGATTGTTGCCATAAGAGCTATATTACCAGCAAAAACATCTATGGGAATTTCAGCAGTGACTATTGTTGAAAAGGTTTTCTTCAGAATCATGCGAGGAGTCCTCACTAGTATCTGTATCAATGTTAACATTAGTTTTTTGGTCTAACTCTTTATATTGTTGTTTCACACTATGCTTTCTCTTTCTGCTACTCATTGTTGCCTAAAAATATCAAAAGAATTTAATAATTAATAATTTAATTTAGTTACCGTAAGATTGGGTGGCTTTGGCCCTACGGGATGACTTTAGCCCAAGCAAAATTTTTGTTTAAAAATGGTTTAAAATCGATACCTCAAGGTATGCCAGTTGATGTTTAGTAGCAAATTGTGAGAAATTTATTATTTATTTAGTCTAACTTAGTTTACTTAACTCGAGTCTTTGTGATATTATTGTAAATTTCACTTTAGAAGAAGCACCTAAAATCCGAATTTTTTTAGGTGTGTAAACTTTTACATCAATAGCAGTACCTGCAGAAGGTTTTTTATTGGAATATACACTGAATTAATTTTAAACCATTTTTGTTTGATTGTTTGATTCTATCTTGTTTTAAAAGCTTAAAAGTTTATTACTTTTTTGTAATTGAGGTTAAAAAAAAATAGATTGTCTTTGGCCCACTACATAGGGTGACATTGGCCCGGGCTAAAGTCACCGCATGTATTAGAGTAAAATTATAGTGAAAATTGTTTAGTTCTTAGTTTAAATATGCCACAAAATTACCGGACAAATCGTGGAAAAAGAAAATACGTTGCTTACACTTTAGATCAGTTAGACAATGCATTAGAAGATTTAAAGAATGGTTTAATTACTCAAAGACAAGCAGCTTTGAAATACGATATACCAAGATCAACATTAAAAAATAAAATAAAACAGACATATCCTAAAAAGTATGGTGGTCAGCAAATATTTACATCAAAAGAAGAAGACATGTTTAAGGCATATGCAATAAAATCATCTGAGTTTGGTTTTCCTGTTGATAAATATGATTTAAGATGCATAGTAAAAAGGTATTTAGAGAAAAAAGGCATCATTATACCTCAGTTCAAAAATAATTTTCCAGGTGGTGATTGGATTTAATCTTTTTTAAAAAGAAATCCAGAACTCACAGTAAGATTTGCGAGCAACATAAAGGGAAAGAGAGCAGAAATAGGAACAACTGTGATTGCTAACTACTTTATAAATCTATCAAATAAGTAATATATCACCTGATAATATATGGAACTATGATGAAACCAATCTCAGTGATGATCCAGGTAAAAAAAAAAAATATTAACAAAGGGTGGATGTAATTATCCTAAACGCATCATTAATTCTACAAAGACCTCATTCTCTGTAATGTTTTGCAGCAATGCTAATGGTGAGTTGCTACCACCTTATGTTGTTTACAAAGCTGCGTCGTTATGGAATACATGGATGGAACATGGGCCACCAAAAACACGTTATAACAGATCAAAAAGTGGTTAGTTTGACTCAACATATTTTGAGGACTGGTTTTTCTCTTTACTTCTTCCAAGACTTAAGAAGGCTCAAGGAAAAAGTGTCAATATAAGTGATAACGTATCTTCATATTTGAGCATTGCAGTACTGGATGCATGTCAAGACAATAACATAGGATTTGTGGCATTACTAGCAAACTCTACACATCTCACGCAGCCATTAGATGTTGCCTACTTTAGACCTATGAATATTAACTGGCGCAAAATATTATGTGAATGGAAGGAGAAAGGAAAAAGAAGGAGAGTTGCTTCTCTTCCTAAAGACCATTTTATTTTTTTAGACCATTAAGTTGGTAATTAAATGGTCTAAAAGAGAGTTGCTTCTCTTTTAGACCATTTAATTACCAACTTAAATGAACATGGGAATGATAACCTTAGAGCTAGTTTTTGCAAAACTGGAATTTTTCCATTAGCAAGTCTCAAGTGCTTTCACGACTACCATGTTGTAATGTAGGTTTAGACTCAACTACTGATTTAGTAAGCCAATCATTTTTAGATCGTTTATGTAAGTCACTGGATGATCCCTCAGATGGTTCTAAAAAAGCAAAGCGACGTAAAGTATGTGCTGTCCCAGGTAAAAGCTTATGTTTAACAGATATATCATCGTGTGTTATAAATGAAAATAACAGATTAAATTCAAATAATGTAGATACACCTATCAGTATTGTAAATACAATTGAGACCAACAACATTGATTTTGCTGGCCCAAGTACAGATACTGGAACTACTGAGACTTTTAATATAATTTTTGCAGATGTAAGTTTAGTTGTAGAAAGTAATACAGAATCTTTAGATCATTCAGCATTAGGCAAAAAGAAATTTTAAAATATTGATAAAACAAAAAATGTTTGTAAAAAGGAGAAATTATTAAATCTTGTCGAGAATTGTTATGTAATTGTTAAATGCAATGGAGAGTTAAATCCTGGACAGATTTGTTCATTTATTTTGAGTTATTTATATTTAGCTAATCAATTAGCAAACTTTATAACTAATTAATTTAATAACTAATATTATTTAATGAAAGTACTAAAAAATTTTAAAAAAACTTTCAAAAATTTTTTTTCAGCAGTTAAAAAAATTAAGAAAAAATGGAGCAGAAATTACTATTATGAAAAAAAATGGACTTAACTGGAAATGGTCACTACCAGCACAGCAACTTTTTTTCCACCAGTCTGAAATAGTCGATTTTATTGAGGAACCAAAGAAAATTTAGAAATAAGGAATTTATTCAGTTCCAGAACTTTTTCACTAAATTTTTTAAAACATCATTTTTGTCATTTTTATTTACTTTATACCTAAACTGTTTTGTTTACTTGGTACCTATACTTGTTTAATTTGTACCTATATTTTATTTACTGTATACAAGAACTTTGTTATTAAATCTTTTTTTGTCACTTTATTTTTGTAAATTTATTTTCTTTGCCTAAATATTGTTGTTTTTATTGTTGTTTTGCTTCCTTTAGTTCCTTTTTACAGGGTTGGGCCAAAGTCACCCTAACACATAGGGCGACTTTGGCCCACCATTTAAACCACCCAAAAGATACTTCAAGTAAATAATTTTCAAATGGAAGACAGATAATTCTAACTGTCCTTTCTATGCACTTCTAAAAATACTTAGTGTTTGAGGAAATAACTTTTGTGGCTTTCATGCAATAGACATTAAGATGCAAAATGGGCCAAAGCCACCCAATCTTACGGTATATGAGAAATTTAAATAGTGAGTGAGCATTGTTATTTTAGTTTAGCTGTTTGTATTTTAAATCTTTTAAAGTGGCTTGCAAATTGTAAGTTGCTTGGAAAACCTTGCAGACTTTTTTTTTTTTTTTTTTTATAGAAATACATACTTTTTTTTTGTACTTTTAACCTTTACAAGCAGAAATTTTCTTTCCCCTTCTTGGTCCTCTAGAAACTTCAAATTCACAAGCTTGTCTAAATCAGACCTTTTTTTGTCATTTTAAATTGTATATATAAGATCAGAAATGCCAGCCCAAAATATTTAGTTCAGGTAAACTCTAAACTATTGTTGCTGTGCCAAATCTGCACCGGATTCCCTTTTTCATGCTTCTTAAGTTTTGAATATAAATTGTCCAGATTTGAAAGATTTTTTTTATAGAAAATTCAGCTTTAATTCATGGTTCTTTTACCTTGGCCAAAATGCATCCACACTTACTTTCTATTGCACATCTTTGAATTTTTTTTTGAAGAGGACATGCAAGAATAGTGGACAAGCAAGAATAGTTTTTGACGTTGCAGGCAAAAATGATTGTTTGTAAGCTAAGTGTAAGCAGTATCTCCATCTCTGTTGGAAGCTGATACCCTTAATAAATAAAAAAAAAGAAATAAAAAGTTTAGCTAAAGTTTTTAGCTCAAGAAATTCATTAAAAACTAATTACTACCTTTTATTGCTGGTTTTGCTTCTTTGATAATGAATAGTTTTTTTTTAAATCTCAGTGTTCTTTCACTTTCTATTTTCTAACCATGTTCTTCTTTGTCATATATATATATATATATATATATATATATATATATATATATATATATATATATATATATATATATATATATATATATATATATATATATATATATATATATATATATATATATATATATATATATATATATATATATATATATATATATGTATATATATATATATATTTAAATTAATTTAATTTTTCTAATCTAAAAAATCAAATTTAAAATAATAATTGTAAAACAATTTACTACTGCAATAAATAAAACCATTGAATTTTTCGTTGAGCTACTATATTTGAATCTTGTCAAATTCCCACCTCATAGGAATTACTAAATTTTATTGTAGATTTATATTATTAATGAAAAAAAATTAAAAGTAAATATTCTGGATAATAAGTAATCTTTTGTTAGAAACATAAATGTTGTAAGTATATTTTCATATATTGTAATTTGTTCAATTCAAAATACAAAAATAAAAATACTTTTTATGATAGCATGTATTTTTACTCAAATATATAAGTAAAAATAAATAACCCCAAAAAAAAATTTCAAGTTTTTGTAGTTAAACTAGAACTGTGAAATCGGCAATTTTTGATGGTTTTTGAGAATTTTTTTTCTAAAAAAGTGCTTAGGGGGTAGAGATTGAGTTGTTCTGTTGAGCTCAAATTTTCTGGGAGTTGTTTGTTAAACATTTGCCCCAAATCTAGAGTGTATGGTATTTTAGAATCAAATATTTCCTCAAATTGACTACACGTAATATATATATATATATATATATATATATATATATATATATATATATATATATATATATATATATATATATATATATATATATATATATATATATATATATATATATTATATATATATATATATATATATATATATATATATATATATATATATATATATATATATATATATATTATATATATATATATATATATATATATATATATATATATATATTATATATATATAATATATATATATATATATATATATATATATATATATATATATATATATATATATATATATATAATATATATATATAATATAATATATATAATATATAATATTATATATATAATATATATATATATAATATAATATATATAATATATATATATATATATATATATATATATATATATATATATATATATATATATATATATATATAAATATATATATATATATTATATAATAATATAATATATATATAATATATATATATATATAATATATAATATATATATATATATATATATATATATATATATTATATATATATATATATATATATATATATATATATATATATATATATATATATATATATATATATATATTATATATATATATATAATATATATATATATATATATATATATATATATATATATATATATATATATATATATATATATATATATATATATATATATATATATTTATTTTTATTTACATATAGAAAAACAACTTTTCATGGGACTAATAGTTTCATGCCTATACGGCAATCATCAGCCATGTACTATATCAAAAACAAACAAACCGTTAATAAAATTACAAAATACAGTGGAGCGACATCTGACGTCTCTATAGAGACAAAAAAAGAAAACGTCAAAGAAAATCTTATATAAATCAGCTAATGGCCAGTATCATAAAACGAAAGAAGGAATTTATTTTTATGCCTACAATTTGAAACCAACTCGTTCCTTTTGTTCAACAGGTTTCCCCCTGTATGCGTTAAAATAAAATACTTTTCATTAAGACAAAGATTGCAAATTTTGGACGAAGGATTATATGTTTGGCAGCGCTTGATAATTTTCCATTTAATAACAAACAAAAAGTTTTCTTCTTTAAGTTTCCAAATTTCTTTAGATAACTCCGTATCATTGCTGTACTTAATTAAATTAAAAGATTTTAAATGCTTTGCATACCTTAACTTGAAAGGGGTCTCGCTAATACCAATATAAACTTTATCTGTGTAATCTGGTTTATTGGATGAAACAGTAGCTTGATACACAATGTTCTTACTTAGACACTTGTTGTTCATAGCGCAGGTAGATTTATTGATGCAGTTGCAAGTTTTGTTGTTTTTTCATGATTGAAAAATTTTTTGATTATGCGAATTAATGACTGATTTAACGTTCGGCATACACGAGCAGCTAATTTTAATGGTGTTTCTGTTAAAAATCTTGTGTAATAAATGACCAACAGGAACGCTTGCATTAATTATTTTTAAAAAAAGATTATCAATTTTTGTTGCAACATTTTTACTATACGGGGGATTATACCAAATAATGTTTCGTTTGTGATTCTTGTTTTTAGTGGGAACTATATGTGACTGATATTTGAGCTTGGATGAGAAACCCGATTTTATTAATGCATCCTGATAAGGAGAAACAGCTTTTTCAAAATTTTTTTTGTTTGAAGATGCAGTAAACAATCTTAGTTCAATTGTTCGCGGTAGACTTTTTAATATGCACGGATGGGTGGTTAGAGTCGGCGTGAATATAATTAAGAGTGTTATCGGGCTTTGAGTAAAGTTGAAAGGTACTGTTGTTAAGATTTAGTGTTAAGTCGAGGTAATTGACAATTTTAACATTACAGCTAATAGATAAATGGAGACCATTGCTTTTAAAAATTTTAACAAAATGTTTCTTTATTTTTTCCATTTGTTGGCCACTATGATTTTTAAATATAGCTAGACCGTCATCCCGGTATAAACCTAATTCCTTCCCGTTGTAATATTGAGATAGTTAGTACAAGATAAAAATTCCCACTAATTCGCATACTTCTGCACCATCATAAGCACCCATAGTTACATCAAATAATTCTCCGTTTTTTTTAATCCAAGAATCGCCATTGGTAAAGATTAAAGATTTTCTCGCGTGCATAATAAATTTCCTATCTTTTTGATTTATAACTAGGTGCTGACCAGCAAACTCTATTGCGTCGCTAAGTAGCTTTACATTAATCGATGGGTAAAAGTCAGTTATATCGAAAATTAAAAATGTGTAGAGGTGTTTTTCATTAATACCTTGAAACCAATGTAAAACATCTTGCGAGCTTTGCCATTGGTTTAAGCAGAGCTTTTTTCTCAATGTAGCATTGATTTTTGAGATTACAGTTTTGGAAATTCGTCCTACTTCGTTTTTTGCTGGGTTTAACAGGCGAACGGTGGGGTTATTTAAAAAATTTACTTTGTGGTCTTTGAGAGTGATGAAGCAATTAGAAGTGCCATTTAACTCAATTTTGTTAAACACATCGTGGTTGGTTAAAATTTCTTTACTGTCCTTATTTATTTTATGGTTTAGATTATGATCAGCTTTTTTATACGTAGATGTTATGGCGTTCATTAAAAGGTGGTTGTACTTATCTTAAGATACTCTGTACATATTAGTTGATTTGTCAGCTTGGATTAGTGCCATGGGCGATACGCGAAGAGATTTTATATCCTTTGATATTCTTTCTTGAAATGAGTTGCGGATTTTTTGAAATTTTATATTTTGAAATAGTATATTAAAAGATTTAACATATCTTTTTCAAATAATGACATTTCTTTAATAGTTGGTGGGCATTTTGCAGATTTTATACCATAATTTATAAACTGAGACGATTCTTTGTTATCAGAAAGTTTGTTTATGAAAAATAAAGCTTTTCACCTCATTCTTTTTATGAGAACCTCAGTTTTCTGCATTAACTGTATTAAAAACTCTTTTTCCAATGGAATTGGAATATTTTTGATAGAGTAGTTGAAGTTAATTTTTTCCATCTTGTGAACGAATTCGAGAAGAGTGCTCAACTAACAGGAGCGTATATATCGATTGATGTTAAATTTGTATAACAATAGTAATACAAAACTCTATTTCGGTTAAGAGTGCTCAATAATAAAGAAAGTAAACAACTTTCTAACTAGAGCGGTATATATATATATATATATATATATATATATATATATATATATATATATATATATATATATATATATATATATATTTATTTTTATTTACATATAGAAAAAACAACTTTTCATGGGACTAATAATTTCATGCTTATACGGCAACCATCAGCCATGTACTATATCAAAAACAAACAAACCGTTAATAAAATTACAAAATACAGTGGAGCGACATATGACGTGTCTATAGAGACAAAAAAAATATATATTCTTTAATAGTAATAATAATAGCAATAATAGCAATTGTAATAATAATAATAATAATAATAATAATAATAATAATAATAATAGCAATAATAACAATAATAATAATGTAAATTAAACGAAGACGATTATAATAATACCAATAATACTATTAAATATAATAATGACAATAACAATGATTATATCAGTAATTATAATAACAAAAGCAATAATAGTAATAATAATAATAGTAATGAAGTTAACAACAATAGTAACAACAATAATAATATTAACAAATATCACATTCATATATTAAACAATTCCAATAAGTAATAATGGCGATAATAAAAATGCAAATAAAATGTAAGTAATATTAACATCACATATAATAATAATACTAATAACAATAGTAATAATAATCTATTATAAGCCTAAGATTTTAATTTGCGTATTTTTCTATCAAAAAGTCAAAAAGACGGGTTTTAAATTGTGAAAAAGTGTTGAGGGATTGAAAATGAAAAGGTAAATTATTCCATGATTTTACGCATTGGTTTGTAATAGAATTATCACCGTATTTTACCGAACAGCGATTTGGGATAGATAATTTAAAGTTACTCAAAGATCGAAGGTAATAACGAGAACTTTTTTTAGTGGTAAAAAAATTGGAGAATGGCGGAGGGAGGTTTACTTGTTTATGATTCCAGACAAATAGACAATTTAATAGATAAACAAGATCACATAATTTGAGTATTTTTGATAGAAAGTAAAGGATGTCAGAGTTAGAATGATACTGTTGAAAGAATATTATTTTTAAAGCTTTGTTTTGTAGGTTACATAACCTTAAAAAAGCATTAGACTTGCATTGTCCCCAAACCTGACCAGCGTATCTAAGATGAGATCCAAAAATTGCATGGTATATATTAAGTAGTGTTTCATAATTGACATAGTGTCGAATTTTGGCTACCATCCCATTTGATCTACACAATTTTACTGCTAAGTTTTTAAGATGAGAGGAAAAGGATAGATCTGAGTCAATTTGGATTCCAAGATATTTTAATGAAAGTAAGGAAAAATTTTTTTGTCCACTTAGTCTAAAGTTTAGGTTTTTACACATTTTAGATTGATTAGATTTGAAAATAATGAGTTCAGTTTTGTTGGTATTAAGACTTAGTTTGTTAGAGCGCAGCCATTGAAGAAGGTTAGATAAATCATGGTTAATATGTTTGTTAATTTTTTTTAATGATTTGTTAGTTATGAGTAAGTTGGTGTCGTCAGCAAAATGGTAAGCCGTTGAAAATTTTAGAGAGATATTAAGATCATTTATAAAAATAAGGAAAAGCAGTGGTCCTAATACCGAACCTTGGGGTACACCAGTGGAGCATTTTATTGGAAAAGATTTGGCATCATTAATGGAGACAAATTGCGATCTATTAAAAAGATATGATGAAAACCATTGGAGAGTGTTACCTCGAACACCGTAGTGTTCCAATTTTTTTAAGAGGATGGAGTGATCAACAGAATCAAAGGCTTTCTCTAAGTCAAGAAACACTCCACATGCAAAAAGCTTATTGTCAAGAGCATTTCTAATAGTTTCAGTTATTTTAATAAGTGCATGAGTCGTGGAGTGTTTGTTACGAAACCCATACTGATGTTTGTAAAGACATTGGTTTTTGTCAAGAAAGCTATAAAGTCTGTTGTACATGGCTTTTTCAAATATTTTACTAATGTTAGATAGAAGAGAAATCGGTCGATAGTTTCTGTGATCCATTAGAGAACCCTTTTTATGGATAGGAATAACTTTGGCTATCTTAAAAACATCTGGAAAAAGACCTTTATTAAAAGAATTATTTAATATGGTACAGAGAGGCTTGCAAATAAGATGAGAAGTAAGTTTAAGAAGGTGTGTGGGGATACTATTTGGTCCAAAACTTTTACCATTTTGTAAACTATTTTTTATTAAATTAGATACCTCATTTTCAGTCACTGGATTAAGAAAGAAAGAATTCGAATTAGCATTTTTTTAATAGTCAGAGAAGATACTTTTAGAAGAAATCATTTTACTTTTGGGTGGGTGTTGTATTGTTTCATAGTATTTGTTAAAAATGTTAGCAACAGCCATACTGTCAGAGATAGTGTAACCGTTAGACTTAAGAGTGTAAGATTTAATTGGTGTAGAGGGTTTGATATTAATAATTTCTTTTATTCCTTTCCATGTATTTTTTATATTGTTGAAGTTTTTGTTAAAGAAGGAGATGTAGTATAACTTTTTGGAAATTCTTAATAAATTGCTAATTTTATTCCTGTACAATTTAAATTTATCAAATAGTTGACTTTTTGTGTTGCAATTTTTAGATTTTATATACTTTTTGTAGAGCTTATTTTTAATTGTAATTGACTTCAGAACTCCATTAGTAATCCAAGGTTTAGATTTGAGTTTAACTTGGTTTTTGGTTAGTTTTTTGTACGGGGCATGACGATCAAGAATTGTGTTGAATGTTTTTAAAAAGAAGTTCATTGATTCATTGACATCATCACCATTTCTGATATAAAACTTCCAGTCAATATTAGAAATATCCTGAATAAATTCATTATCATTGAAATTCTTAAATGATCGTTTAGTTGTTATGAATTTTTTTCTTTTGAAAGGAGTACTAGGAATGCAAACAAACTGTGCCATGTGATCTGAAATTGATATTGTTACGTTACCAGAAATAAGATTAGGAATTTGAAAATTTAAGAAGATGTTATCAATAATTGTTTTAGAATTACAGGTTACTCGCGTTGGTTGAATTATTGTTGGGTAAAAAGAATAAGAGCAAAGTGAGTCAAGGTAATCAGATATAATAAGGGATTCATTGTAGTTTAGTAAGTCCATGTTAAAGTCACCCATTAACATAACCTGTTTATTTTCATAACTAAGATTTTCAAGTAAAGGATTAAAATAATCAGAAATAAATTCCTTTGGGTTCATTGAAGGATGCCGGTATATGCAGCCGACAATGATATTTTTCTTAAAAGGATTAACAATTTCAATAAAGATAGATTCTAGAAATTTTGGGGCATATACTATAAGATCTCTTCTGACATTGTAGTTTAGATCGGATTTTAAGTATAGAAGAGCACCTCCTTTTTTAGCTTCAGTAGAAGTTCGATGTTATAACCATTTATACTAATGTCAGTTATATTGGGATCGTTAATATACAATTTAGACTCCGAAATTCCAAATACTGTTGGAAAAATGGTAAGTGAACTTATGAGACTGCGAAGTTCATCAATATGAAAGTGCAAAGAACCAATGTTTAGATGAAGGTACAATTCAGAATTTGATTTTAAAGTTTTATTGAGATCAAGAATATCGTAGTATTTGCAGTTGAAATAAGTATTAGAGATTTTATTTATATCCTTAAAAAAGTTGTAAAATTGTAATGGACTTTCTAAAGAATTTAAGGTACTAGTTGGTCGAGTCTGACATGATACAGTTAAAGAAAATTCTAAGTCCGAAAGTGTGCTAAATAGCATATTCTTAATTACGCAATCACTACAATACCAGTCAGAAGTGTCTTTGACAAGAAGGTTATACGAAAATTTGTTGATTGAATTGCACTTAGCATGAACCCAAGAAGAACAACAATCACATAAAATGCCTCTTTGATGATTGGCCACTGCTTTATCGCAGAACTTACAATGGTACTTAATTGCCATGTAAAAATATAAGTTAAAAACAAAGCAATAACATATAAAGTATGGCATAAATCAATAATAAATAAATATAGTATAATTTAAAAATAAAGGATATAATAATTAACCAGTAATCATAAAAAATATATAGTATTAAGAATTTTAAATAGTTAATTTAATAATAAATAATATAATAGCAGATAATATATGTGTAATAAATAAATAACAATTAAAGATACAACAACTAAAAAAAAAACAAACAAAAAAAAAACATCAAACAAAAAATTATTAACTCTTATTAAAATTATTAAAATATTAAAAAATATATATATATATATATATATATATATATATATATATATATATATATATATATATATATATATATATATATATATATATATATATATATATATATATATATATATCATTACAACCTAATACACACTAGTGTATAAAGTTTTCATTAGAAAAATTACCACAATTCTATCTATTAAAAAAAGCTTGTTAGATATTACTATCATATATATGTGTTGAGTTTTACAAAACTTGAAGCTTATAAAGTTTATAAGAATACAGTATTTTAAGTTTACAAAAAATATACAAGATTCATACAAGACATTTATTAGAACTAAAGTTTACAAGATTATTTTTTTATATTATCATTATTTGTCAAAGTCAAGTCGTGAAGCTGCTTTTACATTAGATTGTTTTTTGTTCCTAAGCAAGTAAATTTTAACTTCTCCCCTTTTTTTATCTTTTGCGATAAGTTTTTTTGTTCGTTGGTTTGTTTTAGGGTTTTCTTTTCTTCTGACAAACGAATTTCATTTCTGATTAGAGTATCAGTTAAAATGCTTGTATTTAGTTGCCTACTTTTAACACTTCTTTTTCTAGCAGGTGCTTTTCGGGTAAGGTTTTGAGGTAATTGCGTAATTCAGGGTCACGGTTATGTTGAATAAAGAAACGTGCAAGCGAGTTTCCATTTTGGTCGGGACATTATATTGAGAGACACGAAGCAAGAACTTTACTTGTAGTGTGGTGTTATAAATAAATTACATTTTGAGTTATTATTTGAGTTGTTGTTATATTCAGTGGTGTTATTGTTACTATTAGGTTATAACAATTGGCGACGAAGATAAAAAAAATGATGCATTTATCGAATATATTTTGTTTGGATTTAAAAAAGATTTAATGACGAATTTGTAGAATATATTGAAAGATTTGACAAATTTCTACTGGCCAATGACATAGAAGATGCTGAAAAACAAAAAGCTGTATTTTTATCGACCATAGGAGGACCTGCTTATAAACTTATCCGAAGTTTATGTGAAAATGACACAAAGAATAAAAGTTTTACTCAAATAGTTTAACTAATGTAGGGCCATTTGAAACCGATACCAAACTCCATTGCGCAGCGTTTTCAATTTTATAAAAGAGATGAAGAATCTGTAAGCGGGTATATTACTGAATTACGTAGACTATCTGAACACTGTGAGTTTGGTGAAAACTTGAATGATTATTTAAGGGACAGGTTTGTTTGTGGATTAAATAATGAAAATGTGCAACAAAAATTATTAACCATAAAAAATCTAACGTTGGAGACAACACTTGACACAGCGAGAGCATATGAGACAGCATATAAAGATACCAAAGCTATACGTACAAAAGAAAGCTTTATAGAGCAGGATGAAGTGCATAAAGTAGAAATTCGGACAAAATCAGAAGAAAGTAAAGAATGTTTTCGTTGTGGGTTTAGAGGTCATCAAGCAAACAATTGTAATTATTGTTATTTAAAATGTCATACATGCGGAAAGATAGGGCACATAAAGAGAAAGTGCAGATCAGAAAAGAAAGAGTTAGATCATAGGAAGAAAAAGAAATTAGGTGTGAAGAAATTTGAGATTCAAGATTAATCAGAAAAAGGATGTACTGCTGAAACAGAGGGAAATAAAGATAATTTTCTAGCTCTATATTCAATAAGTGAAGAGTCCGATAAAGTGACTGGACCAGTTATGGTTAACGTAAAAATAAATGGAAGTGAGGTTTCTATGGAAGTAGATACAGGAGCAGCTGTCTCTGTAATGGGGATCTCAGCTTACAAAAGAATAAAGAAGAATGAAGGAAAATTACAAAATTCTGGTGTTGTTTTGAAAACCTACACAGGAGAGCTGATTAGACCAGAGGGAATAGGGTTGGTTGAAGTAGTGTATAATGGACAATGTTGTAAGCTACCTATAACTGTAGTAAAAGGAAATGTGCCCACATTAATGGGCAGAGACTGGATGCAGCGTTTAACTCTGCAATGGTTTAAAAGAATGAGAGGAATTAATTTCTATGATAAGGTTGATTCAAGAGTGAAGACATTATTAGAAAAATACCCAGAAGTATTTAGTAACCGTTTAGGGTGCTTGAAGAACTTCCAATGTCACATACCACTATGTGAGGGTGCAGAAGCTAAGTTTTATAAAGCAAGACCAGTACCTATGCTTTAAGGACTAGAATTGAACAAGAACTTGATTGCTTAGAAGACCAAGGAGTTTGGAGGAAAGTCCAGTATT
Organism: Hydra vulgaris; assembly: GCF_022113875.1. Lineage (NCBI taxonomy): Eukaryota > Metazoa > Cnidaria > Hydrozoa > Anthoathecata > Hydridae > Hydra > Hydra vulgaris. The sequence continues at coordinate 48,277,136 of NC_061164.1, read as the reverse complement.
CTAAATGGGCAGCCCTTATAGTGCCTGTTTTAAAGAATTCTAAGGATCCTACTGGTCCAATAAGAATATGTGGAGATTATAAGATTACAGTAAATCAAGCAGCCCCAGTTGACAGTTATCCAATACCAAATATCACTGATCAGTTAGCCACTATTGCAGGAGGAGAGAGATACACCAAGCTTGATTTGTCTCAAGCTTATCAACAATTGGAATTAGATGAAACTTCGCGAGAGTTTTTAACTATAAATACTCACCAAGGGTTGTATCAGCCGACTCATCTTCAATTTGATGTACATAGTACAACTGGCATCTTTCAAAGGGAGATGGACAGGAGGCTGGGCAGACTGTCATTTGTAAAAGTGCAAGTAGATGACATACTTATTTCTTGGAAAACTGATGCAGAGCATCTGAACAACTTAGAATCTGTTTTAAAAATTTTGAAAGAATCAGGACTGACGCTAAAAGTATCTAAGTGCTCATTCATGCAACCTGAGGTGGAGTTTTGTGGATTTATAATTAGTCAGAAAGGTTGTAAACCAACAGCACGGAACATCACGAACATCAAGGAGTTGAGGGGATTTTTAGGAATGGCCGACTATTACAATGCCTACATACCCAGGATGGCTTCTATCACAGAGCCTCTCCATAATTTGTTAAGGAACAACGTAAGTTAGGAATGGAATAGAAACAGTGAACAAGCCTTTGAAAGCGTAAAATCTATATTGTGCAATGCACCTTTATTAGCTCACTTTAACCCATCAAGGAAAATCGTGGTTCACTGTGACGCCAGTCGATATGGCGTAAGAGCCGTTTTGAGTCAACAACAGTATGATGGAAGTGAAAAACCTGTCAGTTTTGCTTCAAGAACATTAAATATGGCAGAGCGAAATTATGCACAAATTGAAAAGGAAGGATTAGCATTAGTTATTGCTGTAAAAAAATTTCATCAGTTCTTATTTGGACAAAAATTTAGATTGTATACAGATCATAAGCCCCTATTAGGACTATTTTCAGAAAGCAAAGCTGCTAGAGTGTTACGCTGGGCTTTGCTATTGTCAGCTTATGATTACCAATTACTATATTGTCCTGGCGAAAAGTACGCAACTGCAGATGGTCTAAGCCGTTTACCTTTAGATGTATCAAAGGAAAAGTCAAGGTTAAAAACCATAGAGGTGGCTATGTTGGAACTAGTGAAAACCCCAATTACAGAAAAACAGTTAAGAGGAGCTACCCAAAACGATCCAATATTAGGAGTGGTCCTGAATAGAGTGTTAGAGGGAGGGTTGACGATGGAACCGAGTAAGGTGGAGATGAAACCATTTGCATTAAGGTTTTCTGAGTTATCAACGGAAGAAGGTTGTTTACTGTGGGGAAGAAGAGTGATAGTGCCAAGTGTGTTAAGAGAAACGGTACTTGAGGAATTACATGAGGTGCATCCCGGAATGAAGGCTTTAGCATGAAGTTATGTTTGGTGGCCTGGAATTGACACAGAAATAGGAGATAAAGTAAAGAATTTTGAGACATGTCAAAGAAGTCAGAAGAATCCATTAACCTGGTCTCATCCTTGGGAATATCCAAGTAGACCATGGGAACGACTACATATCGATCATGCAGGCCCAATGAATGGGAAAATATATTTGGTAGTAGTTGACAGTTTTTCAAAATGGATTGAGGTGGAAGTAGTGCGCAGTACTGAAGCCAAAGCAACAATAAAGGTACTCAGAAAATTATTTTCTATACCGCGAGTGATCGTTAGTGACAATGGATCTGGATTTTCGAGTGAAGAATATAAAGAGTTTTTATATTCAAATAGAATTAAACCAGTGCATTCTGCACCGTATCATCCTGCTACAAATGGTCAAGCAGAACGAATGGTTAAAACATTTAAGAATTCAATTAAAAACTTTCAAGGAAATAATATCGAGACACAGTTGTGCCGATTTCTTTTTAAATATCGTGTTACACCTCATTCTACAACTGGAGTTTCTCCAGCTGAACTTTTATTGGGTAGAAGATTACAAAATCCGTTGTCGATGCTACATCCTGAAGTTAGCTCTCGAATCAATGAAAAGAAGCTGTCAGACATTTCTGTGGATAAAGATCTTTTTTTTTCAACCAGAAGACACGGTTTACGTCAAAAATTATAGTAGAGGTGAAAAGTGGATTGCAGCTATAATTATATCAGCAGTTGGGAATGTTAGTTACGTTAGATGGTCGTATCCAGATGAGACATGTGGACCAAATGCGGTAAAATGTAAAATGCGGTAGTGGTGTAGTGGTAGAGCGCTCGCTTCATAAACGAGTGGTTCCGAGTTCGATCCTCACCACGTCCCTGGTAGTACCGCGCTCAACTCGTTTCTCTGCGCAGCGGCCTTGTTAGTCAAGGTTTGTGTTTTGGAGTTATAGAATTGAGAGAGGGTTATAGCCACAAAATAAGTAGCCTGCTCGTCTGTAGTGGCCTTCTCGGCCTTGAGGAGGTGAAATAAAATAAAAAAAAAAATAAAAAATAAAAAATTGTAAATCGTTGTGTGAGAAAGGTTAACTCAACTAAAACACCAGAAAGCATAAATACTCCAATTCTGAGCAATGCTGATAAACCAAATAAAGTGATTGAAACTCCATGTTCAAGCGAAATCTTGAGTGAAAATCGTGATGAGATTAGCATGGATGTTGAGCCCGAGAAACTGTGTGAACAGCCTGGTGCTTTTTCTGAACCAACCTCTTCAATTAACCAAAGATCAGGTCGAGTACGTCGTAAAGCATCTTATTTAGAGCAGTACGAATGATTTATGGGTGGAGGATTGATGTAATTGCGTAATTCTGGTTCACGGTTATGTTGAATAAAGAAACGTGCAAGCGAGTTTCCATTTTGGTCGGGACATTATATTGAGAGACACGAAGCAAGAACTTTACTTGTAGTGTGGTGTTATAAATAAATTACATATTGAGTTATTACTAAGAGTTGTTATTTTATTCAGTGGTGTTATTGTTCCTATTAGGTTATAACAGGTTTCAAAACTTCAGGTGAGAGTAATGAAGCAATGCTTGGTGACACTTTTTTCAAAAAACTTTATGATTACTACAGGCATTTTAGGCTCCATGTCATCAACATGTGCTACAGTCATTTCAGTTTCTACAAGAAATGTGTTTACTATATTTGGAGCAGCACGATCTGTAACTGATAATGGTAAATATTTATTATCTTTAAAAATTTCTGAATTAAATGGCTCAATACTAGCTACTTGAAATCCTCTCTGTATATTAGATGTTGAGAAAGCTTTTGTATATGGTTTGCGAACTATTGAAAATATATCATAAATGTTCGTAAGTCATGGATTTGTCACCATCCAATTATCACACGCAGCATTGTAAAACCTTTTCAATGGTCCAAAAACAGTTCTATCCAATGGTTGAAATTTATGGGTACAATAGGGAGAAAAATTTAGCATTGTAATTCCATGTTGAATTGTAAGATCCAAAGCTCTAACAGAAATATGACTTTTATGGCTGTTCAGAAGTAACAAAACTGGAGATTTATGAGAACAGTTTGAATACTTCACAAAATATTTTATCCATTCTATAAAAATTTTATCCAACCAGAAGAATTTGCAAATCCCGCGCATCCAGGAGGACCTTCCTTTATCGTGTAATCATGAAATTTGACACTAGGAAAAACAAATAGTGGAGGAATAGAGTTTCCAATTGCATTTGAAGCACAACATACAGTTACCGATGTTCCTCGTTCTGCAGATGTGATTCTTCCTACTTGTTTACTTCCTTTACCTGCTAACACTTTTACTGGCTTTTGTATCGTTGTTAAACCAGTTTCATTAATATTATATATGCAATAAGGATCAAACTTATATCAATTTCTTACTGTTTTTAGATTTTGGAAAAATTCTCCTGCAGTATGTCGGTTAAAGGCAGTTGATCGAGCAAAGCTAGTTGTTTCAGGTATTCGTAAAGACAACTCTGGTTTTCTTTTCATAAAAACTTTCAACCAATCAATCCCTGCAATTTTATTCTTGATCCATGATAAAGGGCAGATCTTATTATTCTTACAGCAAACTCGTATGCCAATAATCGTGTTGACTTTTTTGAAATTGCATAGTTCATTTTTGATGCAAGTAGTAAATAACTTGACAAACCTTTTTTATCTTCTGCCGTAAAAACTTGTTTACTGTTGTAATTAGGCTTAAAAGATTTGTTTAAATTGAGCTTCTTTTTATAACAATATCTTTTTAAAGTCATTCGATTTATACTAAACTTGCGAGCTGCAATGTTCAATGGTCTGCCCTTTAAAACTTCATTTACAGTTCTTTCGTTGTATCACATGATATAAGAACTCTGTCTGTATTTTTTTTTTTTTTTTATACCTAACCATTTAGAGATCTGAAAATTAAAAAAAGTTATATGGGGCACTTTGATCATCCGATCAATGAGTCCCGCATAGTCAACGATCAATCTGCCCCATTAGGTACAGTTGATGTATTGATGCCAATAACTTCTATAAATACTGTAACCAACTTAAAAAAAAAAAATTTATTATGAACTTAACACATATGAGTTTACAATAAATTGGTTGTTAAGTCAAACGGAAATCTAATTAAAAGTTTATTTGAATTTGATTACAACTTTCAAAAATCACTTTTCATGATGAAAAACTGTATTTTCAATTTTTTTAATGCTGAAGTTGATCTTATCAATATTATTACAACTAAACAATGAAGGGTAGTATAATAGTTAATTAAATTGCAATCTTTGTTAAATTAAGGCATACGTAAACGAGTAAAAGCTAAAAGATCATACTGCCCCGGCGATCAATGCGCCCCCATCTCCCCTATATTTATGCAATTTTTTACCTTCAAGATTGAAAGTGAAAGCATGCACCTCAGCATCGTGGCTTAATATTTTCTATTTATAATCTATTATATATATAACCTATTTAACTATAATAGTAATTAACTTAATTCTTGTTTCATTTCAATCTAATATGTTCTTTTTATTTGTTTTTATTTATTTTAGTTATTGAAACTTTTAACATAATATTTATATTAGCGAGTATATATACAGCGTTATATATACAGCAAGTTTTATTTATTTAAAGAAACGGTAGTGTAGAATCGGTGTGTTTACAAATATTTGCGGGATTTTACTTTTATTTTTAGTTTTGGAATAATTTTTTTAAAGAGTCAGGCAAAATCCAGAAATTGTGAAGTGATCTCCTCCAAGTTGCTTGATTTTTTTATATATTGCTCAGAATATAAAAAAACCCTATTAGGGAAATACCAAGTTTCCGAAAAAGTTTCTTTCGCTCGGAATTTGGTTTTAAAATTAAGGGGCAACTACCCTCAAATTTTAAAACAACACATATAAAGTAATTTTTCTTTAGTCATATAGTAAATATTATACTGACGTTAAAAATACCAAAATATAAAATGGTAACTTGTTGCAATGGCAACCCTAAAAAATAACTGAAAATACCATAAAAACTGTAAAATAAAAGACTTCATACCTATGTTATAATTTGCAACAGCATCGTACACTCTGAACTCTTAACTGGCTAAACCAACATAATTACTTTTTGGTAATCTATCCCATATTAAATTATTAAAACTCTCGTTACAATTCTGGGTTTTGCCATGCAGACACTTCACTAATTCAGAATCTTTACTTAAATCAGCATATATCGGCTTGATTTTGTAAATAATAATCGCAGGAATTCCTGGTCCAGGTTCGCAAGAAGACTTAGCTTTATCAATGTTGAACTTGCACCAACTATCACCTCCAGTAATGTGATAGAGTGGGCAATAAATATGATGGTCTTAATATAATAATAAAAGAAAAACTTGTGTGATTTTATCATACACATGATAAAAAATGAATTAAAATTGAACAAAAATCGAACAGTAAGAAAACTATATTGCTAGTTAAATGATGCGTAAATGAAAAAAAATTGAAGAATAAGTTATTCTTTCATAAATACAGTTATTTTGAAACATCAAACAAGTTACCACATGACACATACACTCGACACTGCTGCACAAATCACAGATATACTCTACTCTGTTGCCCATATCACACATATACTCTGCTTTACTGCACACCTTACACATCACACATATACTCTACTCCGCTACAGTAAGTTAATTACATGTATATGTATTAATATGTATATGCATATATATATATATATATATATATATATATATATATATATATATATATATATATATATAAATGTATATATATATATATTTTTATGCAACTTTACTTCCCTCTTTGTACATTGTACATTGCTTCAGCTGGAAGAGATAGGTTTAGTAAGCATCTTCTTGATATGTGGTTGATCAATTTTGAATCAGTTTAAAACTACAGTGGCTAATAAAAAAACATCACATATTCTCTGATACATTGAAGTAAAGTAAATACGCTTTTGATGAATAATATATTAAGGTGTCAACTCATTACTTCTTGCTAAAATAATTTCTTTGTATCAAATTGGAAAATTTTTATGACCGAAATCTTTAGGCCAGAATGCAGTTTCAACGTTTAATTGCTTAAAAACTTTAATCATTGCCTTTTTTTCTGTTGAATCTCTTATCAGATATTTTATACAGGTAAAATACATCTTTTACAACTACAGTTTCCAAATCATAATGCAATCAGCATCTTAATAAAACATGATAGCGTGGCTAAATTTTGTAGTCAATATTGAATGCGCTTTACCGCTGTAAATATCTTTTGCTTTTTACCGCTGCTGAATTTTAATTTGATTACTCCATAATCAACATCATGCAAAATACCGCTTGAAAATGTAAGATCAAAGAAATTTTCACAGGTTATTTAATCAAGTCTAGAACAAAGAAATTTTTTTTCTGTGGAATAGCCAACTCTTTGTTATATCCAAAACATCTTACTATATCTATACAATTTTTGGTACACTCAAATGCATTCGTTATAAACTTTTTGGTATACTTATTATTATTTAATAAGTGGATCACTAACTTTTCCATTAAATCGCTTTGTTTGTATACTCTCTGAGCGCGAATAATTTCATCTGGGAGAGGACTACTTGAATCAGTGAATGTTAAAAGGGCGGAAATCCAACTATGAAAACTTTCGGGAAACTAAAAAAAAAACTGCGTTTTCCCCTGTATTAAATTTTTGTTAATGGTTCAATAATTTTTTTTTGGAAGAGGATGTTTTTCACCTTCCAAAAAAAAAAAAATTTAACCTCAAACAAAAATTTACTACGGGGAAAATGCAGTTTTTTGGACTTTTATTATTGACCGATTCACTTATTTTATCAACATTTTTACTGTCAAGAAAGTCAACAGATACTTCATCTTTTTCAGGAGCCACAGCTTCCGCAAATTTTTTCTTCAATAAGTTTCCTATGAAAAGCAAACATAGTTGCGTTTTAATTTATTTTTGGTAGTATTTCCCAGAAATTTGAAGTTCCTTTTTAACCTATATTTTATTGGACTTGAATAAAGTACTTCGATTACACTCTCGCTGCATCTAAGAGTCTAAAACCTCTTGTGAAACATTAATTTCATTTGGATTTAAATTCATTCTCAGGAGTAGCAGGTGTCGCATAATTTGTATGTGTTTCAGTATCTAAATTGTAGTTTTCATCAAATTCGGATAAAGCATTTCCTTGTTTTAAATGAGTAAAATATAGCAACAACATTTCACCAACAACATTTCTTAAAATACTTCATTGTATCGTTTCGACATTGATTAGACAACATTTTTTAATGATGCTCTAAAGGTGTTTTTTGACATCAATTTCCTTTGGAAATTCAACAGTTTTCATAAAAATTGCTTTGTTCCATACTAAACTGAAAAACAAGTTCCATTTAAGCCCCTATTTATCAGAACATAAAATAAAATACTTACTCTTTTTATGCAAATGTTAAAAAATTTCAAGAAATTAAGAAATTTTAATTGTAAACTAAATTTTTTTAAGGGATTTCCATGCTAACTGGTTTTTCCGTAATCGTGATATCGGAAATTTTTCATTACGTTCAATTGCCACCAGTTATATGCAAATGGCGTAAGTTCAACTTATTCTATTCTGATGGTATATTATACTTTATTATTAATTACAAAGTGAGTCCATGAAAAAAAATCATTATAAAAATATGTACTTTGAATGAAAATTAGACTTAAAAAATCATTTACTTTTTAAAAACACAAATTTTTGTTTAAAGCATTCTACTTAATTTGAGAATGAATTTTATAATCATTTTTTTATAAAGTTTGAACATTTTTTACCTACAATTTTTTACCTAATATTTATAGATGACATAAGTGTTATTAATTATGTTGGGATCATCTTTTATTGATTCATCAATTACTCATCATCCAAAGAAGACTAAAATACAGTCATACCGCTATTTTTAAAGAAACTTACTGCATTAGAGTATATGTCTGATGTGGTGAATAACTTACTGCAGCAGAATAGAGTTTATGTGTGATGTGGTTACTTGTTTGATGGGTCAAAGTAACTTTATTTATAAATAAACAACTTTTATCAACTTTTTTTCATTTATACATCATTTTAACTAGCTAATATAGCTTTTTTGCTGTTTGATTTTTGTTCAATTTTCATTTCATTTTTAATCATGTGTGTAATCACACAAGCAATTTTTTATTATTAAGTTAAGACCATCTTGTATTGATATTTTAACATGATTATATATTTATACAACTAACCGCCTCTCTCGTGTTTTTAGAGTTTATGTGTGATGTGATAACTTTAAACATGATTATATATTTATACAATATACCACCTCTAACGTTTTTTTTTCAATTTCGATTTTGATCGAAATTGGAAAAAAAAACGTTAAAGTATTTTTACAAAATGACACATTGTGAGAAACGCATTCCATATCATAGGGCTCAAGTCCTAATATATGAAAAGGCCTAGGTTTTACATAACTTTTTTTTACATTTTTAGACGCAACACCTACGATACTTATATATTCTGCAAAAAAAGTTGTGTGCAACTTTCTGTCGTTAGAAATAACTTCTATTTAAAATTCACAAATCTGCATGTGTTTATACTTTTGAAGTATGATAACTAGCCAACTGCATATTTTTACGCAACCTTTTCATATTTTTTAGAAAGAGCCTATGGGGTACGTCTGATATTAACTAAAAAAAGTTATGTGCAACTTCTTGTCTTGCTAAAAAAATGTAGTCAAAGATGGCAAAATGTTTGTTTTTGCTTATTAATATATTTTTATTTTGTCATAATTTTTGCCGCAGAAAGTTACAATTTATAAAATAACATAAATAATAAAACAAATGGCTGGAGCATGAAGAAGACATCAGTTTGTCTTATCACCGAGACCCATTGTGACTTTACAGGTCGTTTTTTACAATAAAATATATAAAATCTTGATAAATGCTTGTGATAAATTACATAAAAATGTGTAAAACTACGTTTCACAATTGATATAGCTGTTTATATATAAATTCATGTTGTAAAATAAATTTAGAACAAGTAAAAGTTAAAGCAAATAAAAGAAATAAATTGTGCTAGTTTATATTATTTTACTAAAAAAGAAAAAAAAAATTTAAGTTCGTAGATAATAAAAAACGCTTTGATTCAAATTTAAACTGTTGAAGTGTATTTTTTTTGATAGTAACAATCAGGGAAAAAAATTTCCACAAATAAGGTCCGCGGTGTTGGATTGAGTATGAGTTCAACTTTAATGTAAATTTTGGGATGTTATATGAACAAAGTTGTTATATGAGAATCTAGTAGGGTATTAATGACTTATTTCTCTAAAATAAGGTTGAAATATCGGCGGAGATAGTCCATATTTTATTTTGTACATGTGTTGTAAAACAAGATGTATGTTAATTTTGTATATATTCAACGCTCCAAGTTTGCAAAAGAGAGGTTCACATGACACTTTTTAAAAAGAACTCTACAGTAAACAAAAATTCTATTTTTGTTTACTGTAGAGTTTTTTAAGCTTAGTATAATTTGTGCTTGCCCGGGTCATGTTACCATAGCTCAGGTGACTATGTATTAATGAAAAGTATAAACTTTTTAAGGAAATGATATTTAGGAAAGGTTTTGCTTTATACATTAATGAAATGTTTCTTGAGAGCTTTCTCTCTAAAGTGTTTATATGGAGCTTCCACAAGTTTAATTCAACAATTTTTAAAAAAACGTCTTGAAAACGTTTTAGAGTTGGATTCCAAGCAAAAGAAACTTTTTCGTAATTTGTAATTTCGTAATTTTGTAAACCCTAACAGGTTTTCTGTTAGGATTTACAAAATTACGTAAAATATTATTGAGCAATTTTTTTTTGTAAGTTACTAAAACTGTTTTATTATATTTATTTTGACACTTAAATCTAATAGAATAAAAAATATCACATCAATAGAAGTTTTACATTTTATTTCAGAAACAAAACAATAATATTAAGAAAAGGTTGCAGCTATCGAAATAACAGTCATATCTAAAAATGAAATTTTATTTTTCCAGAGTTAAAAGCATTAAAAAAGTTAATTTTTTAACATTAAAAAGTTAAAAATAAGTATAATATAATAATATTTACCCTTAGTATTTTGTTGCAAAATCTTTGTTTTAAATAACGGTTTCGCAACGCCGATACATCGAGTCAACAAGGCATTGACATTTTTCTTCGGGTATTGCGTACCATGCTTGTTGAATATCTATCCATAACTGCTAGGCATTAGTTGAATTAGCAACAGAAACTGCTTTTTTAACGTCTCCCCATAAAATTTCAATGGAGTTTAGGTCGGGTGACTGACCAGGCCACTCTATAACCTCAACCCCATTGATCTGAAACCACTCCTTTGCCTTATGACTAGTGTATTTTGGGTCGTTGTCTTGTTGTAAGACCCATTTTAGCGGCATATCTTCAACAGCATAGAGCAGCATGATATTATTGAGTATTTTGACATATATATATTGGTCCATGATACCATTAATCTAATAAATAGGGCTGACACCATTATACGAGAAGCGGCTCCATACCATGACTTTGGCTCCACCATGCTTTACAGACTTTATGGTATACTTTTTCTAAAATTCTATATTAGCTGGACGTCTAACGTATTGTCTTGTACCTTTATAAAGAACATTTGAAATCATCTTTGCTGAACATCCGAGAATATTTTGTATATATGAGATAAATTTTTTCTCTAAGATGCTTCAAAATATTGTTGCGTTCTGTTGGTGTACAATGACATCTTTGGTCCACTTTGAAAGGTTTAGAAAAAGTTTTTACCATTGAGCATACACAAATAAATAAAGTATATATTATAATTGAAGTTATACTTACTTTTCCTGTAAAATTTACGAAAAATTCTTTAAAGTTTGTAAACTAACTTTAAAACCAATTCAACCACTGCTATTTTAATTCATTCTCTCAATTACAATACTTCTATATATCTATATTTTTTACTTGAATATATTTTTTTTATTTGAATATATCCGGGATTCCTGTTAATGATATCGGTGTAATGTTTCTTAAACGGTACTGCATTCCTAAAAAAGTAGCGGGAAATTTAAATGTTTTTTTTTAAAAAAATTAAAAACGTATAGTGACTCAGTCTAAGTTTTTAACTACTTCAAATATTTTTTCTAAGGGTTGCGCTTCTATTTTGGAAGTGAACATTTAAAGCTGTATTTTGATTTGTTATATACTACTTTGCTCTACTTTGCGACTACTTTTTTGTTGTACTGTTATATTTAGCATTCTCAATTTTTATCATATTGTGCTGGATATTGCTTGCACTAAAGTGCTCATATAAAATAAAAAATTTGGTGGTTAAAATAAAAACTTTAGTTAAAATAAAAAATTATGATAAAATAAAAACTTTGGTGGCTAGTTAATTAAAAAAAAAAAAAAAAATGTAGGTTTTATAAATGTATAAAACGGTGCATACCATACATTAATAAACTATGGTAATTAAAAAGAATTTAAATATTTATCTTTATTCTTCATAAAATCAAATATTTGAGCTGTGGTATCTTTATTTTCATATTTAAAAAACCCACAAGAGAAGCAACCTTAGCAGATGCCAAGGTTGCTTCTCTTTATCATTTTCTCTCTACTGATTCCATTCTCTACCTCTGCAAATCTCTTATTCTTCTATGTACGAAATACTGTTGTCATATTTGGGTCCAATAGACAAGGTCCAAAAATGCATCATAAACGTAGTTGGACCCAGTCTATCTGCTAAGCTTGAGCCTCTTTCCCATCATCATAAAGTTGCATCTCTTTCTCTTTTCTGCAAATATTATGATGGCCATTGCTCAAAGAGCTTTCATCTTTAGTTCCATCAACTAAAACTTATTCTTGCTTGACTCATCGTTCATCAAAGTCTCATTATTTTACTGTATTTGTCCCTGCATGCTCCAAAAACTTTTATTTGTGTAGCTTTTTTCCCCACACTTCAACCCTTTGGAACTCTCTCCCATCTTCATGTTTTCTTGACTCATGCAACCTTCATCTTTTTAAATCTTCTGTCAACTGTTTCCTTGCTCTATAACTCTATTCTTTTTTTCTAGTAACACCCAACTTAATAGTGGTTGCTTGCAGCCTTGTTGGGAGTGAATCAGAATAAAAAAAAATCATTTTATAAATTAAAGTGCTTAGTTATTTATTTTTATTAATTCATATTTTTGTTCTTACTCTCCCCCTTTTTTTGAATTGAAGTCTTATTGTTTCTTAACACATTATTGATGATACTTTTAAGTTATAAATATAAGTAATTTTTCTGAGGTTTTTGTTAAATGTTTTGATAATATATTAAAAATCAAAAATCAAGTTTTATTCTTTTATTAATAATTGTTTTTTTAGAATAAAAGAATTTAATCAAGAAAATGATTTTATGTAATTGAATTGTCAAATGGATTCACCAAAACCTTTCTTAAGTAAATAATTTTATTTTTTAATTATTAAAAAATATTGATAAACTATCTAGTTATTATTCTAATAGAAATTTTTAATATATATATATATATATATATATATATATATATATATATATATATATATATATATATATATATATATATATATATATATATATATATATATATATATATATATATATATATATATAAACATACATATATAAACACAGACACATAGATAGCGTTCAAAAGTATTTTTACTACTAGTTTTTACTTAAAAAAAATATTGACTCAAAGTGGAGATCATTTTTTCACAAGAGCCTAATTTTTTGATGAAATACAAGATTTCATGACGAATAATGATCAGAAATAACATCAAGAAGAGTGCAGTCTTAAGATGAAGGAGAGCAATATAGAACAAAGTTAAAGGCAATAGAGTGAAGTGGTGCTAAACGAAAACAAATAAAAGAGAAGTCTGTGGATTAAACCTAGTTTCCTGACAAATGAGTGAATTTTTACAAATGTAAATGCCCAGACCTAGCATCTGGCTAATGGAGTCTTTACAAGTTAAAAAAAGATAACCATCAACACTAAGATCACAAGATGAGACAGCTGAACTCAAGTTAGTCTCACAAAGAGCAAGTAGGTCTGGTGAACTTTGCAAGAGATAAGACTCAGAAGAAAATACCTCATATTGCCAGAACAAAATATTTGGATAATATTTTGTTCTGGCAATATGAGGTGAGGATGGGGGGGGGGGTTGTTAAATAGATCCTCTTCCTACCTGTACTTTTCCTATTGTTTAAACAATATATAAAAAATATCGTCACAATAATAATTTTTCAATCACTCTTTTTTTACACCTTGTTAAGGCATTTCTTTGAATACATGAATTTACCTGTGGACATAAGCATATTTTACTTTAGTTATGTTAAAAAATACTAATTTATTAAAGATTTTAATAAATACTCATGTTGCAAATGCTATTTATAGATATTTATTGAAAATTTTTTTAAGTACTTTAAATATTTAGTATCTATATTTTATTAATTTTAATTTTAGTAGTTATTATATGTTTTGAATACTTTAAACAATTTTTAATCAATATTTATCATTTCTGAAGTATTTTCAAAATTTACATAATAGTAATTACTGATCTCAAATTTTATTATTAATTAAGCTAAAAAGAATATGGAAAAATAACAAAACTTAGTGAAAAAGTTTTTGTTTTGTTTTTCCTTTTTACTGATGAAAAATAAAATAGTGAGGTAAAGATTAAAAGTTCATTAATTTAAAAATTAAATTTGTGAAATAAATAAATTGTATTAAGACTAATATTTTTACATTTACGATTAAAAATATTTAATAACAACTCCTTATTGCCAACAAACAAAAGTTAACTTTACTAACAAACAAAAGTTAACTTATTGCCAACAAACAAAACTTTACTTGGAATTGATATTTAAATTTTTTTTTTAAGAAAACAGGTTGTTCATAAATTTCACTGTCTTTAAATTGAGTTTCAGAAAAAGTTTTTAAACTGAGTTTCATTACAACTTTTTAAATATAACGTTAGTTTAGTAACCTAGTGACAGTAATGCTAAACAAGTTACTCCATGTAAACACTTTTTAATTCATTTTATTGTTCTGAAGTAAAAATGAACTTGGTAAAATAAACAGAAAATTAGTTATTTACTATTGCAATTAATACTGAAACTTTTTTTCCTAATTTTAATGAAAAAGCAAAAAAAAAAAAAAAAAGATTAAACTTTTTTTTTGGGCCCAAACCATGCTCAAATATGTTCAACACTGTCAAAAATGATCTAGCATAGCCCTTTATAATGTATATTTTTTTATTCACTCAAACTCTATGAGCATGCATGGGCAGATACAGTAAAAGGATGTAACTTTGCTGATTGACGATTTAAGTGAAAATGACTTTTGGTTAATTGAACTAGAGATGATGGTATTTGTTGAAAAGAGAAAGGTCCAACTATGTTTACAATTTTTGCTTTGTTTAAAAGAGAAAGAGCATCATGCAAGAATGCAGCCCAAATATGTTAACAGTATTCTATAATGGGACAAATAAGAGATTTGTAGAGGTAGAGAATGGAATTAGGAGTAAAGTAATGGGGAGTATGATAATGAGAAGCAACCTTAGCAGATGGTAACTTTACAACTGGTTGTATATATGGTTCCCATGAGAGGTCAGTAGTAAACAATAATACAAGAAGATGAAAAGAAGAGGACTCAGTGAGGGTTGCCATTTTTTTTTTTTTTTATAATTATTCACCTCCCCAAGGCCCGAGGGGGCCACTACAATCGAGGAGGCTACTCATTTTGTTGTGGTTGTTGTTGTTGTTGTTGTTATTGTTGTAAATAGTGGTACAACCCTCTCTCAACTCTTTAACTCCGAAACACGAACCTTGACAAGCAAGGCCGCTGCGCGGAGAAATTAAGTTGAGCGCGGTACTTCCAGGGACATGGTGGGAGTCGAACTCCGAACCTCTCGCTTACAAAGCGAGCGCTCTTACCACTACACCACTACCGCATATTTTTTTAGAATCTAATTAAAAAGGTTTGTTGTATTTTTTTTTTTTTTAAAGAAACTAGGTGGTAGCTCTCAGAGACGCTGATTCCATCAACAGCTGTAAAATATCAGAGTATTAACAGTGCCATGTTGTACATGAATAATGCTTTTGACGCACAATGTTGAAGATATATACAGAGCCCAAAGTTACGACTACAAGTAAATTAGCAAGACTGAAACAACTGCATAGTTCACTGCTTGGGATGCTGTGCTCTAACTGTTAATGAGTCAAATTCTCTTTAAACTTAAACCATACCCAAAGCAACCAAAAATATGAAATATAAAAAACCATCCCCGCTATCAACAGTTTCATTATATCACAAATACTTGAGTTCTTTGAAGTAACTTTCCATCAGTTAAATCTTACCTCTTGGAAAAATCTTGCTTTTAAAAAATCTTACTTCTTGGAAAAATCTACTTGTAAAAATAATTTAAATTTGGTTATTTCTACTTCAGATCTCAGTATTGATAAGTATTATTCTTTGATTCGCAAAGACTTTAATAGTCGCATGCTTGGCCTGGAGGTAAACTTACGCCTCCATTCACCTAATTATCAAAAAATCAGGTATGAATTCTTTTCACTTATTCACCTTTTTCTTTGTTCTTCATCATTCTCCTTCTTCTTAATACTGCACTCTTTTAGATGTAATTTCTGATCAAATTGATCATGCCCTTTCTCGTTACTCCATTGCTATTATTGATGTTAATAATATCTTTTATGATTATCACAATGAATGGCTAGGCTTTAACACCACTCATCCTCCTGACACTAAAGCCCATAACTTCTGTATTATTTAATCTCTTTCTTAGATAGTCAAATTTGTGACTTGTTTTCCAGACAACCCTAATCACTTACCTTCATTCCTTGATTTGTGTCTTGACTGTAGTTTGTGTTCGGTTTCTCCTTGTTCTTCTTTAGATGGTTCTCACCATGAGATGATCTCTTTAAATCTTTTTTAAATTTCGTACTTTTATTTCGAACTCACCCTATCATCGCACTACTTACTACTACCCTAAAGCTGACTGGAATTCTTTTTTTAATCATGACAGCCCTTGGGGTTGATGTCTTTTCTCTCCCCACTGATAAAAGCATCTACTTTGTAGCTTTGTGGATCCAGGCAGGTATGGAAGCTTTTATTCCTTCTCATTGGTTCAAAGTCAAGCCTAATTCTACTCCACTGGTTTTATCTTCTTGTTTTATTGCCATATCATAATTATTTTCTTTTTTTTTTCCAAAAGAACAGCACTATTTAAAACAAACACCTTTTTATAATTGTAAGAAATTAATGTAAAAAAAGTGCTGCCTGATGCTAAGCTTCATTATTCACAATTTACTAAATTTCATATTTTATCTCAGAAATAAGGCTCTAAAGACTTTTGAAAAATTATCACCAGCGTCATAGGTAAGTCTAACATTCCAACTTTAATTCATGGGATTGATCTTACTACTTCTCTCATAGATAATGCTGAAATATTTGCAAAGATACTTGAATTTGACTCTTGAATCTTTTGACCATATGACCACTCTTGCTTTCATTCCATTTTAAACAGGTTAACTCATTGTTTAAGACATTGACATTCAAATCAGCTCCTGTTGCTAAAGTCATGTCTCAATTAAACTCTTCTATGGCTTGTGGCCCAGACAACATTCCTGTCATAGTGTTACAAAAGTGTTCTCTGGTACTCTCTTCAATTCTCACTAAACTATTTAATAAGTCCTTAACTGAACCTTGTTTTCATGCTTGCAGGGAAATGACATCTGTGGTTCTAATTTTAAAAATGTGATGAACTTTCATTTATTTTTGGATGTCTTCTTTCTGTTATTAGCAAAGTCTTTAAGTCTTTATTCAACAAATTTTTAACATTCCATCTTGAGTTAAATAAATGTTATTATTGTTAAGCAATCAATATGGCACCAATATTGCCAACTTTTTTTTCTGATTTTTTTTGTATTATATTTTTAGAATCTAATTAAAAAGGTTTGTTGTATTTTTTTTTTTAATGATTTTATTAAAAAATTAAATTCATTTTACTCATGAATTTTTGAATTAATTTTTTCAGAACTTAAGTAAAAGATTTTTATTATTTTAGTTAGAATTTAAATTTTTTTTGTTTATATTTTAATTGTTTTATATGAAATTTAAATAATTTTATTACAAGATTAAGGGTAGAACATCGAAGTACCCCAGAAGTTATTGGAAATGAATAAGAGTGTTGGCCTTCAAGGATGGTTTTAATAAATCTATTATAAAGAAATGATTTAATAATTTAAAAACAGCCTTTGGAGTTAGGGTTGGCTTTCTGCAATGCTGACCTAACTGCTGACCTGACAGTGTCTGAGGTCAATAAAATTATAAAAATATAGACAGCAAAACAAATGTTTTAAATTTAAACAAAATTTTTAAAATAAACTTGACAAAACAAATGTTTCATTTAAATTCTAAATGAATTTATTAAAAAAAAAAAAAAAAAAATGCCTTATTTAAATTTTATATAAAACAGTTACAATATAAACAAAAAAACGCATGTCTTATTCAAATTTCATATAAAACAATTAAAATATAAACAAAAAAACGTCTTATTTAAATTTCATATAAAACAATTAAAATATAAACAAAAAAAATTTAAATTCTAACTAAAATAATAAAAATCTTTTACTTAAGTTCTGAAAAAATTAATTCAAAAATTCATGAGTAAAATGAATTTAATTTTTTAATAAAATCATTAAAAAAAAAAAAAAAAAATACAACAAACCTTTTTAATTAGATTCTAAAAATATAATACAAAAAAAATCAGAAAAAAAAGTTGGCAATATTGGTGCCATATTGATTGCTTAACAATAATAACATTTATTTAACTCAAGATGGAATGTTAAAAATTTGTTGAATAAAGACTTAAAGACTTTGCTAATAACAGAAAGAAGACATCCAAAAATAAATGAAAGTTCATCACATTTTTAAAATTAGAACCACAGATGTCATTTCCCTGCAAGCATGAAAACAAGGTTCAGTTAAGGACTTATTAAATAGTTTAGTGAGAATTGAAGAGAGTACCAGAGAACACTTTTGTAACACTATGACAGGAATGTTGTCTGGGCCACAAGCCATAGAAGAGTTTAATTGAGACATGACTTTAGCAACAGGAGCTGATTTGAATGTCAATGTCTTAAACAATGAGTTAACCTGTTTAAAATGGAATGAAAGCAAGAGTGGTCATATGGTCAAAAGATTCAAGAGTCAAATTCAAGTATCTTTGCAAATATTTCAGCATTATCTATGAGAGAAGTAGTAAGATCAATCCCATGAATTAAAGTTGGAATGTTAGACTTACCTATGACGCTGGTGATAATTTTTCAAAAGTCTTTAGAGCCTTATTTCTGAGATAAAATATGAAATTTAGTAAATTGTGAATAATGAAGCTTAGCATCAGGCAGCACTTTTTTTACATTAATTTCTTACAATTATAAAAAGGTGTTTGTTTTAAATAGTGCTGTTCTTTTGGAAAAAAAAAAGAAAATAATTATGATATGGCAATAAAACAAGAAGATAAAACCAGTGGAGTAGAATTAGGCTTGACTTTGAACCAATGAGAAGGAATAAAAGCTTCCATACCTGCCTGGATCCACAAAGCTACAAAGTAGATGCTTTTATCAGTGGGGAGAGAAAAGACATCAACCCCAAGGGCTGTCATGATTAAAAAAAGAATTCCAGTCAGCTTTAGGGTAGTAGTAAGTAGTGCGATGATAGGGTGAGTTCGAAATAAAAGTACGAAATTTAAAAAAGATTTAAAGAGATCATCTCATGGTGAGAACCATCTAAAGAAGAACAAGGAGAAACCGAACACAAACTACAGTCAAGACACAAATCAAGGAATGAAGGTAAGTGATTAGGGTTGTCTGGAAAACAAGTCACAAATTTGACTATCTAAGAAAGAGATTAAATAATACAGAAGTTATGGGCTTTAGTGTCAGGAGGATGAGTGGTGTTAAAGCCTAGCCATTCATTGTGATAATCATAAAAGATATTATTAACATCAATAATAGCAATGGAGTAACGAGAAAGGGCATGATCAATTTGATCAGAAATTACATCTAAAAGAGTGCAGTATTAAGAAGAAGGAGAATGATGAAGAACAAAGAAAAAGGTGAATAAGTGAAAAGAATTCATACCTGATTTTTTGATAATTAGGTGAATGGAGGCGTAAGTTTACCTCCAGGCCAAGCATGCGACTATTAAAGTCTTTGCGAATCAAAGAATAATACTTATCAATACTGAGATCTGAAGTAGAAATAACCAAATTTAAATTATTTTTACAAGTAGATTTTTCCAAGAAGTAAGATTTTTTAAAAGCAAGATTTTTCCAAGAGGTAAGATTTAACTGATGGAAAGTTACTTCAAAGAACTCAAGTATTTGTGATATAATGAAACTGTTGATAGCGGGGATGGTTTTTTATATTTCATATTTTTGGTTGCTTTGGGTATGGTTTAAGTTTAAAGAGAATTTGACTCATTAACAGTTAGAGCACAGCATCCCAAGCAGTGAACTATGCAGTTGTTTCAGTCTTGCTAATTTACTTGTAGTCGTAACTTTGGGCTCTGTATATATCTTCAACATTGTGCGTCAAAAGCATTATTCATGTACAACATGGCACTGTTAATACTCTGATATTTTACAGCTGTTGATGGAATCAGCGTCTCTGAGAGCTACCACCTAGTTTCTAAAATCTTACTACCAGCAGGGCTCAGTACCATTAAACTAAGTTTTAGAGCTGTAACGTCCTAGGATATAACAGAAAGAATTGCTTAGCCACTATTAAGAAGGCACAAGTAAAAATCTATGAGTAGAGTCTAGAGGATCCTACATTTGTCATCCTATGCAGAAAACAACACAACTCAGGTTTACATCTGCGCTAGCCTAATATATAAAAAAGGGGTTTAAGGTAACAAAATCAACCTGGTTACCCCTAAAGTCTTTGCCTAGGAGGCCTTTTACAAGTCAGTAGATGAAGGACATTAAAATCTGCCCAAGATAAGCTTTTCTATTGAGACACCATCTCTAACCTTTACTCAACCAAGAGTCCCAAGGCAGGGGAGTTATAAGTCTGAGACCATATTTTAGTTGTATGGTCATGTATAAAATTTATTAAACATACTAATAATGTATATGTTATTAATTGTATGTGTTATTAGAGTCATTTTTATAAATTTTTTTTTTTATATTTGCATTTGGCTTATGGTCATTTATACAATTTATTAAACAGGCGTGTGGTCATATATACGATTTGTTAAACATACATACTAATGCATATAACTGTTTGTATTATTAGATTCATTTTTATTCATGTTTTTATTAACTCTTGTTTTTTATAATTGAGTTATTACTATGACTGTTGTAATTGGTTTTATTGATTTTTTTTAAGTTTCTTCAGCTGACGGATCAATAACAAAATTAAAATCTGTTAGAGAAATACGTATCTTTTCTTTTATTTAGTAATAGCTTAAAATTTATTTATATCCCCTTTCTATAGCTTCTATAGTTACAGGATAAATTATGTTAATAAGATAAAATACACTTGTAAGAGTAAATTATGAATAACTGTGTTTTCGTATTTTTATTGCAGTAAATGTTTTTTTGATGTTTTTATTACACTAAATGTTAGGAGAGCATTTTGATTCAATATTTTTTACAAATCAATGCATTTGAATCAAGTTAGAAAAAGGATAGGAAAAAAATACATTTGTAAACAAAAGTATAGTCAAAAAAAATCTGTTTATTCGATTTAACTCTCTTGCTTACGAAAGCTGCAGAAATCGGCTTTTCTTGTTTATTAGTTTTTAACATAAGCCATTAGTAGCAATTTTTAAATATGCTTCACTATTTATTATGTTATAAATTTTGTTTTTTGACACATTTTATTTGTTTTTTTAAAAAACTAAAATAGTTCTCTTCAGATTAATTAAAAAATGCAGATATATTTGTGTAATAACATTAAGTTATCCTATTAAAAAAGTTTCATTTTAAATGATGCTATCAGTACATAATTATAGAAATTTTTGTAAAGTGCTATCAATGTGAATATTTTAAAAGTATTATGTATTGTAAAAGAAGCTTCTAAAATAATGCTTGATTGGTTAAATTGTAGCAAATCAGAAAGAGAGTGCTTAAAGAAGTTCAAGCTTTAAATATCCAGAATATTCAGATCATATAGCATTTATTTTGATAATCTGACACATTTATTTTGTTTGCGCCCTTCTGAAAGGTGTGTGAAAGAAGTTCAAGCTTTCTTTTAGCTTTTGAGTTAGCTCGATGAAAATTTGTTTGCACTAATAAATTTTTACATTCAAATTTTTTTAGGTGGTTGGCTGTTGAATATTTTAACTATAAATCATACTAAGTATTAAAAATTTTTTTTTCTTGATAATGTTTCACAGCTGAAGAATACAGAAAAGTTTTCCCATTTCTATATTTTAATGCCTTACAATCGAAACTTTTTGATAAGGTAATTTTTAAAAAATTATATTTTAAAAACATTCACAAAAATAATTTTATTTTTAGGATTATTTGAGTTTTATTTTAGTATTATTGTTGTCTTTTATTTATACTTTTATTTATACTTTTTTAGTATTATTAGTGTCTTAAAAACGCAGTTTTAATATTATTGGTATCTTTATGATCTTAGTATTATTGGTGTATTTAGGATACTATCTTAGTGTTATTGGTGTCTTTAGGATGATATTCTAGTATTATTGGTGTATTTAGGATGTTATCTTAGTATTATTTCTGTCTTTACATTGCTATCTTAATGTTTTTAGTATTTAAACTTTTGGGTTTAATCAATGACCTCAAGTAATATTTTAATTTTGTAGTATACAAAGCTTATATATTTATATGTTTTTGTTTTAAATCTTTTACTTTTAACAATGTTCTTGTTGCTAATTATAATTAAATGTAGAATTGATGTTTTTAAGCCATATTAATTTTAAAATATTATGGATGTCTTGAGATGTTACTGATGTCTTTAGATGTTATTGGTATCCAGATATTTTTAATGTCTTCAGGTGTGGTTGGTGTCTTATGGTGTTAATTTTATTATTTTCTTTAGGTAATTTATAAAAAGACTTTGTTGTTGTCTAGGTAATGTATTCAGATAACCCTATTGTAGTTTGTTCTCCTACTGGATCAGGAAAAACAGTATTGTTTGAACTATGTATTATTCGTTTCTTACTGAAAAGTGGTGCCTCTCATTCCTTATACAAAGTTGTTTATAGTAAGCATTTTTATTTTAATATTTATAGTCTAATTTTTCAAAAATAATTCTATCATTTTTTAAATATATTTAAAAAAGTGATGTTTTGTTATATATTCAAACAGTGATAAAGTTATTTTGTTTTGTATAATGATTTCTACTGGTTTTTAATTTTTTTCCCCTTTAGAATGAAACAAATATCTTTAAAATGAAGCAATCATTCTAAAGGGAATATATGTATAATAGTTAAAATAATTAATAAAAGTTATTTTCCAGAAAGAAAAGACATTTCTATTTTTGTTACAATTTTTCAAAAATGGCAAGTTGTTTCAAATTCAAAACAACAATTAATCCAAATAAACTTTTAAAGAAACAAATAAAATGTGTCAAAAAACATAATATGCATATTGTTAATCGAACTTTTGCAAATAAATAAAATAATTTCTCCAAATTATTTGAACAATCAAAACAATCTTCATCTACTCTCATCCCAACTCTGTGTTGCCAAGCAATGCTTTTAAATAAGCTTATCGAAGAAATATGTGCTCACTTCATGACTTTAGGATGACCCTATTAGGCATAGATTTTTTCAATATCAACAGATGATTGGTGGGAGATTTTTAGTAAACTTTTACAGTGGTGGGAGATTTCTAGTAAACTTACTAGAAGTTAAACATTTATAAACTATATATAATTAAGAAGGTAAATTTTTAGGATAAAGATTTAAAGAATGACTATATTATCTTAGTTAACAATGAATTACTGACAACATTAGATTTAAACTTAAATGAGATATCTGAACCAACTATTTAACCTAAACAGAAGAAGGTGCAACAACAACTGTTATTTAAATAGCAAATAAAATGAAAAAATAAAACAAATGCAATGATTGCAAGTCTATGTTTGCTACATATACAAGTTATAATATTATTTGTCTATATCTACAAATACTTTCAAAAGGTCTTACTGCACTTTTAATATCAAGTATAATGTAATAGATCATTGTAACAATTTTTAATATGTTTAAGCGGTTTTTAATGTCAATTTTTGTGGAATATTTTAATATATAATTTTGAATAATAATGTGTAAAGGTAGAGAGTTTTTTTTTAATAAAGAGAGTTTGAGTTATTGGAAAGAAAAAATCTTAACTTTTTGCTGTGTAATTGGAGCAAGAAAACCACATGTATATTGGGTGGACACGAAAAAATCCAGTCAACTTTAAATTGAGATTTCTCTAAAACCACAAATGCTTTTTATTTCTTTTTTTTTTTTAATTAAACGTTACTTTCTTATCTTTAATGGCATTAATAAACTCAAGTTTACTAATCAATAATTCGCAAAAATTTTCGGAAACAAATTGATGTGCGTAAAAAAGTCGATTTCATTTTATTTAGAATTAAAAAAACAATCTTTCGATGTTTTTATTTTAGTTATTTTATTTAGAATTGAAATAAATCGCTTGTTTTGCCATTTTTATTTTAATTATTTTATTTTGAATCAAAATAAAACTTTGCTGTTTTTTTTTTATGTATATATTTTATTTAGAATATATGTTTGTTTTTCAGTTTTTATCCTAATTATTTTTTTTAAAATATAAATTAATTTTCGATGTGCCGTTTTAATTTAATTTTATTATAGAAAAAATAACAAATGGTTTGTTTTGCCATTTTAGAATTATAATAAAACTTTGCCCTATTTTAAAATTATTTTGTTCAGAATTTAAATAAGTTGTTTGTTTTGCCGTTTTTACCTACATTATTTTATTTAGAATATAATTCATTTCAAAATAGTTTTGATGCTAATTAAATTTTAACTTTCTGTATTTAAAATGTTTTTGTATTAATTGTTACAAAAGTTTGACCAGAAACTTCTGCCGATCAAATTTGATCGACCAGATTTGATTTTAGGCGAACAAAATGTCAATTTTTCCAAAAGTAGACGATCTTTGATCGTTGATCGGTCGCTATTTCGAGCGCTGCCAGTTACAGCAAGGTCTAGCAAGAAAATAAAAGATTTCATGTATAATAATATACTATCATGTATTATATCAAAAAAGTATTTAAAATAAAAATATTTAAAAAGTATTTAAAAATGCTCGATTTAAAGCATTTCATATAAAAAAAATAAACCTAAGTGAAGCTTAAATGGTGAAATTAAAGGAATTCGGCGGGCAAAGAAGTTGGTTAAAATAATGGTGGATAAAAGTGTGTGCATAATTTAAGACAATGAAATTGCAAGGCGGATTTTCCACAGCTTCCTGGTCAACAGTTTTACTATGAGAACAAAGATAAACCTGTGGATGATCAATTTAAATATATTTGACAAGAAAAATTTGCATCCAAGCTCCTTGTGTGGCAAACAATTGTAGCTATTGTATGCAGTCCTCTTGTTTTGTCACTAAAAAGACCTTAAATGCCAATCTCTACATCAAAAAATGCCTCTAAAAAAGACTTTTGCCATTTATGAAAAAACAAATATACCAATGTCTCTTTTGGCCAGATCTTGCTGCTTTTCACTATTCTAAACAAGTACTACACTGGTGCAAAGATAATAATGTGAAAATTTTCCTAAAGATACAAATCCTCTAAATTGTCTTAAAGAGCGCAAGATTAAAGATTTTTTGGGCAATAGTTAAAAGGAGTTCTTCTTAAGACAGGTGGAGTAATAAAAAATAAAGAGGATTTCTAAAAAAATGGATTATGCCACCAACAAGGTGAAAAAAGAAAAAATCTGCAAAATGATTGCATCAACCCACTAAAAAATTTGATCTCTTGCCAAACAGCCCATCAACCCCATTAAAAGTTGAAATTCTAATTGATGTAAACACATTTAATAAAAAAAATATAAAAGGCATTTATGGTTTTAGAGAATTCTCAATTTAAAGTTGACCCGATTTCTCCGTGTCCACCCGACACATGTATATATGTATATATATGTATATATGTATAAATATCTATATATATATATATATATATATATATATATATATATATATATATATATATATATATATATATATATATATATATATATCGATGGTTAAGAGCACAAAAGGAATACGTCCACTAACCATTGTTTTGAAAAATCTGAATTTGAAAGTTTGAAAACATACAATAGTTCATGATATTTATTTATTGTCATGATTTTTAACCAAATGCATTCCTCGATTAATTCTGTCTTGTTTTTTACTATTTTATTTTCATTTCTTTTACATACTTTAATACCTAATTTGTTTAATGTTTACCTAATGTTTAATGTTGGACATATTCCCTTTGTGCTCTTAACCATCGATATATATATATATATATATATATATATATATATATATATATATATATATATATATATATATATATATATATATATATATATATATATATATATATATATATATATAGATATAGATATATATAGATATATATACATATATACATATATATACATATATACATGTATCGGGTGGACACGGAGAAATCGGGTATATATATATATATATATATATATATATATATATATATATATATATATATATATATATATATATATATATATATACCCGATTTCTCCGTGTCCACCCGATACATGTATATATGTATATATATATATATATATATATATATATATATATATATATATATATATATATATATATACCCGATTTCTCCGTGTCCACCCGATACATGTATATATGTATATATATATATATATATATATATATATATATATATATATATATATATATATATATATATATATATATATATATATATATATATATATATATATATATATTATATATATATATATATACCCGATTTCTCCGTGTCCACCCGATACATGTATATATGTATATATATGTATATATGTATATATATCTATATATATCTATATATATATCTATATATATCTATATATATATATATATATATATATAATATATATATATATATATATATATATATCTATATATATATATATATATATATATATATATATATATATATATATATATATATATATATATATATTTATATATATATATATATATATATATATATATATATATATATATATATATATATATATATATATATATATATATATATATAAACAACTACAATTTCTGAAAGTGTAGATTTTTTGCCTTTTTTCACTTTTTTATAAGATCTAAACTTTGCTGAAAAAAGAATAATTTTTTAAGGTTGTCTTTCATAACTATTTGACGTTTAGCAGCATTTATTATTTTTCAATATGCCAAAATATAAAAATAGTTTTAGCACAAAGACTTAAAAATAAATTTTTTCAAAATCAATTTTCTTTTGTCTCTTTCTTCTACTCTTAAGTTTGTTGGCTAAGAGGAAAGAATACTGTCTCTTCTTTTCTTTGTGAGATTTTCAAATCAGTTCCTAGTTAAAAATAAATTGTTTTATGTTTGTTGAAAGTAACTTTATTATTTCCACTTTAGATTTAAGTTCCCTAAATTTTTTGAAAATTTATTTGAACAAGTTTCACAGCCCTCATGCTGCAATCATTAACTACCTTCAGATTTTTTGCCAAATGTTCAAACTCCAGTTAGTAGTCATTCAGGTTCCATGTCTCAAGAGGTGAAATATGAACCAACTCACTTTAATTATAAGTGAAATCAAGCTAGAAGGTTGAATTTATCCCAATGAAAATCTAGATTGTTCATCAGTTCAAAATCCACCTGCTGCCTGTGTACCTCACTATGGTGATTGACCTCTTCATCAGCTAGAGCCATAACAACAGTTGTAAAATCAATGTATCAGGTGTGTTTCTTCAGTGAGTCAATCACAAGTTTTGCCTACTTAGGTTTGATATCAGAGTATCTTGTCATCTGCCACAGAGCTTTTATATACTAATAATAATCCCAATTAATGTTATTTTTATTTAAACTCTGAAACATTATAAGGAATTAAAAGTAGAAAAAGTAAGAATTAAAGTTACAGTAATTAAATTTAAAATTACCTGACATGAAGTGATTGCTGGAATTTCTGCCCTGAGAAATTATTGAGTGTAAACACTGCAGTGAAGAAGACCATGTCTTTGATTTCTTTCTTTTCTTAAGCCCTAAGATTGGGAATGTTATTCAATAGGAGGAGCATCTTCATAAATTCATAAAGTATATTTCTTTCATCAAAAACCTGGCATAATATACAGGTCCAAGTTTTTGGAGTCTGTACTGCACATTTTCCAACAGCACCATTACTGTGAGTTTGGCCATCTCAAGATAATTAGAGCTGCATCCATTCTAAATATAAATGTTTATTTTATTAAAAAGTAAGTATTCAAACTTAGTTTTTACATTGTGTTTTTACTTTTTGCAACAGTTAAAACAGCCATAAAAAATAAAGATTCATTCTTTACTGTTTCAGTTTAACTTATGAGACTAATCATTTGTTTATTATGTACGACACCAGGAACTATACAAACTAAACATGTTATTACTATTTTAAACTCTGATTTATTGGGCAATAGACGTTTAACTATTTTACAGCTGTTTAAACTATGCCATTAAAATATTATATAAAGTACTGACTTCTTCGTTTTCATTTTTATAATGTACTCCGAGAACTCCAAAGCTTTCTTGGATTGAACTTGCAACCAGATGTCAGTGATATGGTCAATCTTTATTCAGTTAAATGCAGTAGAATTATGATCTAAAGAATTCCACACAAGCTTAAACTTATTAAACAGGATTTTCTGGTCCATTTGTGCATACTAATTGGGTAGATGCTCCAGCAGTGAACAATGTGTCTTTCATACACATGATATCTGCATGCTAATAGTCAATCTCTGTTAATGCAATTAAATTAAATTAAATTAAATTAAAGTATCCTTTCTGTTTACCAGTTCTAGAATTAGTAGTATCAAAAACACATCTTTGTAAGAAACTTGTAAGTAATCTAACTTGAGGTCAAGAAGTTTCACGATTGCTATTTTCTGCTCTTCCTGTATTTGAAGTGAGAGGTCGAATACCAAGTAGTTCTGACTGTCTTGTTATCCTGGTTAATACAGCAAGTCTGCAATGTTTCAATTTTTTTTCATCTGTGAATTCTTTAACAATCCTGCTATTAAAGTGTAGAATGTGGGAATACTGATGATTGCACAAGATTAAAAATTTGATTTTTAATCTTTTACAATCATCAGTATTTCTACAAAAGAAAGACAACCTTAAATGGTCACACTAAAGAGGGACAATCATTTTTTTGAGACAATTCTGTAGCCACTTTACACATTGAAAATTAGGAAAAAAAGATTTTTATAAGATGTTTATACCTTATAGAAGAGTGAAAAAAAAAAAAAAAAACCCTTTTGTATAATATAGTTATTTGATTGATCTATTATTTAAACTAATGAAAATTAACATTAAATTTCAAATTAATTAATATGCATAAAACTGACATACAAAATTTAATTTTTCAATATTGGTCCACTATATTGTACCAGCAATTTGGGTAAAAAAAAAGCTAAAAATGAGTCAAAAAATGAACTTTGGGCTCATTACAACAGACAAAGTGGTCTAAATGTGACATAATAAAAATTTGTATACAGTAATATCTAGGGAGATACGGAGAAGCAATGGTAGTTGAAATTTTAAAAGGTCATTTTTTTAAAAACCCCTTATTAAAATTTATTTGCAAGCCACTATTTGAGTTGGAAGTTACTGAAAGAGAAGAGATAAGGTTTATAGAGCAAGATAACGATTAATAGATGAATTAAAAATTATTTGAGTCAGGAAAACAAAATGAAGAGAACCAATAACAAAGAACTGATGTTTGAGGAAAAAAACCAGATGAATAATAATTTTTGGAGCACTTAGGAAAAGTCACAGTATAAGGATGAGACTTAATTGAATGATGAGTAACACAAAAATAAATTTTAGTAGATGGCTTAAGAGATGCTAGCTCTTTAGAGAAGCTCCCATTATAGTATTTGTAGAAAAGACAAAGAAAAGCAACATTTTGATGATGTGACAATGGTTAAAGATTGGGTCCCACTATGTTTACAATGCATTTTTGTACCTTGTTTAAAGGTATCATTCAAATATCAGCTCCAGATATTTGAAAGATACCTCCAGATTTATAGAGATAAAAAATAGAATTGTAAGAAAGAAAGTGGCAAACACAATAAAGATATTACCTGATACATTGTAAGAAGAGAGCTTATGGAGAAAACCAGCATGCCAAACTTTATCAAAGGCTTTAGAGATATCAAGAGAAATAACTTAATTCTCCACATTTATTTAATGCATAATAAAACCTATCAATTAATAATATTAACAAATCAGCAGTAGAATGAGAAGATCGAAAACCATATTGATGATCAGAGAGTAAATTATTAGATTTAAGATAAGAGATAAAGGGTTTATTTATTAATGATTCAAACCTTGCTTATGATAGAAAGAAGACTAATGGGACGGTAGTTAGACAAGTCAGATTTTTCTCCAGAATTTTTGAAAATAGGAATAGCAGATGCCGCTTTCTAGCAGTCTGGAAAACGAGACTCTGATAAGCACTTGTTAAATAGTTTTCCAAGTATAGAGTGCAGCTCAGGAGAAAACTTTTGCAAGACTATAACAGTTATGTTGTCCCAACCAAAAGCTGTAGAAGAGTCTAAGCAGGAAATCACATTAGATACAGAAGTTAGAAAAATACGAATGTCAAGCAATAGATCAATCTAGTGGAATTAATTAGTGGAATCAAGAGATGAGGTTAATAAAAAGTTCTTAGCAAACAATTCAGTTTTGTCTTTAGGTGAGGTAATAAAATCTTTTTCTATAGATACTGTTAAAGAATCTCCAAAAGTCTCTGAAGCCTGATTTTCAAGATAAAAAATACAAGATTTTGTGACCTGAGAATATTGAACTTTGACGTTAAAGTAAAGTGGCGTCTGTTATCTGGATAATTATTTAGGCAAAAGATATAGAAGTATTGGTTATGGTTTTATATTGCAGCAGCATATTGAAAGTAAATTCATGGAGAAGAGAGACAATAGAATTTTTTATTCTCTCTCACGATTCCAAGTCAAGAATTAGAATCGTTGAGAGGAAATAAAAAATTCTATACCAACCTGAATCCAAGAAATTAAATAAGAAACACATTAGTCAGCAGGTAGATAAAAGATATTTATCAAAGGGCCATCATGAAGAAAATCATGGAAAGAGTTAGCTTAAAGGTAATTTTTTTAATTCTGATTCACTCCCAACAATGCTGCCATCAACCACTATTAAGTTGGGAGTTACTAAAAAAAAAAATAGAGTTATAGCACATGGAAACAGTTGACAAAAGACTTAAAAAGTTAAAGGTTGCATGAGTCAGGAAAACATGAAAATGTGAGAGAGTTTCAAAAAGTTAAACTAGAGAGCACGTTATTTGACTCAAGATTGGATCTGAGAAGTTTGTTGATCAAAGACTCAAGGACCTAGTTAATAACAGAAAAAAGATCTGACGATAATTGGAGGAGTCAGAATGTTCACCTGAATTTTTGAAAATTTTTATGAAAATTTTTGAAGAAAGGTTTTTTGCAAATAATTCTACCTTATCATTTGGAAAGGTAATAATTTCAGTCTCATAAATAAGAGATGGAGTTATAGACCTACACTTGTTAACAACGTTTCCTTCAATAACGTTCAATAAAAAAGTACAAGGAGAAAGATTTAAAGAGATCAATGTATTGTTAGAACCACCTAAGGGAGAAAAAGGAAAAACTGAACACAAACTCGGATCAGAAACAAGACATAAATCAAGGAGTGAAGGTAAATGATTAGGGTTGTCAGGAAAAATAAGTCATAAAGTTAGCTATCTGAATAAGAGATTGAGAAATGCAGAAGTTATAGGCTTTAGTGCCAGCAGGATTAGTTGAGTTAGAGCCAAGCCATTCAGTGTGATGAGCATTAAAGTGACCAACAAAAACAATATTGGCAGAGGGGTAAAGAAAGAGCATGGTTGGTAAGAAGGAGAACAATAAAGAACATAAAGAAAGGTGATAGAGCAGGTGTTGCTAAGCGGAAACACATAAAACAATGGTCAAAAGACTTGAACCTGATTCCACTACAAAGATGTGAACTGATGCATATGTATACCAGGTAATTTCAGGTCAAATGATCCTAGTCATGTCACCATTTATCTCAGATTTTGCTTATTTTTATACAGTTAAGAGTGCTTAGTAAAGTTATGTTGTCAAACAATTATCCAGAAAACAGATGCCACTATTGTAAAAAGGTTTTGTTTAATTGAAAATTTTAGCTTCTTCCTCCAAGAAGATCCTAAATCATGACTATTTTACTTTTAGCAGATATTCTCTTGTCTCTTCATAATTGCAAGTTTATTTAAAGGTTTCAAGTCACATCACTTAAAATTTATTTGGTTTTTTTACTTGATATTTTGTAACTGGCTATTTTAGGGGGTGATGAATCCAATAAAATAATCAAAAGTGTAAAAAATTATTATTAAGTACCTTTAATTTTTAATTTAAATAAATTTGTGCAATTTTTTATATACATATTTTTAATGCTCAAGGATTTTATGTGGCTTTGATGATATCAATAAAATATATATTACACATCATTCTATATTCATTGATCTTTCCAAAAATATAAAAGTTTTGTTCTTAAAGTATATGGATTTCCATATATAGATGATGGAGCATGGACACTTTTATTCTTTTTTGTATTGGAGTATTGCGATCGATTTTTCACTACCTTCCAAACTAGCTGAAGCTCCAAAAACTTTAGCATTTCTGTTGCGTTAATGAATGTGCATATTAAAATTGTTTTAAGGGCTTAAGACACCAGGCAGAGGGGGCTGAGTTATGGGGCCCACTTTTTTATAGTGGAATCTTGTGATAGATTTTTCACTCCTTTTCAGACATACTGGAGCTCTGAAACTTTTCAGCATTTGTGTAGTCCTGATGAACACATATTAAAATTGTTTCCAGGGCAGATGACCAGAGGGTCCATAAACCTGGGACACTTAGGGCCATGCCCCTCTTATTTTCTCCGAAATTTTTTTTTTTTTTATTTAATAAAGTAAAGATAACTTTGAAAAAATTGTCTTCAAAAATTTTTTTGGTTTTTGTTCTGTTTATATTATTGTTCCGTTTTATATAATTATTTACTAATAAAAATGCAAAAATATAAAGTGTCAAGATTGTGTTAAGATTTGCTTAGATGTGTCAACAATCAAAGTATACCTATGTCTAGTTATTGTTACAGTTGCATCAATGATACAAATTAAGTTGGTAATTTGAACCAAACACTCATCTGCTTTTGATGGCTGGAAAAGTTTGTTAAAAGGACTGTGTGGGTTTATAAATGTTACCATAACATTTTACTCAATATTGTCAATTATTTTTATCATACCAATCCAATGAAATGTATTTACACAGAATAAATTTATATAGATGTTTGATTGATTAGGTTTAATACTTTGAATAGCAGAAAAAGAAAACAAGGCTATATTAAAGTCTTCAGTTGTTTGCTTAAAGCTAGTGGTATTTAAAGATTCTAGGTTTATTTGATGATAGCTCTTTGTTCCAGGAATCGTTTTACTTAGCTGAAAATGTTTTTTCTAAATGGTGTGCAATTCTGTCAGTCTTTCTTTTTCAATCTTGAAAAAAATAATCCTATAATTATTTGCACAATAGTCAAACATTTTATTACAAGTCAATATCTAGTCATTTATGTAGCTTTATAGATTTTCATTTGTAGTTGATTGTTTTACAGTGCAACCAATACCATCACATGGTGGCTCACCATGACTTGTAGCACAAGATGTCCACTGTCCCTCAATTTCAAAGTCATCTCTATGGAGACAAATATTGTAAAGGTTTTTGTGATTTTTATACTGTGTAGCACAAACATCTAAAAAATAAAATATATCTTTGAAATATATATATGACTGTTATATATATGGATGACTGTTTTTAATTCATTTACTTGCAAATCAAAAATTTATAAATGTTGGTATTTTCTTAAAATGTTTTAAAAAAAATCATAATCAAAAACTGAATAAGAAAATATAAATCAAAATAATTTTTGAAAACAATTTTCAAAATTATCTTTATTTTATTGGAAATGCAAAAAAAAATATTTTTTTTTTGAGAAAATAAGTGGGGCATGGCCCTCAGTGCCCCTGCTTTATGCCCCCTCTAATCATTTGGTCTGAAAACAATTTTAACACTCATTCATCAGGACTACACATGAATGCTGAAATGTTTCATGGGGCCCATGATCCAGCTCCCCCCCTCCTGAATGGTCATCTTTCTGGATCTTTAATGAGCTAGGGGCTCATTGAAGATCCAGAAAGATGACCATTTTACATAATTTTCCAGGAATTCTTATTGTACTAAGTACTCTCAACTGTAAACAAATTGGCAAAATCTGAGATATAGGGCGGCATTTTTAAAAGTTTCTGGTTTATTTGACATTGAATTACCTTACCCCCAAGCCAAGTATGTGACTATAGCAGTCTTTGCGAATCAAAGAATGGTACCCATCAATACTGATATTTGAAGAAGGAATAGCGGAATTTAAATTAGTCTCACTAAAAGAGAGCAAGTCTGGTGAATTTCGCAAGAGGATTTAACAGATTCAACTGATAGAATTGAACCTGTTATTTCAAAAAGGGCACAAGTTTATTTATTAAAACTTTTTAAAATTAACAAAAACATGATTTTTATTAAAATGTCTGCGCTGCTAAAGAAATAAACCTAGAAGTAGATAAATAAAGTACATATATAATTTATGTAGCTTTTATTTTTAATAAAAAAACAAACAAAAATTATACAGAAATTATTGATTTAAATTTATAAACTAGCTGTTAAAGTTTTGGACTTGTGTCCTTTTTGAAATGACAGATTCAATTGATAGGTTGATGGACAACTGATAGAACTGATAAATTGCTTTGAAGGCCATGAATATTTTTAAAAGATTTATTAAAACAGTTAGTTAATGGGGATGTTTTTTTGTGTTTAATATTTTGAGTTACTTTTAACATGATTTAAGTTTAAAGAGAATTTGTCTCATTCATAGATGCAGAGTACAGTCTCCTAAGCAATGACCTACGCAGTTGTCTCAGTTCTGTTAATTACCCTAAGTTGTAACATTGGCCTCCTTATGTGGCCTCGACAATGCGCACCAAAAGCATTAACAGGGACACTATCCATGCGCCACTTGGCACTGTTACTAATACATGATATTTTACAGCTGTTGATGGAATCAGCCTCTCTGAGTGTTACCACAGAGTTTGGGAAACCTTACTACCAGACAGTCTCAGAACTATTAAACTGAGTTTTTAGAGCTGTACCCTCATTAGGAGACAACAGGAAGAGTTACATAACCACTATCAAGGAGGCACAAGCAAAAACCTATTCAAGTTAAGAAGATCTAGCATTCATTAAGATTTTGTCAAGAAGATCTATAATTCATCAACCTAGTCAGGAAACAATGTAACACAGGTTTACATCTACGCCAGCCTAATAGATGAAGATGGGTTTTGAAGCTGGTTAGCAAATTTATTTTGCTTATCTCTTTAGTCTTTACTGTCACTGTCTCAAACCTTTACTCAACCAAGAGCCCTAAGGCAGGAGATTTTTAAGTCAGATATTTTTTCTTCTAGCATTCGCCTAAAAAGGCACCCCCTTCTAGGCAGCAGGGGATGGGGTAGGTAGTATTGGCTAACATGGTATGAGTAGCAAGGTGATTATGATGTTCCTGAACTTGACCTGACCTGGAGTAATTAAAGGAGCTTTATTCTGCAAACAGTACCTCAAAACATTAGGTATAATATTTTGGACTCTAACAAATACTATAGAATAAGGTAAGCGTAGGTTTATAGTTAGAGTAACTAGTTAGTTAATGAGCTCACTGCATCAAAACAGATTTTAAAATTTAAACAGAACACAAACAACATAAAATAAATTACAGGTGAGTAAACACTGTGCCAGAGTTTCAGACTGAATCCAAACATACATATAAACATAAAGAAACAGAATATATGCATACATATAGCTACAGGTAAATGAATACAGGCCACAGGTTCGAATAGAACACAAACTCACATAAAGTATTTATGGGTTAGTCAACACCATGCCAGACAGAATACAAACGTATTTGTGTTCACAAACATTCAGTTCAGACAGAATACAAACGTATTTGTGTTCACAAACATTCAGTTCAGACAGAACACAAACATAGGGATAAGTCAACACTGTGCCAGAGGTTTAGGCAGAACACAAGCATACATATAAAGTAGACTACAGGTGAGGTGTGGGGAGTCGTAAGAAATGCTATGATTGGGGGATTCTGATGATGAAGAAGAATGAAATGATAGTTTTAGAGAAATCAAATTGTGATCAAAAGCGCCTAAAGGTAAATGTGGAGAAACTGAGCACTGACTTGAAACAGAAATAAGACACAAGTATAGTTAAGAAGGTAAATGGTTCGGATGGTCTGGAAAGCGACTTGGAAAGTTGACTACTTGTGTTAAAGATTGAGAAAGGAAAAATGTTGTGGTCTTAACACTTGCAAAGTCACTGACATTAGAAAAAAGTCATTCAGTGTAATGAGCATTTAAGTCACCATTAACAAATGTAATGTCGTGATAAAGTGATAAAGAGAAAGGGCTTGGTCAATTTGATCAGAAATAAGTACAGTCTTGAGAGAAGTAGAGTGATTTAAAACAAAAAGGTGATAGAGTGAAGTGGTGCTAAACAAAAGTACATAAAAAATAGTTTGTAGATTCAAAGCTAGTTTTCTGACTAATGGGGGAATTCATATGAATTTAAATGCCCAGGCCAAGCATATGACTATTGAAGTCTTTACAAATTAAAGGAAGATAACCATTAATACTAAGATCACGAGATGAGTCAGCTAAACTCAAATTGATCTCACAAAGAGCAAGTAGGTCAGTTAAACTTTGCAAGAGATAAAACTCAACAGAAGAAAAGACCAAAAACATTTGAGAGTTACCATAGAGTTCGGGAAACCTGACAACCTGCCGGTCTCACCATAAAACTGAGTTAGAGGTGTACCCTCGTTAGGAGATAATAGAATGAGTTGCCTAGTCATTAAAACAGAAAATACAAGCAAACCCATGCTATGAGTCAAGACGATCCAGCATTCATCATCCTAAACTGGAAGTAGTGTATTATAAGTACATCTACGCCAGGCTAATAGATAAAGAAAGGGTGCGATAATAGGTAAAGAAAGGCTGGTCAACAAATAGAATCTGTTTACTTCTTATTTATTTGCCTAGAAGGTCTTATACAAGACAGTAGCTGGATGCATTTAATGTCTGCCTAAGATGAGTATTTTTATTAAGATACTATCTCTAGCCTTTTCTAAACCAAGAGCCTCTAGACAGGGAGTGTTTTACTCAAGATAAGTATATTTATTAATACATCATCTACTTTACTCAACCAAAAGTTGGCATCTTCTAGCCTGCCTAAAAAAGCATATCTTAAAAGGCAGCAGGACATGAAACAGATTGCTTATATTTTACATGTTTTAATTAAAAATGGCTTATATTTTACATGTTTTAATTAAAAATATATATACTGTATATACTTATATACTGGCTTATATTTTACATGTTTTAATTAAAAATATATATACTGTATATACTTATATACTGGCTTATATTTTACATGTTTTAATTAAAAATATGTATACTGTATATACTTATATACTGGCTTATATTTTACATGTTTTAATTAAAAATGGATATTTTTGGCCACATTTAATATAAAATAATTTTATTTTAATTGCTGGTTTTTTTTTAAAAGATTTTGTAGAGAAAGGTCTCTATAAATATGCAAAAATTAATTTGAATGAATTTAATAAGCTTGAATGAATTTAATAAGCTTGAATGAATTTAATAAGCTAAACAGAATGAATTTAATAAGCTTGACTGGTTGTCTAACTTCAATGACTTTGATATAAAACTGTTTCAAAAGCTAACAAATAATGTTGTCTTTAATTCAGTCCATGTATGTTGAAAAGTTATCCTACAAAATGTTACCATGATGACATATTTCATAAATGAAATGTTGTCTCTGAAATCTAGCCTCTGATTTGTTCTTAAATATCACTTTGGACCTGCAGTATCAGCTCAAAATAAAAAATTGAATCCTTGGTCCATAAATATAGAGAAACAAAAAAGTTAGCTGAAAATATAAATCTCAATATCTCATAAAAAAAAAAATCTCAATATCTCATAAAAAATTTACTTTGAGTCTTGGCTTTGGTTTCAATAAAAATCCAAGCTTGAAAGCTTGAATCTAATGAAATTACTTTTAGTCCAAAGCAAATGTAACACTTATTTAAAAAAGGTTCTAGAACACACCAAACTAAATAAAGATGATTTATTTATATATATATTTTTTAATTTTAAACTATTTTATGACTGCAAACTATATAACATTCTCCTTTGCCTCAAGTCTATGTAAAATAATAAAGGTTTATTGATAAAGACTTTTTTACAAATGTAATCATGCTGTATCTAATTGATTATAAACTAGTATAAATCATGTTAATAGCTTCTTGTAAAATTAATTTTACAAGATGATGGCTCTTTTTTTAGATTTTTTTATTGTAGAAAAGAATATTTTTTTGTGTAGGTGATGTTTTCAGATTATAGTAGAGAAAAAAATTGTTTTGTCCAGGTGATGTATTCTGATAACCCTGTTGTTGTTTGTTCGAAAACATCTATTGATAAAAAATCCAATGAAAAAATTTGTTTTCCATTCAAAATGAATAAATCTTTCAGAATGTTGACCCAATTTAGGTTAAATTATTCTTGTGTAAAAATGTCACTATTGTAAAGTAGGTTGTTTAAAGTGAAAAGTAGGGTGTTTAGGGTGTTTATAAGTTGTATTTTTAATTAATAAATCATTTTTAGTGGCTCCAATTAAAGCACTATGCAATGAAAGGTATCAAGATTGGAAAGACAAGTTTGGAATATTTGGATTGCGCTGTACTGAACTAACAGGAGACACAGACCTTGATGATTTCCAAGAACTTCAATATTCCAATATTATTTTTACAACACCGGTTATCATCATTGAGTGTTATTTTTAATGTTGAAATAGTAAATATATATGTAAAACATTATGTACACAAACAATTCTTTTAACTTAGCTAAGAATTATTATGTTTGCTAATACAGATCAACTTTTTTACATAGGAAAAATGGGATAATCTGACTAGAAAGTGGAAAGATTACAAGTCTTTGTTTCAGTCAGTTAGATTATTTATGATAGATGAGGTATAAAGCATTTTTACTTGTAATATAACATAAGAAAACAATAATATGCGTCAAGTTATTTAAATTAAATAATTGTCTAAAAACTAAAAAGTGCAGTGGCAGAAGTTTATTATATAATATCATGTCATACAATACATGTTTTTTTTTTATAAGCATATGAAATTTTTGAAACAGGTATGCTTAAGCAAAAAGTTAAAAGAGGCTCAAAAATATGCTTAAAATTAAGCATATTTATAATAAAATATGCTTATTTCAATACTTTCTAAAAATATGTGCGTTACCAAAAGTTAATGGTTATAAGAAAAATAAAAAGTCGACTTTAGTACAGTATAATAAAAAATAAAAAATATATATTATATACAAATGTTATCAATTAAATAATAAAATAAATAAAATTTAAAATAATAAAATATATAAAATTTGATTTTTTAAAATGGTTTATCGAGGCTCAGGAATATGCTTACGTATGCTTATTTTTTTTCCAAATCTGAGCCTCCATATGCTTATAAATGTTATGCTTATAAAAAAAAAACATGTACTTCTTATTAAATATAACCTAAATGATTTTATATCATATCACTAAATAAAACCAAAATGATCTTATATCATTATCTATTATCATTCTAATTAACCAAAATGATTATAGTAATATGATTTGTAAAGTCAAATTACTGCAATATTAATAAAATGTGACAATAAAATTATGTTGGCATTAATAAAAGGTTAATTACAAAGTAATAGATCTAAAAAGTATAAAAAGTCAACATGATAAAAGTTCCTCTTTAAAAAAAGAAAAGACATATTATTGATAAAGTTTATCAATAATATATGTTTATGTATCAATAATATATGTTTCAATTCAAGATGCATCTTCAATATTAATTGGACCTTCACATATGTGAACCTTTTTATAGGGTTCCATAAAATGATGAAAATCAAACTAAACACTTACCGTAGAAATCCCTAATTCCAAACAGTCCCTAATTCTGAACAGTCCCTAATTCCAAACAGTCCCTAATTCCGAGCAGCATTAGTTCTCTTATTGTTGCATCCTTTATTTTTGTGGGGTTTCCAAAAAGAAAACTGATTAATAAAATGTAAGACATAAGTAATGAGAATATGTAAAAATATTTTAAAAATGTATAATAAAACCATGAAATTTTTAAATTGCAAGTAAAACACTTTTTAAAACTCTGAAAAACCAACAAAACAAAACCCACTTAACAAAAAAATTAAAAATTAGCAATAAACAGTACTTTTTTGGATAATATAAAAGTTTCCCAAATTCTGAACAGATTTTAAAATGCGCAAATGTTTGCCTTTTTTCAAGGAAGTAATTAACAAAAATTTTTAACAATAGTATTTTAACGACCTGAAATTTTAAAAGTTTTTAACGTTTTTAATTAATTTCTAAACTTCTTGTAACGTTTGTTAATAAAAAAAATGCCAAAAGTTAAAAATAATAAAGATCGCAAACGAAAAATTAAACTTTGTATTGAAGCTATCAATAATAAAAAAATGTCATATTCAGAAGCTGTTTTATGTTATAACATTCCTAAAACAACTATTTTTTGCAGATTGAAAGGAGTAAATGGAACTGCTGGTGTTGGTGTTGCCAAGAGCAATAAGCCAAGTAACGGAGAGGTTTATAGTTGAACTTGTACAGTTTATGAGTGACATATGCTTCAGCTTAAAAAGAAATGTGCAGCCGTGGCGCAGTAGTAGTACACTTGCCTCAGAAACATAAGATCCGTGGTTCAAACCTCACCTCTGGGCAAGTTTTGCAACATCGGTTGGGAAGGAGGCGTGAACTTCCTACTAAATGCTTTTCTGCGGTGCTCTGTGATAAGACCGTAAGGACTTCTTGGGGCACCTAAAATCAACATTGAAAAAAAATGATATTTTAACTGTGGTTGAAAACTATTTGAAGGAATCTAACCAAATTCATTTGTTCAAGACTGGTAAACCTACTAAAAAGTGTTACAATAGTTTTATGAGAAAATATGCAAAAAACATTTGTTAAAGAAAGGCTACTAGCATGCAAACTGTAAGAGCTGTAAGATTCTATTTTTAGATGGCCATGTATCTCTCATCAATTTTGAGTCGAAAAGATTATTAGAATCTAACAACATTATTTTATTCCGATTGCCAGCTTACACAAGTCAACTTTTTCCAACCACTAGATGTTGAAGTTTTTAAAACAATTAAGGCGGAATGGAAGTGAATTGTAAAAGTTTATTTGGTTTGAATTAAGTTATATAAGTATTTAAGTTTAAGTAACCGGCATTTTCCTGCTATGCTAAAAGACCTTATTGCAAATAAAGGTTTCAAAGCGGAAAATGCGCGTAGTGGTTTTGAAAATACTGGTATATTTCCACTAAATCATTCAAAAATAACTCCGAATAGAACTGCGATTAACGCTAGTTTTTAAGGTGTAACAAATGACAAAATTGAGAGCTATTTTTCTGAAAAGTCTACCCATTTACAAGTTTCACTTCATAAGACTGATAGAATAATTTCAAAAAACTCTATAAATAGACTTTCAATAAAAGTAGTACTGCTCAAAGAATTAGATATCATCAATAATGCCGTTAAACAAGCATCTTTTGATATTAACAAATCTGTGTTCACTGTGCTTAGAGATAGATTGGTGCCTCTTTCCAGTAGTAAAGACAAGGGAACAATAATTAAAAGAACAACATGTTACAACATGACTGAACTATCAGCAATGGCTCAGAATGAAGCTACACAAGCTCCAAAAAAAAAAAACTTGATGAAAAAGAAGCCAGAAAAAATATTAGAGAAAAAAAAAATTTGATGCAGCAATTCTCAAAGAACAAAAGTTAAAAAAAAGAGAAGCTTTTAAAACTTAAGAAACCCCAAAAATGGTCTCAGAAATGTAAAGAAACAACAAAGATGTCTACTAGTCCAAACATTGAGTGTCTTCCTGTCACGAGCTGTAATACCTACCAAATCAATTGTCATTGTTATTCCTGCGGAATCCTTTAGGATGAAGCTACAAGCACCAAATGGGTTGCATGTGAAAAGTGTTTAAACTGATCGTGTATTTCTTGTATTGTCAATTATCACGAATCAATTAATTCGCATGCAAGGAGTGTGAATAACTTTTATTAGTTTAAATTTTTGTAGCTTGATGCTTTAAAAAATTTTTTTTTTGGGTACTGCAACTTTTTCATTAAAATAAAAAAAAAATCAATTTTTTTCAGTACAGCTATGGTTGCCACCTCAAAATGATTGCTATTGCTGCGATATTATTTATGGCTTTTTAACTGATTACAAAAAAATAATGACAGGTGTTGCATCTCTCACGTGGA
Source organism: Hydra vulgaris (assembly GCF_022113875.1). Taxonomy (NCBI): domain Eukaryota; kingdom Metazoa; phylum Cnidaria; class Hydrozoa; order Anthoathecata; family Hydridae; genus Hydra; species Hydra vulgaris. The sequence continues at coordinate 48,234,762 of NC_061164.1, read as the reverse complement.
GAATTCTAATATGCTCACAAACCTATTTATTTGTCTCTCCTATTCTTGTTTAAATAGATTTTAAAAAAAGCACGGCGTGCCTTGTAACTCTATAGATAATAAAAGCTATGAAGTTTTTATTATCTATAGAGTTATTATTTATAATCATAGGGAACCAACAACATGATCTAATAAATATATAATGCATACTCTGTACCAATGATGTTATACCCTTACATTAAAATATAAAATTAGTTTAATTTTTAAAATCTTGTAACTAAACTCTAAGCTAGAGGTCTATGCATGAATAAATTATTTACAATTAAATGCCATTTTTTGGGATTTGATATGTGCGTTTAAAATTAGGAACACTTGTCACTAATTCGGAACAAAAAATTTCTCTCTTTAAAATTGTAAAATAAAAACATTTTCCTTATAAATATATTTGTTGCTTGACATGGTTAGATTCAGTTTAGGTTCCAGTTTATTTATTTAAAAAAATTATGTTGAAATTCAAAAAACATGCAGAGTTATTCATCTTTAGGTGCAATTTTGTTCGGAATTAGGGATTTTTACGGTAAATAGCAAAATTGTTTCAGTAAAAATTAGTTTCAGTAATTTTTCAGAAATCCAGTTGTTGTGCAAACATGAACTGCACCAAACAAAAGAAACTAATCATGTTGATTACCATTAAATGAATAAATGGCCTTTCAGTCATTAGTTCTATTAAGTTTTGAAGTATAGTTGATTGATTTTATGATGCTAAAACAATTGCATCAACTGTAACAGCAGATCCTTTTAAAAAATAAATCTATCTATATATATATATATATATATTTATATATATATATATATATATATATATATATATATATATATATATATATATATATATATATATATATATATATATATATATATATACATATATATATATATATATATATATATATATATATATATATATATATATATATATATACACATATATATATATATATATATATATATATATATATATATATATATATATATATATATATATATATATATATATATATATATATATATATATATATATATATATATATATATATATATATCAGACCTTGTTTTAAAGCGTTAAGCTGTCCACAATTTATGTATGTCTTACGTACACCTAGAGAAATTTCCATTAAGCTATTATTTATCTTTTTTTAACTATTAAATTATTCTATAAGAGGTAAGATCAAAGAAGTAATTAACTTTGTAAAAAATCACATCAACTTTTGAATGATAATGTAAAAAAGTTTGTTAAAAAAGTTTGAATGACAGTTATATTAGATAATAGCGCTATTTACTAATGAAAAAAACTCAAATATGATTAAAAACTACAAAAGCCTTATCTCTATTAAGCTATTTATTTTATACAAATATTTAGTAACAGAAAACAAGTTTGTTTATAGTTAGTGACAATTTTTTTAATATACAGAGTTATTAAATAGAACATAAAAAAAATCATAAAAAAATTTATTCATTATAGATAAACTATTGTTTATCATATTGCAAGTACAAGAATATTTATGCAACTTCTGATTGCAATAAAAAAAAATTTACTTAATTTCTATTTAGTAATAAATAATTTATAATACGCTAATATTTTGAGCCTAAAGCAAAGATTCCTATAATATAATTTAATTCTGATTAAAAATACATGGTTTAATTTAAAACAAATTTGATAAAAATATATAATTTTATTCTGATAATAAAAATATTTAATTTTGATTTGAAAAATATATACAGTAAAACACCCTAATTAAGGATGTAACCTTATTCCGAATGGTTTTAGTAAAAAGTTTTATAACTCGCTTACTATAACGAATTTATGTAATATTTTTTTTGGTTAAAAAGTGTCTTTACCAGACAAATCGAACAATATAAAAACAAAATTATATAAAATAATGCGATCATGAAAGATTTCAATATGAATTCTAACATAATTAAATCATCAAAAAAGCAAAAAAAAAAAAAAAAAATACAAGTTTACAATGAAAAAATTTAAAAAGTAAAAACACTATTTTGTGCAGAATTTTAAATTACCATTTGAATTAATTGAAAAAAATTTTAAAATAAAAGTAGCTACTAGCAAAAAAAAAACCTTAAGAAAAAAATAATTAGAATTTTATGAAGTAATTTTTATTTAGAAGTAATTATTATTTTATGTGCCAGAAAAAAAAAATTAGCCACCAGCAATAAAAAAATTGACACTTAAATCCTGATACAGGTATTTATTATTTAATGTGCATAAAGTTAATGCATAGGTTTTACTGTATTATAGAATATGGATATATTTAAACAAAAGAGCAAGAGAATCAAATCCAGCTAGCTATTCCAGCTATTACTGAAAAAAAAAGTCATGTACATGCTGCTAAATGTTATGTGGTGAAATCTTTATTTATATCTAAAATTTTATATCTTTTCCCACTTGTTGAACATCATTATTCAAAGAAGCAAAGCTTTTAATCAAAAATTCACGATTTGACATTTTTGACGTAATGTTAGGTGTATTGGTAGCATTTCCCAAAACTAATGGACTAGATACTGTTTCAATCAAATAAATAAGCTCTTTTTGACAGAACAAAAGGGTCATCTAATGACCAAGGAGTGTCAAAAAAGAAGAGCAGCATCACTGAAGGTATGATTGTTGATTTATTAAAGTTTATGAGTGATATAGACTTTAGCTTAAATAGAAAAGATGATGTAGAAAAGAAAAAAAAAAAAAAATGAAAAAAATGTTAGTGAGCTAAAACACCAGGTAAAAAAGGTCAAAATACAAAGAATCAATCAGAAGACTAACATTTACCATAAGCTTCAAATGGCATTTTAGTACCTGATGATCATTAAAGTCCATGGGCGAATAGTTAAGATAACCAATGGCTTGCATGTGAGCAGTGTTCTAATTAGTCATGCATTTCATGTATCGTTGATTATCATCCAACTATGGATTTTATTTGTAACCAATGTGAATAAAATAATATATTTTCTTTTTAATTAAACAATTTCATTTTTTTAATGGATTAAATTAATTATTTTAATGTTAGTATTAATTGTGTTTGCGTTTCTCTATATTTTATATGCGTCCAGAATTAGGGACATAGACACCTAGTTCAGGATAAAAATAATGCCTTTTAAAAATAAAATAAAATAAAGATTTAAATTACAAAAATATTGATCTATTTGCCTTGTTATGAAGTTTATTTTTTTTAAAAATTATTCTGAAATCTTTTATAATGATCGAGTTATGATGATTTAAGTTGAAAACCATCCGGAATTAGGGGTTTTTACAGTATATATATATATATATATATATATATATATATATATATATATATATATATATATATATATATATATTAGTTCTAATTTAAATAAATGTTTATGTTTATTAAAATTTAAGTTAATGCATGGGTTTAACTGTCAAATTTATTTAAAAATATTACTAAATATTGTTCAATATTTAAATTTTATTCATTCTTAAAAAAAAATTAGCTTATTTTTATATGTATGTATGTATGTATATATATATATATATATATATATATATATATATATATATATATATATATATATATATATATACACGTTTTAATAATTCAACAACATGTGTGTACTCCAAAAAAGAATTAGTATTACTTAGTATATTATATTTCATAAGATTATTTGCTATAAAACTTTTAACTAATGAAACTAAGTTTTAATACTAATTTGTTGCTATTTGGAATTCAGGTGTATTTATTTTAAGTTTTAAATTATTTTTCAGGTACACTTGCTTAATGATAATGCGCGAGGTGCAACCATGGAAGCTGTTGTCAGCCGTATGAAAACTGTTCAAGTTGCCATCAATAATGAAAAAAATAAAACTGACAACCAAGATATGAGATTTATTGCAGTGTCAGCAACAATTCCTAATGTTGATGATGTAAATTTGAAAAATTTTTTGCTTTGTTTTATTTCACAATTAATCAACCTTTTTTTTGTAAAAAATAAAATAATTACTTTATGTAATATACTATTTTACATAAGTTTTTTTATGTCATAATTAACAAGTTGTTCCATTTTTACATTTTAAATTTAATCAACATTCAAATTTTTTAATTCTGACAAATATTATTTTCAAAAGAAGGACCTTTGTTGTTGATATTACCGCCATGTTTTTCCACCAGCTGCTAAATTCATTTGCACTCTTCACCATCTTGTCAAGAATCTTTATATATCTTGCCATTATTTAAATCTCTCTCCTTGCTGTGTCATTTGCATAGATAAGATTTCTGATAAAAAGGATTCATTTTTAATTAGGATTCATTGTTTTTCCATATATTTGATGTAAGAGAAAACCAAGATTTATAGCAGCTTTGAAATTGTCCAAGATACAATAGAATAAAAAAGAATCCAAATTTTATTGATTGTTTGAAAGTGATTTAAAATCATCTTACAAATTCTGTCTACCTACCTCAGGATATCTTGTAATGTATTGCTTACACAGCAACTAAAGATGGTTTAACTTCACATACATCAACATTTAGTGGTTCATCATTCATAGCAGCAGAAAACACTGTATTCATGGGCGCAAATGAAATCAGTAACCAAGTGTCTTCAAGATCTATTTGACATCTGTAAAAAGAAAGAGAACCTTCAGCCTAGATTTATTTTGTCTAACAAAACATAAGATAATAAAATTAATTATTTTATGCTTAATTGTTTTTTTCCTTTTAATTAAGCTGAATACTACACAAAATTTTTGCATCAGCCATATTTATGAATATGGCTGTTAATTGCCGAAAGGCATGAAACTTCAAGTTTTTCATTTTTCCGAATAATCTAACACTATATAATTTTGTAAGCAAAAAATTCTGGAAGGTGGCCATGTAGAATGTGTAAGAAAGGAGATGGTATTGTAATATTAGATGAGCTTGTGGAATGTACAAGTGTACAGAAAAAATGTAAAACACTCTCTATATTTTTGTACAAAAATACAGTGAGTGTTATGATGTTTGGATGTGAAGCATAAAGATCATTGGCTAAAAGATAATTATTAGCAATTTCTAAAGAAAATATCCAACTTGTAGGTAAAAACTAGATTCTTAATCATTGATAGTGATGATGATGGTGATTCATTAAATTTAATGTTTTATATTTATTTAAATATATTTATAACAGTTATATTTAACTAAAAGTGTTTTTTAGATTGCTGCTTGGTTAGACACTGGATTTCTTCCTGCTTTTGGAGTTAGGTTGGTGTTTTATGTCATTTTTATATTTCTAGTTGCTGCCACAGGATTTCATGAATTATATTTTTAATTATAAATTTTTTAGTCTTGGCAATGAGTATAGACCTGTACAGTTAAAGAAAGTTGTTTTAGGTTATGAACCTGAGAAAAAATCAGATTTTATGTTTGATCTGACTCTTAGTTACAAGTTAAGTGGCGTAATACGAACACACTCTGACAATAAGCCAACATTAATTGTAAGTTTTATGTTTTGATAAGAACTTAATATAAAATGATTTGTTTAAGTTGTACATTGCTAGAAATCAATGTGTTAAATTAGAATTTTGACACCAATTGAAATCAATGTAATGGACCAAAATCAAACCTGTTATAAGTATTCATAATTTGTTTCATTTTAATATAAGTCTTAATATTTGTTGTATAGTATATCAATCTACACTTTTTATATTAGGAAGGCAACCCATGACAAAAAATTGATCTTTTATTCGCTTAAAAGTTCTAATATTTGTTGTATAGTATATCTATCTACACTTTTCATATTAGGAAGACAACCCATGACAAAAAATTGAACTTTTATTCACTTAAAATTTCTAATATTTGTTGTATAGTATATCTATCTACACTTTTTATATTAGGAAGACAAGCCATGACAAAAAATTGATCTTTTATTCACTTATGAAATTTGAGATCTATCAAAGTTTTAATAGGTTTTCTATTGAAACTATTAATTTTTATAAAAAGTTCTATAAATTGTCTTTTTTGCTTTTCTATAATAAAGAGAAAAAAAGCTGGTAGAAAAAGTAACTTGATTGCATTTCTTATTGAAGATAATAGTTTTTCTGTTACAATTGTAATAAAGTATGTTTCAAATAGAGTTTCAAAAAGCATATAGAAAATCAAAATAATGTTTTCTCCTGGAAAGAAATTTAATGTTTATTTATTTTGTATTAATTTTATTCATTACAGATTAGGTATTTCATATTAAATAAGTATGCCAGGGCAATTAGTACAGTTTGTTAGTTACATTTTTGTGCAAGCATTTTTGCATATACACTATAGCACAGAAAGCTGTTATAAATATATATTAGAAAATATTTTTTTGTTCTTTTTATTTATTTTGCTATGAATATATGAATTAAATAAATTAGCTGTTCAGATCTGTAAAATACTTGTCTTGGTCTATTCTACACCGATCATTCTTATACTTATTCTTTATTTCAGTAATTTTTAGTAAGCAGTTGAAAAACTATACATATTATATCTACTTTTTATTTTTATGAATAAAACAAAAATTTATAACATAGTTAACTTTAAAAAATTAAAAACCTTTCAGTATTCATTGCGTGAACCGCTGCCAGCAGTTTGGATATTAGTGCCTGAAGTGGGTAATTTAAATAATATTTATAATACCCACTTGAAATGTGTTGATTAATTACAATATATAAAAAGTTTTAAAAACATTCAGTATAAGACGTAAAAATATAGTAAGTGGTAAAAAATAAAAATTTGTCAAATCTTTGTTTTGAGTTAACAAATAATGTTCAATACTTTATAACTTCTTATTGTAAAATTGTAAACTTCTGTAAAAGTAAACCGGGTACATACTTTTTACTAAATTTTTTTCTTTATTAAGTTTCTATTAAGTTTTTATTAAATTTTTATCCAGATCATCTGCAGCTTATTAGGATCCTCCCCCTGTTAATTAATTTTGGAAAGTTAAAAATTAAATGTAAAATCTTTTTTTATATAAGTAAAAAAGTTGTCTCTTAAAATTGTGTTAAACGCTCAGACAAGTAATTATCTAAGCACATAATTAACTTAAGTATCTCTATTGTGACATAAATGCAAAAAATATTCACTGCTGTTTTGATGTTTATTGGAATTTTAAGCTTTTTTAAAAACTCTTCCTTTTATTTGTTATAGTATATAATATCTTTATGTTTGTTATAGTATATAATATCTTTATATATGTTTGTTATAGTATATAATATCTTTATATATGTCAATAACATTAACAGAAACTTTTAAATTAATAATTTTGTCTTTTAAAAAACTAAAAAAAAAAAAGTAATGTGCAAGTGATAGGACCCTAGTAATATACTTCAGCAAGCTAACCACTTTATTCACAAAGACACACTAATCTGCGAATTTGTAACACCATTTAATAAACAAAAGACGAAGTAACTTTATATCAAATAAATGCTATAAATCAAAATTAAGGAGATTTATTTTTATTGATTTTTTGCAGCAATTCAATTTTTAAATAAATGTAAAAATATCTATAGAACTTTAAAAATGTTTTAATTTCTATTTTAAAAAATCTAAAAATGTTAATAAAAAAAAAAAAGATGGTGCAAGGATTTGAACCACAGGATTTCACTTCAGAATGCTGCAAGCAATACACTTAAGCCACTAAGGCATATTGTTTGATGTTTAAGCAAAATTTCATTAATAAAAGACTTTATAAAATGGTAAATAAATGCTATAAATCAAAATTAAGGAGATGCTGCCGCAATACAATTTTAAAGTAAAGATAAAACTGTAAAACTTGATGTTTTAACTTTATGTAAAACTTGATGTTTCAACTTTAAATAATTTGATGTTTCAATAAGTTAGATAGTTGCATACACTTTTGTTCATGTTTTCTTATACAAAAAAAAAACACTTTTGTTCATGTTTTCTTATACAAAAAAAAAACACTTTTGTTCATGTTTTCTTATACAAAAAAAAAACACTTTTGTTCATGTTTTCTTATACAAGAAGTGCTCAGACTCTTTCCTGACATTAACTCAGTTGTTATGGCTGCAGCAGTTGTTATGGCTGCTGTGAGTTTTGTGCAAACACACACAAATGAGTAACAGCAGCAGGAGCAGCAATATTAAATTCAATATTAAAGTATTATAGAATTATTTTTTACCACAACAACATATTCCTATATTTAATTTATGATTTAAATATCAAGTTGTAATCAAATGATATAACTATATAATAAATATTTAAATATACTTAACTATAATATAAGTACATAAATGTATGTTATGTACTTATATTATAGTTATGTATAATACATAAAAATTATATTTATTATTTATTTTTTTGTTACATTTTATTTAATTATCTTATGTTAAGTTTTGTTCCACTCGCAAAAGCGTGGTGCAAGCCGCTGGAATTCTTGTTAAAGATCAAAAAATTTTTATAGATTCTCGACAAAGACAAAGGTTTTTTTTTTTTTTTTTCCTCTAATCAAAAATAACTTTATTGGTAAACATCTTGTTATTTTAAGACTTTTTTGTTTCATCATTGATCAAACTTATTATTTTTTGTCTAAATAAAGTTGAAACTTGAAATTAGCAATATTTATTAAATTATTTCAAATATTAAAACTTATTTAAAATTTTTTTTATTTAATTAATTTAGGCTGTTTAGTTATGCTAATAGTATCCATGATTCCAAATTACAAGGTATTTTTTTCATTATTTTTACATTAACAAAATAAACCTTATTATTTTAATTTTAATACTAATTTAGTTGTTTGATTATGAAATTTTTTAAACTATAGATTGTGTTAAACATGGTTGTGGTTATCATCATGCTGGTTTAAACATAAATGATCGAAAGCGTATTGAAGAAATATTTTCTACTGGGGATCTTCCAGTACTGGGTATGATATATATATATATATATATGTATATATATATATATATATATATATATATATATATATATATATATATATATGTATATAATATATGTATATAATATATAATAATAATAATAATAATAATAGTAATAATAATAATAATAATAATAATAATAATAATAAGGATAATAATAATTATGATAAGCTGCGGCAAGAAAATATAAAATGAGGACTAAACTAATAGTACGAAATTTAGCACAAAGTAAAGGTGACTTTTTTTTTCTCTCTCTTGCTTGAAAGGGGAAGCAATACTTTAGCTCCTTGTCAGTAGATGATGAACTCTAGCAGCATTTTAGTGGATAATTATAATGCTGGTGCTGACTAAAGCATATGTTTTTTAAACTCATTTAGATGATGAGAGTCAATCTCAGTTTATGGAAGTAAATTCACTGGCTGACTACTCTGTTAGAGAAGGGAAGAAAAAAAAGAAAAAGTCTAGTAGAGACAGCTTGCATGTTATTGCTGAGGTCAGATGCATTAAAAAACTCTTTAAAGAGATGCTGAGAGTATCCTCGAGTTATTATATCATATGGATAGCCAATGTGTGGGTTAAGCCAACAAATATCTAAATTATTAATTAACTTGAAGTTTTAGATTAAATCACATCGATTGCATCTTTTATTTAGTAAGGTGAGATGAAGATGTGATATGACTTCGCGTAATAAGGCTCTAATAGATGTAATTTCTTTGGTAGCACGGTTTTAAACTTTTCCAATTTTTTTAATGTTGTGTGCAGAAAGAGAATTCCATACAGGAGCAGCATACTCAAGATGAGGTCTGACCAACAATGTATAAAGTTCCAGATTTGTACATTTTTGTAGATAAAAGCTTTCTTTAGTTGATCGAGGACATAGTTAGCTTTTGATGGTATTATTTTGACATGCATGTCCCATTTGAGGTTGTGTGAAATGCAAATACCAAGATCAAAAAGCTTCTTGATTCCTATTTTGTTGTAAGAGGAATCAAGAAGCTGCATCTCTTGTCATTCTCCTGGAAAGTGAAATTTTCAATAGTTAATTTTATAAAATTTAAATATTAAATTTTCCAAATCAAATTTTTTGCTGTTATAGCTTTGAGTATACCTTATCATTTGTAAGTATCTGCACAACTCGTTAAATGTTAGTTTACAAAAAAAAAATTTTAGCGTAATCCACAGACATGACAAATTTACCACAGACTTGACATTAGGAATAGTATCGCTTTATGCTGTAACATGTAAGCGTCTGTCAGGTAATTTACGAAAATAATCATCATCTTTAATCAATAGTTTTTAATAGATATAAAATAGTACATGGTAAAAGTTTTACAAATTTCAAGTAATATTAGTAAGAAAATCAGCAAATGTTTTTGAATGGTAAGTCTTGTGGAAAACTATATTGCCCCCTGTTGTTGAGGTTCGGCTGGTACAACCTAAACACTACATCTCTCTTATCAATGACAGAGATGTGATCTTTCTCTTAAAGTGTAAAAAACTCCTGGCCAGATCTTCTCAAAAACTTTATGATAAACTGATTTTTATCTGCACCTAAGGCTTTAGGCCACCATAGTCTTTCACACTTTTTTTTTGATGTTTGTAACTTCACAATCACAAAATTATTGATTTTAATAGATGAGCTTTCCTCTTCACTATTGCTGTAAACACTGTGGTAACTTAGTCTTGTCAACTTCTTTTCATATTTACCCAGCCTTTGGGATTCTTGAGCCAAACCTTTAAATGTTGTTTCTTCAGCTGGTGTTTTCTTCATTTTCAAGAATGGTTGACCTGCTAAACTATGTTAAGCAATTTCTTAAAACAGAGGCAAAAAAAAGTTATTTATAAAACAGAAACAAATTAAATAACTATTTTACAATAAAGATTTCATACACAACTTATTTTAATATTTATTGAAAATATTTGGGTTTCTGAAAAACTAAATAAAAATTAAACATTCTTACTGACTAAAAAACATTTAAGAAATGCAAAAGTTTGCCATATTCAATATAAGCAAACTTTCTAAATGCTATACATTAAAAGGATACGAAGATAAAGATCCGTCAAAAACCCCACAGGGATTAGTACTTCTCCAATATTATAGTGATAGCATTTTGTATCATTGTCACATTCAGTGCATGTCAGCTTTCTCATATACAATATTTTTTTTTAGTGGAATTCCACAACACCTCATGAACTTGTAAAGAACTTGTGAAGTATTATTATTATTAAGAAAATGTTTCAATGATAGCTTTCAAGTCATTAATAACAGGGTTTAAATGCGCACAGATCCCAATAAAGTTGAGACACCTGTTATCTAAAAATGTACAGTAAGATTTTGCCTTGATTTTGTTAGTACTACAATAGTTTGATACAACTGAATGGATTGACACTTGCTTTCTTGATCAACCAAAGTAGAGTGATTGGATTTCTTTTGAGTATTTGTAATAGTAATTTTTTGAAAAATCGCAATGAATGAAAATATCCCTAGGCCATAACTTATTTTTTATTTCTGATGTAGCTTTGTACTGGTGTTTTATATTGCATACATGCCTCATAAACTTTTCCAGTAAGTTATTAATAAAAAGCAAAAACAACTTTTTTAGTTAATGATAACTCTTCTTTTACAGTTTTAAAATGTCTTTATTTTACTACAAGTTCAATACTTTTTTTAGACCATTGTGGAAATGTTACTTTTTCATTTTAAGTTTTTGTATGTTAAGATATATCTAGAAGTAAGATAGTTGAGGCTATTTTGAATTCTGTACTTCTTTGTTTTCTTTTCGCTTAATACCCTGGCAAAATCCTTTTTTTTTTCAATACAACTCGCAGTAGAAAAATTTGATTGTATTTGTCTTTGACACTTTGCTAAGAAGCAAGCTTTTCTTTACTTCCTTCAAGAATTTCGTACCACTGGTAATTTTTTTAGCCATCTTTTGAGAAGTATTATCTCTTAAGATATTACTTCTCAAAAGCATATCACAGTCTGTAGAATTTTTGTTTGTATTTATCACCTATTTGCTTTAACAAATTGTTTTTTTCTTCTAATTTTTGGATTTTTTTCTTCAACCTATCTCTATATTTTCTACGAACTTTTAGCCTGCTTCTTTTTCTGGAACTAGATTCCTGACTGGGACCAGAAAGTACATTGATGCTTATTTCATTGTTAATAGGAATATTTACAGTTGCACTTTCAGGTGTAGACAAATTTTCAATAAGTTGCTGTCTCTTCCTTTTCATTTCCCAACTTCTATTGGTTCTTTCCTTCCAACCTTTTCTTAATGATTTTTTATCCTTTTCTGAAAGTTCATGAATTTTCTTTCGTGTTACTTTTTTTCTTTCTCTATCTTTCCATTTTTGTTCTTCATACTTTTCTGGGTTTTCATCTTTCATCTTCTCCCTTGCCTTCCTCAGTTTGCCTCAGTGTTTTAGTCAGATAGAACTGAATGACTTAGTTTGTGATTTAGGACTTTCTAAACAAGCAACATAAGTATTAGCATCACGTTTAAAAGAAAAAAACCTACTTGATAACTTTGCAAAAGTATCTTATTTTAGAACAAGAGATGAAACTTTTGCTGACTTTTTTTCATCAATTTATTTGTTTACTGTCATGATATTTCAGGTCTCCTACTACAGTTGGGTATTTCTGTATATAATCCAGCAGAATAGAGACTTTTTATCAATAGCTCAAAGCGAAGTCTCAAATGCGTTATATTGCGCAATGGAGATATTTTTGGTTCTGTACCAATTGGTCATTTGCGAGAAACTTACGATGACATTAAAATAGTGCTTAACTTGATTAAATATCATGAACACAACTGGGTTATTTGTGTAGATCTAAAAATGGTTAACTTTCTACTTGGTCTGCAGAAAGGTTTTACAAAATTTCCATGTTATCTCTGTATGTGGGACAGTCGAGCAAGAAATCAACACTGGATACAAAAAGAATGGCCCATTCGCAAGACTCTCACAGTGGGCATGCAAGATATTGTGAATGAACCAATTGTTAGTCAAAACAAAATAGTTTTTCCACCACTCCATCTTAAACTTGGATTCATGAAACAATTTGTTAAAGCGCTAAAAACTGATAGTGATTGTTTTCAATATATAATTAAATCATTACCAGGATTGTCAATAGAGAAAAAAAAAGCAGGAGTTTTTAACGGGCCACAAATTCGCTATATTATAAAAGATAAAAAATTCATTAAAACAATGAATATGAAAGAGAAAACAGCTTGGTTATCGTTTGTGATTGTTATAAAAAATTTTCTTGGAAATAAAAAGCAGAAAACTATGCAGATTTAGTTGATAAAATGTTGAATGCCTTTTGTGATCTTGGATGCAAAATGAGTATAAAGCTTCATTATATAAATAATCATCTTGACCAATTTCCTGAAAATCTTGGAGATATGAGTGAAGAGCAAGGAGAGCGATTCCATCAAGATCTTAAAACAATCGAAGATCGTTACCAAGGACGTTGGGACATACACATGATGGCAGACTACTGCTGGGGCATCAAGCGAGAAGACACAGGAAAAGTTTATAAACAAAAGAGCAGCAAGCAAAAGTTTCTTCCTGATTAAGTAGTTGTAAATAAGCAACATAATCTGCAATCTTTTTTAAAACAAAGTAAAAAAGATTTTGATCTTTCACTAAAGTAAAAGATTTTGTTATTAATCAATAAAAAGTTAATAACTTTGCTAGGACTTGGATATTTGAAAAATATTTATTTTAATCAGTTTACATTTAGTTTTATTTGCTTTCTGTTTTTGTTTTAGTTTTGTAAATAACTTTTATTCTAAAAAGTATATCCTAGCATTTCCAAATGAGTTTTAAATCTGTATTTTAGAACTATTTCTACTGTTTTGCAAAATTAAAAGAATATAAATTACAAAAAATCTGTAGCTTTCCATAAAAAATGAATGCCAGTTTTGAATTCAGCGTATCAAATTATGTAAGAACAAGTGTCAAATTTAATGCAATAAATTTTTTGTAGGCCTGTGTAATTAAAAATTGGCTAAGGTTTAAAAATGTTGAAAATGCCATAAATTCATAGATTTTTCCGGGAATTCCTGGATTTCTGGAAATTCACTTATAATTTTCCAGAAATTTCTGGATGTTTTTTGTTATCAATTTAAAAAAAAATATTTATGTATTTTTACATAAAATTTTAAATACTACTTTTGTATCAATCAAGTTAACTTTTTTGAATTTTTATATATATATTTTTTTTTTTCAATCAAGTTAACTTTTTTAAATTTAACTTTTTACAAAAAGTTCCTTTTTGTAAAAAGTTAAATTTAATTTAGTATCAGGTCTTTGTTTAATTTTATTACATTATTAAATTTCTTGATTGATTAAATTATTATTGATCTAATTATTTATTTATATAGATTTAAAATTAATTATTTATAATTATTATTAATATATCTATATAAAAGTTTAAAAGCCTATTTATTGTTTATATTAAATTATATTAGAGATTCTATGGGTGGTTGACTCGCATATAAATGTGCATATAAGAATGAATAAACACGCATATAACAATGAATAAATGCGCATATAAGAATGAATAAACACGCATATAAAAATCAATAGACGCGCATATAAAAATGAATAACCCTGTAAAACGATCAATTTTTAATTAAATAATTTTCCAAGATTTTCATAGAAGAAAATTTCCAGGATTTTTAAAAAGTCAAATACTCATCTATGATAAATTGGCATTAAAAAATTCACATGCAAGTAAAATTATCATTTGTTGTCATGTCTGTTCTTCATGTGTCATGTCTATTGTTCTCTGTACATCCACAGATGTGACAAATTAAAGGAGAAAACCTAAAAGAATTGCTATTTTTTGAGACTCTGTCTAGGACTCTGTTCCCCTAAAAAACATGTACATTTCTAAAAACATATACATAACCAATAAACCTAGGTAGTTGCTATTAAATAAAAGTATTGCTTATGTAAAAATTAAAATTATTTACTTTTTTTATAAGCAACTTATTTATATATGTAATGTAAAATAGTAAAACCTAGAATGTAAAATTTAATTTCAAAGTAACAGATCCAGCATTTTTGTATATGTATATATATGTATATATATATATATATATATATATATATATATATATATATATATATATATATATATATATATATATATATATATATATATATATATATATATATATATATATATATTATATTTAACAAGAGAAGACTGATCGGACGATAATTGAGCGAAGTCTCAAATGCGTTATATTGCGCAATGGAGATATTTTTGGTTCTGCACCAATTGGTCATTGGCAAGAAACTTACGATGACATTAAAATAGTGCTTAACTTGATTAAATATCATGAACACAACTGGGTTATTTGTGTAGATCTAAAAATGGTTAACTTTCTACTTGGTTAGCAGAAAGGTTTTACAAAATTTCCATGTTATCTCCAATTATCTCCAATTATCGTCCGATCAGTCTTCTTTCTGTTATTAGCAAGGTCTTTGAGTCTTTGATCAACAAATTCCTCACATCTCATCTTGAGTCAAATAAACTGCTGTCAGACAATCAATACGGTTTTCGATCCTCTCGCTCTACGGCCGACTTGCTAACTGCTGTAACTGAAAGATTTTATCGTGCATTAGATGGAGGCGGTGAGGCTAGGGCTATTGCTCTCGACATATCTAAAGCTTTCGACAAAGTTTGGCATGCTGGTCTTCTCCATAAGCTTGCTTCATATGGTGTTTCTGGGAAAGTTTTTGAGATTATCAAATCATTTCTTTCTGACCGGTTTATTAAAGTCATCTTGAAGGCCAACACTCTTCTTTATTTCCAGTAACTTCTGGGGTTCCCCAAGGTTCCATCCTGGGCCCTGTTTTGTTTCTTATCAACATAAACGATCTTCCTGACAACCTTTCATTTAAAGTAGCTCTTTTTGCTGATGACTCAACTTTATACTCCTGTCTTGACAAAAAGTCTTCTCTTTTCGATCGCCTAGAACAAGCAGCTGATCTTGAATCTGATCTCACTTCAGTAATAGATTGGGGTTCACAGTGGCTTGTGAATTTCAACTCTAAAAAAACCCAATTGCTTACTGCAAACAACTCCGTAGTATGGTCAACATTCCTATATTAATGAATGGCAATCCTCTTACTGAGTCGTCCTCTTTCCGTCTTCTTGGATTATCGCTTACTACTGACCTTTCATGGAAACCATATATACAATCGATTGCTAAATTAGCTTCTGCTAAGGTTGCTTCTCTTTATCGTGCTCGCCATTTCCTTACTTCTGATTTCATTCTCTACCTCTACAAATCTCTTATTCGTCCCTGTATGGAATACTGTTGTCATATTTGGGCTGGTTCTTCTAACAATTCACTTTCTCTTCTTGACAAGGTCCAAAAACGCATTGTAAATGTTGTTGGACCTGGACTATCTGCTAAGCTTGAACCTCTTTCCCATCGTCGTAAAGTTGCATCTCTTTCTCTTTTCTACAGATACTATCATGGTCACTGCTCAAAGGAGTTATCATCTCTATTCCATCAACTAAAATTCATTCTCGTTTTACTCGTCATTCAGCTAAGTCTCATTCGTTTACTGTATCTGTCCCAGCATGCTCTAAAAACTTTTATTCATCTAGTTTTTTTCCCCGCACTTCA